>JBAMCL010000628.1:0-45127 GCA_037075165.1 Hirtodrosophila histrioides
GTAGTACTATAACAAATTAATTGACTCCAGCAGCAGCGCGCCAACTACCGTAGATCGATAGCAAAGCATAGGCAGAGTCTGAGAGACATGAGCAATATGGCGATTTCAGTCGCACTAATAAGTTTTAAGGCCGAGAGAGCGATTCAAGAAAGAGATTTTTTATCTTTCACGTTGTTATGTAGAAGCTGGCGCATACCGAGATTTTCATATAATTTTTTTTTATACTTCCCAATGTATATTTAACTATTCTTTCGGCAGTTCCACCTAATTTTATAATAAGAAGGTACTATAAAAGTTGCAGGGTTCTGGCTTCAACGGTTTGGGCTGCCCAAATGTCACCAAGTTTTACACAAAAAAAAAAAAAAACAAAAAACCTATATATACAAAAAAAAAAAACAAAAAAACCTATATATTTATATATATATATATATATATAGGTTTTTTGTTTTTTTTTTTGTGTAAAACTTAGATTTTTACTGTATATAATATATTTTTAATATATGTTTATATATTTTTTTTTCAGTTGGACAAGAAATATATTATAAAATATAGTTTTTGTAACGGGATTTTTTTTTTCTTAAATGAGATTTATACATTATATAGTATATTATTATTTTTTTTTTTTTTGTGTGTATATATATAAGAATATTACGGCTGATCAGACCTAAAAATTTTAATTTTAATTTATTGAGTAATCTTAGCCTATTCTTATTTACTGTTTAAAATTTCTTTTTTCCTACATCTATTTGAATATTGCTCCTATCTTCTATGTTTACGATTTTATAGGGTCCTAAATATGAAATTTCTAACTTATGCCCTGTATCGTTCATTAGTAATACTAAAGTTCCTACCTCTAGTTCTATGTCATTTAATTTTTTGTCATATTCTTTCTTTCGTTTTTACTCCCTGTACCCATAAAATGGGTAAAAAGGGGGTTTTGGATTTGTGCAAAAGTATGTAACAGGCAGAAGGAGACATCTCCGACCCTATAAAGTATATATATTCTTGGTCAGTATCAGAAGAGATTTTGATTTGGCCATGTCCGTCTGTCTGTCCGTCCGTCCGGATGAACGCGTCGATCTCAGCAACTATAAGCGCTAGAGACACCAAATTTGGAATGTAGTTTCCTGTATACCATACGCAGATCAACAATTTTAAAGATTTTGCTTTGGGATTTGACATGTACAATACTTTCATCACTCTTAATCTACTGTTCAAATTTCAGGTCGAACGGATAATAAACACGGAAGTTAGTCCACAAATAAGATTCAGTGCTGCAGCGAGGGCGGAAGAAGCAGCACAGCCACCACTTAAAATGCCTCGCATGCGCTTTGTTGTCGCTTGTGTGCGTGCGTCTTTGTGTATGTGTGTGTCTATGCTAAGTGTACGAAGATGCGATCGGAAATTTTCGACCTGGGTACAGGGAGTTATGTAGTCGGGTATACTCGACTATAGCATTCTTCCTTATTCTTTTTCTAAATCTATTACAGTTTTTGCTCTTTTATAAGCTACTTCTAATCTGGACTTACACTGTTTTGCATAATCATCTACGTTATATATAGGATATATTTTAGTTAGATTATTAAATTCTATGAACTGTCTTGGTAATCTATCATAAACGAGTTCATATGGACAGTATTCATGTACTGTCGATGGAGTTGTGTTGAAACAATAGGTGAAAAAATTCAACCATATGTCCCAATCGTTTTTGCTAATCGAAATATATGAACGAATATATTCATTAAATGTTCGGTGACTTCTCTCCACTGTTCCTAAAGTCTGGTGGTGATGAGGTTGATTGTATATTGTTGATATTCATATACTTACACAGGTCATTTATTAGTGAATTTTTGTACTCAGTACCCATGTCCGTTATGAACGATTGTATATTGTTGATATTCATATACTTACACAGGTCATTTATTAGTGAATTTTTGTACTCAGTACCCATGTCCGTTATGAACGTACTTTAGTACAAAAGATTTAAATATTGCTCTAGCTACTGATTTGGCACTTTTATCTGCTACTGCTATTGTAACTTGATATTTAGTGAGATCACATGTTATAGTGATTGCATACTCGTTTGTATTCTCTGAGCGAGGTAATGGTCCGATTGTATCAATTAAAACAGTATCAAAAGCTGTATTTGGTGTATCCTTTATCACCATTGGTGCTTTTGTATGTGTTGTGGTCTTTGTCTGTTGGCATTTTACACAAGTTTTTACATATTTTGCAATGGTTTTATTCATTTGGGGTCAATAATAAAATTTCCTAATTTTTAACAAGGCACGCGTAACCCCTATGGTATGGCCTCCTTCTATAGGATTATCATGACTTTGACTTTCGTCAATTTTGTCTATTTGTGTCACTTTTGTTAGTAGCGCAACTCTTATTGTATTTAAGTATTTATTGCCCATATTTTTAAATTCATTTAGTGATACAAATTCGAAGATTTGTTCACTTGGTGACAACTGTAGATTAACAATTTTATGTAATCCGGCTTTTGCTTAAGCCTTTGAAAGAATTGACCTGTCGAATTTTTCATTGGAGTTCAAATCATTAATTGAAAAAATGTGAAATAATTCTTTTTCCTTGCTTAAATAAACAATTGGATTTTCCGAATTTTAGTTTCACAAATTGCTGTACGTCATTATTGCTAATGACTTCATAGACATTGGGCTCTTTTTGTTCTTTTTGCAATTTTATTTTATCTTCTGCGCAGATGTTTTTCTGTCGTTTTGATGATCTCGTTTGGACCAGTATTTGTTCCTATTCATCTCTATTAGTGAGTCTATGTTAGTTCTAGATAATGCGTCCGCTACATGATTATCTTTCCCCTTGAGATATTCTACCGTAAATTGGTATTCTTCTAAATCTAGTCTCATTCTTGCTAGTTTTGAAGTTGAATAAAAATGTTAGTGGTGTATGATCCGTTTTAACTAAGAAATGCCTGCCGTAAACATATGGTCTGAAGTGTTTTATTTCTCCCTGTGTGAAAGCACGTGACTCGTATGCAATTGGTAATTGCAAACCGTTGTACTCTTGAGATAGTACACCACCACATGCATGTTTACTTGCATCTGTGGTTATACAAAATTCTTTGCTGAAATCGGGGTATTGCAGTATTATTGGTTTCATTAATGCCTTTTTTAAATTATTAAATGCGTCATTGCATTCTTTTGTCCATTCGAATTGAATGTTCTTCTGCACAATCTAGTTAAATGACGCGAATATTGTGCGAAATTGTGAATGAATCTTCTGTAGTAATTACAGAACGCGACGAATCGTCGTGCACTATCCGCATCAGTTGAGATTGGATAGTTTTTTATAACATCGTATTTTTTTTTGTGGTCCAGGAATGTAACCTCATGTATGAAGAAAGAACATTTCTCTGGGTTTAATTTTAAGTTGTGTTTTCTGCACAGGTCAAAAATATTTGACAAATTTTTAAACATGTGCTCTTCAGAACAGCCAATGACTACCAAGTCATCCATGTAGAGAAATGCTTGTGATGGTGCAAGACCGGTAAATGCGAGTATCATCATTCGCATAAACGAGTTTGGGGCTACCTTTAAACCGTATGGTAATCGCGTGAAGCGATAAGAACCGGAGTTCGTGGAGAATTTTGTTATGTTTCTATATTTATCATTCAGTTCTATTTGGTGAAATCCAGACATAAGATCGAAACATGAAAAATATATAAAAATACTTTAGTTTTTTCAGGACTTCATTACTTCTATTGTTTTCGTTGGTAAATTGAATTGAATTTCTTAATTTTCTATTTATTCAAATTTTACTTTTGGGTTTTGTATTTTTATATTGTTATTTGTTGTATTTAAAATACGAACTATTGCACTATGACTTGCTTTATACTGTTAGCTATTAGTACCCCAGGATGAGTTTCCTGGTATGGTAACAATACAGTTTCTTCATTTGTCAGAAGCTTAATTTTTCTCATTACTTCTGATCTAGCTGGTAAGCATATTGAATTGTCAATATCATTATGTAATAGTGGCACATGTATTTGATAGTTAAGTAAATTCGGTTTCATGATGAATTTATTATGTTGATAATCTATACATACATTTTCTAATGAAGTCTGGTCCAAGAATTCCATCGCATGGTATGGGAAATTCAGTGTAGACTGTTTGGAAATCGTGACTGATTACGAAAAGTAGATCCATTGTGGATTGTCCAATTGACTGCATTGTTCCCTCTCCAATTCCTGTTATATTTGTTTTGTAATTTTGATTAATATTTGAGTCTATGTTAATATTCTTTAAGATTGAAACATTTGCTTCTGTATTTACTAGTAATGTTAACGGAATATTTATTTTTTCATTATGTACTTTAATGAGACTATTGAGATTTAGATTTATGCTTATATTTTTACTGTTGGTAGCTCATGGGGGTTTGCTGGTTTTCCGAGTGGCCTTGTGTAACTCGTACTTGATTTTGTGACCTATTTCCTCCATTGGAGCCGCCTCTGTATGCGCCTCCTCGAGGATTGCCTCAGTTATTGTTATAATAGTTACCATTGTTATGGTACCTATTGCTTCTATTGTAGGCTCGGCCTCTATTATTATTACCTCTACCGCGGTTTTCGCCACGTTTAGAGTAATTCTGGTAATACAGTACAGTATTAGATTGTCCAGTTGCTTTGATGCAGCTGTTGACAAATTTTGATATGGCGTCATTCATGCCCTTGAATGTGCCTGCATGATAAGTTTTACCTTATCGATAGCGCAGTTTTTGGTCATTGCCATTACTGCTTGGGTTGTACTGTACTTATTGGCCAATTCAGGCGTTAAGCCATCATGAATAAGTTCTCCTTCTAAAGCCTTTGTTAACTGCTCAACCTCTTGTGTATATTGTTTGGCTGTTTTACTCTTTTATTGCAAGTTAAGTAGTTTAGCTGACGATACTTCCACTGATTTTCCTTTTACTGTGAGGGATAATTTTGCAATGATTTCAGCGATTGTTTGCTCGTTGTTTATCAAGCTCCTTACGAGGCCTTTTAATTTTGTCTTAATTAGTTTTATTGCTGTTGCTCCATAGTCACCGTTAATAGAATTTACTAGATTCAATGCATCCTTGAAGCTTTGTAAATTTTCTTAATTTATTTTCTTTGCCAGGAAGTCTACTACTGACAGCCATTTTGATAGATTTTTGTTCTAGTATGTTAGAATCCAATCCCTGTTGAAACGTGTCAGTTATTGATTCAGTTTCTGATTCTAGGTTTTCTTTTACCTCTGTTATAGAATCTAATAGAACTGATTCATCAATGTCGGCTGGAAGATTTAATACATTTTGTACTAATATTTGCAACTTGCCGTTGCGCTACATACAAAATGCCTTCCTTAAGGCAACAAGTACTAGCCAGAGGTCTTGAAAATGTATATTTATTTAATTTTTTTATATTATACTTCTGAATCTATACTTTTACCTAATATATAGTCTGAAGGTGAACCTTGTTGCTTTTATATTTACGCCAGATCTTCTGGTCCTTTTATTTATATTGCCCATTGACCTGTTCTAAGTCAGTTTTCCTTGCGCCTCCAATTTCCAAATTCAATTTGTCCTTTGTCCCTTGGTTTTGTAATCCGTGGTGTTCGCTACTTGCTGCTGGCTGTTGTTGTTGTGTTCTTCTTGTTATTGTTGCTGCGCATTGATATTGTTGCCGCTTATTGCCATGTAGTACTCTATGTAATAATTGATGTTGTCGTTGTTGTTGGTTTTTTGGTTTTGTTTTAGTTGTTAACTTCTCAGTTTTATTCAGTTCGCGTTCACTGTAACTGCCTCGATTGCAGTCTTCGTGACCCGTGTCACGGTCGCCATGTAATATTTTAATAGAAACACCACTGTTTGCCTTGCGTACGTTTTTATGAAACTTAAAAGAGAGAGAGTGTGTGGTATGTCAATGCATTGGTATATACATATATGGTACTCTTGGCATGCGCTACATAAGCGTAGCGTGGGATATGCGCCATCAACTAAATGCCCAGCTAGAGTACTATCGGTCCGCGCTGCGTAACATGAGCCTGAGTCATGAACCTCAAGTGGCTCTGCGCATTTGGCTTTATGTTTGTTATTATGTGCACCAAAGCGTCGCATATTTATGTACTTAAATACAGGGTGTTGTTTAATGCATACATTAATTCAGACAACCCTTGAATATTTCTTCAAGCCATAGTGTGACTTGGTATTTCGTCATTTCTAGCATGGCTGGAAATATACCATCAGTCCAGGCGATTTGTAGCCGGCAAAAGAGCTAATAGCCCAGTCGATCTTCCTTACGGTTACTATATTTTCTTGCGTATATGCGGGTCTTAATCAGCCAGACAAGTGTGCCTCCATGAGCACATTCAGTGTTTCCTTGCTTCTCTCGGTCCAATTTCCATTGGCCTCCCGCAAAGGGCTCTGCGTGGTTGGTTGACAGGATAGTAGCTCCCTGAGTCGGAATGTTTGCGAGGTTTTCGATCGTAGAGCAGAAGTTCTTCCAAGATTACCTCTTTGCTCTTCGTACTCCTTTTTTAAAATCTTTAAGTCTATGCTTGTATTTCCTCCAAAAACTTCGTGGTCAGCTGCATTTACCTAATGAGTTAGCACTTAAAGAATTTTCTGACTTCACGTCTAAGCACTGCAAGCTCGGGTTTCCACCATGGTGGTCTAGACTTGCGCTTAGTCCGTGTGGTCCTACAAGAGCAGTGATAAGCTCTGAGGAGTTGGCTCGTTAGACTCTCTATGGATTTATCAATTTCGACCTCACTCGTAATTTTTCTTTGGTTTACCGAGTGCCTTCTCTGTCGACTTTTTGAAACTGTAGACTTTCGAAGGCATTTGGTAATTAAATTCTAAATTAAAACTTGTGGTCAGAGAAGGAGATTGCTGAAGTACTCTCCAGTCTGTGACTCTAGTTTTGTTATTAGTGTATAGTGTGAGATCTAAAACGTTTAAAGAGGTTGGTTCCAAATACGTGGGCGCTTCTCCAGTATTAGCCACACTTAGGTTAGTTAGTAATACAAAGTTAAATATGGACTCACCCCTGTCATTGATGTCCAAGCTGTCCCACACTGTGCGGTGTGCGTTGGCTTCGGCCTCTATGACGAGCGGGTGACGTTTTCCGGTTGCTGTCACAAGCTTGTGCAGCTCCTCGGGTGGTGCCGGTTGGTCGTGTACCATATAGCAGGACGCTATCAGTGTTGTACTGCCATCGTCGTCCTCCAGCGCCACGACCGTTAGATCATCCGTACTGTAATGAGGTAATAAGTAGCTATCGATGCCGTTTCTAGTTAGAATGGCAGTTCTATTTATACTTGCGACTGTCGGGATAAATGTGCCGTATTTGTTTGACCTTATGCCGGATACCCTGATTCCCGACGATATCCAGGGCTCCTGCAATAAGGCCACGTCGACGGCTCCTTCCTCTAGCGCGAGAAGGAGCTTCATTGAGGCGAGCTTACTCTTGTGAAGGTTCAGCTGAAAGATCTTCAACTGCATTATTGGTTGCTGATTCTTTCACGGGCTCGACCCTATGGTCGTTCCACCATTGCTTGGTGCGTCCGTTAAGTTTAGAGCCAGGGTGGCGTCGGTCACAGCTTATAGGTCGAGATCCTTTTCCACCTCCCTTGACTCTAGCGTGTTTTTATTGTCGTCTGTAATGCTGCACGCTGCTGCTGCTCTGAGGCAGAGGCTCGGCAACATGCAACACCTTCCAGTGAGCCGTTGACTCGTCGGGGTTATGTTTCCTGAGCAGTCTCAACAATAGCGATAGATTTTCCAAAATCATTTGGTACTCTTTTAAATTATTTTTGCTGTAGTTCGAAGCCAAAAGAATAATACTAAAATCCCAGACAAAGCTTTCCAACTATTTTCTACCCGTTGTGTCTTTGGAAATTAGTATGAAGCCTCGCATGAAAACCAAAATGCTGAATTCCAGAGTTCACTACTTTACCAACCGTGGGCGCGCATTTTTCAAAATCGGTAGCCCATGTGTCGAACTATTTAATGTGAGGTGCCTTGAAAATTAGTTTCAAAATGCTCAAAAGTTTGAAAATGAGTTTGAAGCCAATCGCACGATGATCAAAAACATTTATACAACTGTTTCCAAAATCATTGAGAACCGCGTTTATTTTGTCATTGACCATATAAATAACAAGATATCCAACGCCCATACAATGAATGAAAAGCGAAATTTTTGGTGTGGCTTTTCGCTTGGCGCGCTCTCGCTCTTGGTTGCTTGGGTGGCTTTTCGCTCTGCCACGATTGAGAGACAGTAGGTTACGCCATGCGCATGTCCGTTAGCCGCCGTTATTCGTCGGTAATTCCAGTCTGATTTTGAAAATCTTGCCAGCATATTGTAGAGAAATTCATACCGCGTCGATTGATAGGTTTTAGTGCCCTGTACCCTGTGCCATAGATATTAAGTAATACGTATTTAAAGTTAGAAAATGTTACCAGTCCGAATGTTTACATTCTAACTTATCGCCCAATTTAAAAGCTATAATTATGAAACTTGGCACAAGTCTTTATTTTCGGTGCAGGCAGTACATACATAAAACCCAGCTGAATCAAATCACAATATCATATAGCTCCTATACGAATAATAGGTTGACAACTATGTATGTTCTTGTATGAAAAACTTTTGTTTTTATAAAGACAGCGTAACCAAACTCACCAAATTTAAATTTAATCATGTTCTACATGTGCTCACCAAATTTAATCAAAATCGGACATCTATTTCTTATACCTGCCGTGGGAGCGATCGGTCACAACTTGACTTGTATTAAAAATGTATGGAAATTAGCCATTTTTGATGGCAATACTATTTAACGAGTCAAATGGGTAGTATTTAATTCATTTATTGTAGTTTTATTTCGTTCTTTAGGCATTCCAGTACATTTTGCAGCGTTTTCATACAATAACTCCGGTCGCTCCTTGGGCAGGTATAAAATATCCCAAAATGGTCGTGTTTCTTTGTTAACGTTCGAAATCTTGTTCGAATTTTTGAACAAAAAATGGAAGTGACACCATCTTTTTTTTAAATTAAAAACCACAATTTAAAAGAATTTATTGATACTCGGTACAAAAATTTGTCTCATGCCAGAAAAACTTCAATTTTTCCTGCAGGGCCAAGGAAGATCATATATTTTCTGAACGCACACAAGGTGCATTGTGAACTACAAAATACCTGTACATGTATCTATATATATAAAAGAGTTCGTGCTGACTGACTTACTGACTGACTGACTGACTGATTGATTGGCAATCATCGCACAGCCCAAACCATAAGAGCTAGGATGCTGAAATTTTTTAAGAGAAGCTTCCATCTATGATGAAAGTGCACACTAAGACGGGATTTTGGAAAATTTCACCCACAAGCGTGGAAAATCGCGGAAAACTGTTGTATGAAACTTTTTTGTTTACCATCCAATCAGCTTCAAACTCATTTTCAGAGATCTACACAAAAATTCATTTGACACATATTTCACCGATTTTGGAAAATCCACCCCCATGGGTGGAAAATGGGGGTCTCAAGGTTGTATGGGCAAAAGTCTAATTTTAGTCCGATCACCTTCAAATTTATTTTCAAAGCTCTTCACGTAAAATAATTCGACACGTGTATCAGCGATTTTGGGAAATTCGATCACATGGTTGGAAAATCGGTGGAAAACTCTGGCATTCGACATTTATAACTTTCATGCGATTGGCTTCGAACTCATTTTCAAGGTTCTATGGGCAGAAATAATAGGCACGTTGGTCAAAGATTTTGCTAAATCTACCCCCAAAATCGGAAAATTCGTGGAAAACTGTTGTATGAAACATTTTTGATTATCGTTTGATTACTTCAAACTCATTTTCAGAGCTCTTTACATTAAATAACTTGACACGTGTATCAGCGATTTTGGGAAATTCGACCACATGGTCGGAAAATCGGTGGAAAATTCTGGCATTCGACATTTTTAATTTTCATGCAATTGGCTTCAAACTCATTAACAAGGTTCTAAAGGCAGAAATAATAGGCGCGGTGGTCAAAGATTTTGGAAAATCTACCCCCTAGATCGGAAAATTCGTGGAAAACTGTTGGATGAAACTTTTTTGATTATCGTCCGATTGGCTTTAAACTCATTTTCAAAGCTCTTCACATAAAATAATTCGACACGTGTATCACCGATTATTGGTAATTCAGCCCAATGCTCCGAAAATTTGTGGAAAAGTCTGTCACTCGACATTTTTAAAGTTTATGTGATTGGCTTCAAACTCATTTTCAAGGTTCTACCCAAACACATAATAGGCGCGGTGTCCAAAGATTTTGGGAAATCTATCCCTAAGGTCGGAAAATACGCGGAAAACTGTTGTATGAAATTTTTTTGATTATTGTCCAATTGACTTCAAACTCATTTTCAAACTTCTGTTTATCATTCAATCATTTTGAAACTTATTTTCAAAGCACCTCACATTAAATAATTCGTCACATGTGCTACCGGTTTCGAAAAATACACGTGGCCTTATACAAATTTCCAAATATAAATACAAAAACCTCGGTACTTTGCGGGCAATACAACGGGCGGGAAACAGTTGAAAAGATTTAATTTGGATTCTTAGTATTATTGTTGAAATTGGCTTAAAATGCCAAATGAGTTTGGAAAATGTACTCCGTGTCGCCACGGGCGGGATATGGAAATCAAGGACAAATGAGTGGGACATTTCTTTATTGTTTTTTTTTTTTTTGCAAAGATATTTTCATAGCCCTACACTGAAAACATTAGTCACGTGGCTCAACTATTTAGTTGTATTTCTTACGGTTGACGAAAGTAGTCAAATTCTAGAAAAAAAAATGCATTTTCATCTAAATATTTCCCCGGGCAAGGCCGGGATATTACCTGCTAGTCATTATATAAAGGACAATAATTGCACATGTAGTATAATGTATAATGCTTATAATTCCCTACATTTATCTACACTACAAAGCAAAACAATGACAATAGTATTAGAATCAATTTATTAAATCCAGGGTACAAATATGTCATACAATCAGGGTACAACATGTATGACTCAAACTAAAATTGAATTTTAAAACTCGCTAGTTGCTTTCAAGATGCCACTGAATCGTAGAGTGAGACAAAGAAACTATGAAAGAGTTTTAATACGTAGATATACAAACGCGCGCTAATATCGCATTGCATTTTGGGGTTTGAATTCTGAGGTTGAGAGCGTATTTTTTTTTTTTTAGCATTTTACGCTTTCAAAGTAGAGCGGCCGATCGCGCGACCATTTCGAGCCCAGAGAGCGGTTTCACGAAAAACAAACGTTCCTTGTGCCATTTTGTTTTGTTCTATTAGATAATTAATTGTTAATTAAATTTAATTTGGTAGAACCTTGAAATGAGTGTGAAGACAATCGCATGAAAATTAAAAATGAGTCTCTCATCAATTTTCCGACCGTGGGGGTGAATGTTCCAAAATCGACGATACACGTCTCGATTTATTTAATTTGTAGAGCTTTGAAAATGAGTTTGAAGATAATCGCATGAAAATTAAAAATGTCGAACGCCAGAGTTTCCCACCAATTTTCCGACCGTGTGAGTAAACTTTCCAAAATAGGGGAGACACATCGAATTATTTTACGTAAAGAAAAAAAGAAAATTAATTTGAAGGTGACCGGACTAAAATTAGTCATTTTCCGGCCATGGGGCGGATTTTTGTGAAGTTCTCTGAAAATGAGTTTGAAACCATTCGGATGGTAAACAACAAAGTTTCACACAACAATTCTGCAGGATTTTTCACGCTTGTGGGTGGAATTTGCCAAAATCTCGTCTTAATGTGCACTTTCATCATAGATGGAGCCTACTATGAAAATATCAGCATTCTAGCTCTTACGGTTTGGCAGTGCGATCATTGCCAATCAGCCAATAGCTCAGCGTTGCCCGGCGAAATCTATAGATATAAATGCATTATATTGAACTAGCTTTTACCCCCACGGCTTTGCTCGAGCTTTCCAACTCTACTTGTTTTTAAATTTAACTAAAACGTTGTCGGATACACAATGCTTATATTAATTTTATATCCGGTTATTGAAAAGCATCATAAAAGCGATGAAGTGCAGAGTCACGTTCTCGTATTCACAACAGACGTGTTTTTTTCTTGCGCATCGTTATAGTTCGTTTTTCCTCGAGAGATCAAGTGATAACTTGTGCTTTTTTGTTCTTGTGACGTGTGTTATACTTCGGTTGTGTGGAACACATAGTTTGTCATTAAATTGCAATTCAATATTTATATACAACAACAAACTGCAGCAAAATCAAGCTGATAATGCATATTCTTTGTTTTTGTGTTTTAACTTATTCTTCTATCATTGGAGTTGGTCACGGGTTATCTATTTGTTTTGTATTCCATTGTGTCAGCATGAATGGCCGAGTCGCAATAGCTAGGTGCTGTCCACTTGTTTCTATGCGAACTAGTCTCTTAGTTTTAAAGCTATCGTAATGAAACTTGGTACAGACCCTTCTTTTTACTGCAGGCAGTACATATGTTGGAACCAGAATTATCGGACCACTATAACATATAGCTGCCATAGGAATGATCGGTTCACAACTATGATTTTGTATGCAAATTTTTGTTGTGAATGAATGTATCCTTACAAAACTTACCCAAACCGAGTCTCTGGCGAGTTTATACAATCTGATCAAATTTGGTTAAAAGCGTACCTCTATATCAAAGCTGTCAAAAGATCGGGTGAAAATTTAGTGTTTATATGAAAAACTTTTCTGTATTAAATTCGAACTAAGTAAATGTTTTATTATACTTGAAATAGTTTTCTATAAGTTTTATCAAAATCGCACCACATAGGAGCAATCAGACGAAAATTGAGATTTGTATAACAACATTGCTGCTAGGGTATAAGCTTCGGTACTCTGAAGATAGCCGTTCTTTCTTTTTCTTGATTTATTTATTCGTCTTTTTCATTTTCTTTTAATAAAAATGGTTGTCTGCTATAATAAAAATTGCCAGATTCGAGTAAACGTAAAAATGGGTTTTGTTTGCTGCTGGTTGTGTGATAACGTTTCATACGAAAGATGTGCTGACCTTAACGACAGAAAAATCGACCACATTGAGTCCAAATCTGGGTTAAGGTGGATTTGTGAATCATGTAGAGATATAAAAAAAGATATTATTTAATTTATGAGGCAGACTAAGAAGGGCTTTGGAGACATATTGTCTCGGTTTAAAAAATTGTTCGATGGTTCCTCCGATTTGGAAAACTAGTTTACGATTATGAAACTTTTAAAAAGTCGCCCAAACGGAACGGCTAATCTTAGCCATTAGCCCTAATCAACTTTCGCTCCCAAATCACTTTCCTATTACATCCGCTACTAATAAGTTTTAGTTGATTAATTTGTCATCCCATATTTCGATCAGAAGAGACGAGAACATCTTACCGATGGATGCGGTTCCTTTTGACCCGGAAGAGGTTCCTGATTAAGTGATTGTTAGCACTGTTGATGCAGGTCAGCAACGTAGTGTCATTAGTGCTAGTCAATTAGTCAAATTATCTGGTCAATCAACTTTTACCATGGCTCCATTGGATGTTCATGCTATGGTTGGTAATAGTGTAGGTGTTTCACCACGGAATCTAATCTTTGTTTCGCGGCTTTACATTTAAACAATATTTGTTGCGAAGACTTCTGGCCTGAACACTAAGTTATTAAAGAATACACACTTTTAAAGAAATATCAGCGGCCGGCTTCACTTCCTTTATCTGGTGTTCGTTTTAATCCACCTCTTGTCATCTCTGATAGTACAAAAAGCTAGCAAACTACCTCTCGCTTGGCTATCGGTATGTAAGAGGTCTTTGTAGTCAACTTAGTAGCTTAGCTTTGCCTAACTTTTCCTTTCCATGTCGTTGCGTTTTCTGAATCAACATCCCTAATTCTTAAATCCTGTCTAACAATTTCGCGCTCCTCGTCGTGGTGGTCGTGTTCTAATTGCTGTTGACGCTGATTTAATTGTTTTCGTACCGATTCTAATCTATCCTAATGAACCCTGTATTGGGGACACCAAATACAAGACCCTTATTGAAGAATAGTACGCACAAGAGAGGTATAAAGAGTTTTAGTAATGTAGGGATCGTTAAATTCTTTCGACCAACGCTTAATGAAACCTAGGACACTAAAGGCACGATTAGCGATGGAAGAGATATGCTTGTCAAACTTAAGCTTGGGATCTTCTAAAACGATACGCAAATCATCAACCGACTCAATTCAAACAAGCGGCTTACCATTAAGAATATAATTGTTAAATCAATGTTACCACAATTAAGATATAATAAATTTACCCAACACCAGCAGACAACTTTGAAATACCTCTATAGTTCTCATTATTGGACTTGTTTCCTTTTTTATGGAGAGATTCTTTCCAAATATTGGGGAAAGAACACAACTTTACGGACAGTTTATAAAGATCAAATAATGTCTTAAAAATACCTTCAGGACAGTACTTTTGGTCACGCAGCGTGTTACTCCATCAGGTCCCGGTGAAAATACAGCCTTTAAATCACGTAGAAGCGAACTTTCAGTGATTAAAGGCCTGAAAATGCGATTGGAGCTATTACACGATAAGGATAAGGCGAAACCAACCTTTTTTGAAAAATTCAGTTGATGGGAGTGTTGATGACCTACGCTTCGCATTAACGAAGTTATAAAACCTTTTAGGATCCCGGTGAAACTGTAATCTACAGCTCCTTAGGTAGTTGATATAACAGTGTATATTAAGTACAGAGAAGTAAGATCGGGCAATCAAATGACGAGAGAAATCCAAGAAACACGTCCGTTTGCGATAGTGTAGCGAAAGCGATAACGACTTTCCAGAAACTAAGGAAATCACTGGATCTTTTAGACAAATTAAATTTTTCATTTGCACAGCACAATCCAAGTGTTTCATTGCTGAATTTGAGTGCCTTGCAATGCTCACAAACTTTGATTATTGATCCAATAGTCACTGGTTTGTATAAAATACTGGAAAGCTTACTCGGTTTGGGTAAGTTTAGTAAGGACACATTCATAAACAAAAAAGTTTATCATACATAAACATATTTGTCGATCGATCATTCCTATGGCAACAATATGTTATAGTGGTTCGACCCGGCCGGTTTCGTCATATGTACTGCCTGCTCCAAAAAGAAGGGTATGTGCCAAGTTTCATTACGATAGCTTTAAAACTGAGAGATTAGTTCGCATAGAAACAGACGGACATCGCTATATCGACTCGGTTATTCATGCTGATTCAGAATATACTTACTTTGTTGGGCCTGAAACGTCTCCTTCAGTCTATTACACATATAAAAATAAAAATCATTTCATATATAAAATATGTTAAGCCTCTTCAAATCCCGGCTACACATCAGTAATTTCAATTATGCTTTTTTAATAGAACATGTCTGGTCGAGGCAATTTGTTGTCACTATTTCATAAAAAGGCCGAAGCTTCGGAAATTTCTTCGTCTAGTGGAGAACTTGCCAAAGATAGTGGATTAGATGCGGATCAATCCGTATCAAGCGGAGAATATCGACGAATTGCGAGAGAAAATATTACAAGTGACCTTTCAACAACTTTTGAAAATGTGAATGTTTCAATTGGGCGTGGACGTGCACATTTCTTGAAGTCGTTCAAAAGTAATTCACAACAAATGGGAAATGGACACCAGAAGGATACATTTTTAACATCATCCGATGATTTCGTTAGCGATGTATCTTCAAACAAAATAAATATTTCACCTGGATATACAAGGGATGCCCGTGACAAATTTCAAACTAAAAACGAAAGCGTTGATATGAGTGGATTGTTTTATCCAAATATAATTCATGGCACAAAAGGTAAGTTATTTATTGTACTTGAACAAAGAAATAAAAGCTTGTGCTGATTAAAGATATCCAGCTATTCCAAATTCAAAACAGTCTGAAAACCGGATTCAAATCATGCTAATGCCAAAGTAACATTTGGTATAAATAGCAACAAACTAATATATATATAATTAAATAACCGATTTACGTGAGGGCTTAAAAAAAATATATTTTATTAATTATAAACCTTATCACAACCGAATTATCTGGATTTCTAAATCGAACTCAATTAATCAAAGTGCGTGGACGCTGATCAAACCTCAGACCGGAGCTTTTAGGAAGCTTTAGGTTGAAAAACGTTTATGTTGAGAGCGAGCTTTTGACTCTATTAAGGAGTAGTCTCTTAGGGGGATTATGAGAGAAGTAAAGACATTGCGTCAGTCGAGATTTGTGCAGCGTCTGCATTTTCGTGTGGGAAAGTGGTGGCCTGATGCTAACTTTTGTTTATGTCTGAACAGTGTCGATGTTATCAATAGATTTGTTTACAATAATTTGGGTAGCTTATGAACTGTATGTGGTTGCTAAGTGGTATCTGGTTGCTAAGTTTGTGAGTGACGGGAGATGGATATATCACTCCCCTAACCATTAGAAATTTGCCTGTCCTCAGGCGGCTAATCTTGGATGTTTGGGTACAAGTGGGGCATCGGATCTTTAATTACAACTATTTCTTCGATAATATCTTTGATTTCTTCTTTCTTTGTTTCTTAATTTGATTTGGTTTTTTATGTATTTTATTACAATATTATGTGGTGCTGTTTTTCATATGATTTTATATCAAATAAGATAAGATATGCCAATTATGGCCATTAAAACTAAAGTGGTTATGGTCATAGCTTTATAAATTGTGTTTTGCTTATTATTAAACAAAATAATTTCCTTAATTTCTACGTGCGATAGTGGTTTAAGCTTAGTTACGTTATGTTCAGTAAATATTAAATTTGTATATTGCTGAACATTGTTTGTAATTGTAATATTGTTCAGCTCTGCAGTACAATTGTATATTTTTATGATTTTATTATTTTCAATGTAAATTTCTTGGTTGTTAAAATTTTGATATAATTTATTTCGGGTCATATTCCATGTAATTGAAATATTTGGTTCAACATATTGAATGTAATTTTCTTTACGAAATTTATTAAAAGTACACATTGGTGTTTCGTGTTTTATAATATTGGCAATACAACAACCTTGAGAATTTCTTTTGTCAAGGTGTTTATTACATTATTGTTGTGTATATAAAATTTACTTGCAACGTTTTCGTTGATAATCTGCCCGTTATTATCTGGGTATGGTGTAATTAAGAATGTTGGTGTTTCTATTGTGTTAATGGGGATATGAGAAATCAGATATATTTCGTTAGTTGCTGTGCTGTACCATCCGGAAGTTTTGATGTCAATTAAATTTTTGTGGTCAATATTTTTAAGTCTGTCATGTTTAGGTAATTTGGGGTTAAAAATTCCTAGACGTGTTAGTTGTGTACCCATTTCTAAGTCTTCAATATTTCCGGAGAAGTGCTCAATATTAAAAATTTTTAAGTTGAGTTTCTGTTCGCCCTTTATTTCTCGTTGTAGTTTGTCAATTAAATATTTCATATATATATATATTTTCAATGGGGTTTATTTCTATTGTTCCTGGTGATATCAGTCTCATCATTGTCATTATCATGTCGGCTTCCTGTAAATATTTGCTTTTATTAATTTTCTTTTTAAATTCGCTCTTGTAATGTGTAACCTTCCTACCTCTGTTTGTTTCTTTGAAATGTTTTTCGTCAATTTGTTCTGTCCTGTTTTCTCAAAAGGGTTTGTAGTTTTTGACTTAACTAGCGGGGCTTGCCTGAATCTAGTATCTATTTCAAAATTATTACGTTTTTTATTAGTGCTTCTATTTGTCTTCTTTTATTTTCCTGGACGCCGTATTCTGGAGTTCCTGCATAAATGAATATGTCTAACTATTCTTAGTTTTTCGTTAACTGTTTTATGGAATCTTTCCACAGCTGCAATTCCATTTTTGCTGGATGAGATGCTTACTGTAACACCTTCACATTTCAACTATGTCTGTAATGCTGCGCATATGAAAGCTGAATCTTTGTCGGCTTTTATTTCTTGGGGTTTTCCCATTTCATTGAATATTTTAATGATAGCTCTTTTAGTTTCTAGCCAATCTCTGCTTTTTCGTCAATGAGTGATGCAAATTTTGAATAAAAGCCAATGCTCGATAGGAATTGTACGTTTTTCCCAAATGTTAAAAGTTTGTGGTGTAAATTCAAGTGATAGTTTTGTGTCCCTATATTCTGTTTGAGCTATGTGACAGATTTCACATTCGTTCAGAATGTTTTGGATTAGACGTTGGTGGTCTGGATAGTATTATTTTTTCTTGAATCAATTGATGGCTTTCTCTATGCCTGGATGTAGCAGATCTTTTGAGATTTTAACGTTAGTTCCTTAAATTCAGCATATGTTTGGATATTGATTAGTATACTGGTGGATCGCATAACTTTTGCTATTTGATCTGGGCTTATGATTTGAAATGTAGGAAAGTCTGTTTAGTTGTGGAAATAAATTACACTATATTTTGTACAGAGATACTCTTTAATTATCTATTTTGCGTATGCGTTGTTCATGTTTTGTATGTGATTTTTACAATAGTTTTGTGGAAATAAGGACAACTTCCACTTTATTTTCACCCCCTTTGATGAATTCTAATTGCCTACTATAATAATTGATGGGTCTTTCTGTTATTTGGATAAGGCTCAAGTTATTTTTATGTGTGCTGTGTACGTCGCTACATTACTATCTGCGGATTCTCCTAAGTTTTCTTCTAGCTTTACTCTGGAAAGAGCGTCGGCTACCTTACTTTCCTTTCCTGGGAGATATTTGATGTGAAAATCAAACTCATATAGTCTGATCTTCCACCGTTGGAGTTTCATGTAAGGCTCTTTGATATTGTTTAGCCAGGCTAATGGTCTGTGATCACTTAAGATCTCAAACTTCCTACCGAAAAGGTAAGATCGAAAATATTTCGTAGCCCAGACAATAGCTAACAACTCTTTTTCAATAACAGAATAATTTGCTCATTGAGAGTTCTACTTGCGAAGCAAATGGGCTTATGTTCTTGTGACAGAACAGCGCCAATGGCAATGTCGCTTGCGCCAGTTGTTAAATGAAATGATTTATCGAAATTTGGGTAAACCAATGAACCTTCTATAGAAGCCGCACATGCCTAAGAATGATGTTTTAGGTATGGGGAATTTTATGATTGCTTCTATCTTATTCGGGTTTGGTTTTATCCCATTTGTGGTCACAATATGACCTAAGAATATGGATTCTTTTTTCAGAAACTCACATTTGTCAAGTTGTTACTTTAGGTTGGCTTCCCTCAATTCCTGAATACCTTTCTGAGTGATGATAAATGTTCTTCCAATGAAGTGGAGTAAATGATAATATCATCAAAGGTTGTTCATATAACGCTGGAATGTTTCAGGGGCCTTTTTAAGCCCAAAAGGCATGCGGGTGTACTCGTACTGGCCAAGTTTGGTACTAAATACAGTTTTGGATACATTTGGATCTGGTGAAAACCATTAGCTAAATCGATGGTTGTGAAGTACTGGCACTTTCCTAATTTGTCCAATATTTCGTCCATGATCGGTATTTGTCGTCAACAGTTATTTTGTTGAGTCCGCGATAGTCAATGACTACCCTAAATTTTGGTTTTCCCGAGGCATCGCTCTTTTTTGGCACGATCCAGATCGGGGAGCAATATGGGCTATTCGATTTTCTAATAATCCCTTGCTCAATCATTTTGCTTAGGTGTTCTATTTGTATTGCGTGTTTTATGGTACTCGTTAAGGTAAAATTTTCACCTTCTCTGTACTGTATATCACGGAACTCGAATAAAACCTTTTTGATTCTTCTTGATTCAAATGATCTAACCTAATTTCATTGGATTCTTTTAGCTCATTGTTAATGGCAAAGTTAAAGAATTTGTCCTGTGAGGACGGAGGATCGAGAGACTCTGGTGCTGTCAAGTCCTCTTCTGTATTCTCATCATTATATCTGAATGAGAATTTGTATTCGCCTAATGTTATTGTTTTATTCGCGTAGTCAATTTGCACTGACACGCTGCGAGGAAATGCCTACCTAACAAGGCGTCGTAGTTTTCTGAAAAATTATGAATGTAAAATGTTTGGTGTGATGGACAAATTTTACTGGGTCCTAATTTTAGACTTTCGTTTAGTTCTACTGTACCACTTTATAATGTGTACCTTTAATTTGTCGATTTTCTTTGGGAATTGTAAGAAGTTTTCCTTCATTATATTTATAGTTGAACCTGTAACAATTATACATTTCAACAGCTTGTCATTCATGATTATTCGTATGAATGCGTTGGCGTTTCTTTGTCAGTTTTTTCCTGATCCGAGGCATGAATTTTTCGAATGTATCCATTTTCATATGCCCAGATGTTGGAACTATCCAGCATCCTCGCAGATCGGTGGTGGGCCTGGCTTTTCGCGCAACATCGTGAGACAGATTGGCGCTGGAGCCACCTGCATCCAGCGCCCCTGGTGTCGTGGAATGCGACCTTCAAAACCGTTCTTGTCGATGACCCCAATAAGGATCTTGTCCTTCGCCACCTCCGCGAACGACCTCGACAACGGAGCATGGGTTCGCACTCTCTTAGCCATTGTGCTTGGCTCTTCCATGGAGCGATTCAAATTAGTTCCGGTGTGCTGCGCGGTATCCTCCAGTTTGAAGTTTGGTAGGACGGCCTTTGCCCACTCCAGATCCTGTTGGATCTTGGCAAAATCCTCCTCATACGCCTGCTCCCTGGTTATCGGAGCGGTTGCATTACGCGTCCAGATCCTTTTGGCCATCCGCTAGTCATTCGGACAGGCTTTAGACGGGTCCGGTCGAGTGAAGTCGGCCGCCCTTTTGCTTACCACTGTGACTGTTCCCGATTTGCTGCCAGCTGACGCGCCAATGCGATTGGTGGCTATGTTGGAGCAATCCGGGGCAGACACAGTAGAATTCTGATCATTAGCGCCACTTGTCACAGCACTCCTCACCTTCACCGTTTCCGTCTTCTTGCCAGCTGACACGCCAGAGGCCGAGGGTCTACTGGTGGCTATAATGCCGGCAGAAGACGGATGTGCGGAAACTGCTGGCTTCTGCGTGCTCATGCGATTGGAGACACTCTTTTTGCCGGAGCTGGTTGCTCCTTCCGGTTTTCTGAGAGTATCGGGCTCTTTTTATTTAAATTGTTTCTGTTGTTCATCTTACTTTGATTTCCACGAGGTGCGGAGAAGGGGAACGGTCCACCCGGGCAGAGATCCGCAGTACCCAGGTAAGCCGAAAATGGAACAGGTGTTTGCCAAGCACCTGAGCCCTCCGTTCACGACTGAGATATATTTGTTAAACCTGGGCCCCAAGCCAGTCTGACCATCAGCACGGGTCTGATGACACCTTGGTCGGGCCTAGGTGTGAGATGTGAGGTGTAGGACTGGGTAGGAACGCATATAGGGATGGGGGTGTGTGTGAGACTATAATTTTAGAAGGCGGTCAGACAAACACCTCGTCAGTACATTGGTGACGTCCGCAGTACCTGCTGTTTGTCCGGGACTGCTTATTTGAATATTCGCAGCTGACCCCCTACAGGAGGCCGTTCGCTATCCGCAACCTGCAACCCGTCCGGTGGCCTCAGCTAGGCCGCCTTCAGAACAAGCTCCTAAGGGATACTTCGGAATATATATTCTTGATTAGTATCAAAAGAAATTACTATTTGGCCAAGTCGGTCTATCTGTCCGGATGAACGCGTCGTCTATAAGAGCTAGAGACCAACATTTGGAATATAGGTACTTTTATATCCATACGCAGATCAAGTTTGTTTCCAATTTCAGAAATCTTCCCGCATCCCCCATCCAAATTTCAAGTCGATCGGATAATAAACACGGAAGTTATTCACGAAAGAAGATTCAGTGCTGCATCGCGGGGCACAACAGTTACCACTTAAAAAGCCTCGTTTGCGCTGTCGCTTGTGTTTGTGCGTCTTTGTGTATGTTTAGGTGTACGAAGACGCGATCTCGAATTTTTGACCTGAGCACAGGGAGTTTTGTAGTCGGGCTAACTCGACTATAGTATTCTTACTTGTTCTTCTTTGTAATTGTTCGCAATGAATTTGGTCGCCTGGTGTTCGTTCGAGTTATGCTCGGTTCGCGCTCGGATCGTGCACAGCTTGTGCGTTTCAACCGCGTTATCAGCTATGTCAGTGTCTCACAAGTAGAAAGAGGTGTGCAATGTCCGTCTGTCCGTATGAACCCAATTTTGTTTTAAGCACCCTTGAAGCTATACCCGCAGCTTAAGAAATGTCGTGTTCACCGCCCACTTCCAACCCCCAAATTTGGCAAAACCTACATATATCTTCCGCATATGAATCTGTATACCTCGTACATATACCACCAAATTCGACACACCTTTATTTTTCTACACATTCAGTCCACAAATAAGCAAAATATAAAAGACTAAAAACACACTATTCTGCTCTCAAGAACTTCAATTCTCACCATGCTTTGACTACTTTGCAGAGCAAATAAAAGAATACACTCCAGCGCGTTGGCTTCTACATCTAAGCAGGATTTGATTAACAGTTAGGGTGTTTAATTGACATTGCAGTGTCGCAGATGAGCAGAAATTTAAGTTTTGGCAACAGCAACGTGTTCTCAAAAATGTATGCAATACTGTTAAGCCCAGACCCCTGACTTCGAAAAGACTTGCACTTCTCCAAATCTTAAGATGCATAAAAATATGATAAGTGCTCGATAATATCAATCGATATGTGGTATTTCTTGTATATTTTAGTGCTGAATGGGTATGGAAATCGAAAATTACGGAAACAGATCGCGCAGATTTATTATAAGAAGTTATTAGAAGAAACAAAGATAGACGCGACATGGATCTTGGTTCGCTTTAAAAATTGTGCTAACTTTTTGGACGGACCACACGGAGCACAATTACAAGCCGCATATCAACTGGAACCTGCCTATAAAAACGTGGCATTGCAAATGCGTCATCCTCTTTTATAAGGTCAACCAAATTAACAAATTAGATTAGATTTAGACACACGCCGCATTTGCTTCAAACGATTGTCGTCAAATGAGCATACTATATTATTGCGCCAATAAATTAATTTCGGCACGTCAGCGCTAATGCTCCGACGGCACAAAATCATCCAAAAATTTCATCAATATCATCTAAAATTAAATAGCATGGTAATATGCAACCAATTCACACATTCAATTTCTCTAATTTCACCAAGAACATCCTCCGTTTTGAGATCAAAAAGTTGATCTGCAGCTTAAGTACATTCACCAATATAAGACAAAGCAAAACTGACCAAAATGTAACTTCATCATTTGCGTAGATCTATAATTTCACCCTGCCAGCACGGGTTAATGTCATACTAGAAGGTAATTCCCCGAGCTTGCCCGGCGATATATTTAGGTGAAAGTGCAATATTTTAAATTTGACCACTTTCTTCAATCATAAGAAATACACATAAATAGCGTATCACCGAATTCCCTCCCGTGGGGGTAGAAAACTAAATAGTTGATCCACGTGACTAATGTTTCTTGGGCTATGAAAATGTCTCAAGCCATTCTAATTAATCAAATAATCCCACTCATTTGACTTTGACTTCCATTCCCCGCCCGTGGCGACGCGTAGGAACGGATTTTCTAAAATCAATTGGCATTTGAAGCCAACTCCAAGAATAATATTAAGAATCCAGAATTAAGCTTTCCAACAATTTTCCGCCCATTGTATTGCATGAAATACGAAAATGCTGAATTCCAGACTTCATCCCTTTTGTGTTGGCATGCATATTGTAAAACCGGTAGAGCATGTGTCGAATTATTTAATGTGAGGTGTTTTAAAAATTAGTTTTAAAATAATTCATTAATAAACAGAAGTTGTAAAATGAGTTTGAAGTAAACCAAAAAAGTTTCATACAACAGTTTTCCGCGAATTTTCCGACCTTGTGAGTAGATTTTCCAAAGTCTTTGGCCACCGCGACTTATGTTTTTGAGTAGAACCTTGAAAATGAGATTGGAGCCAATAGCATAAAATTTTAAAATGTCGAATGCCAGAGATTTCTGATGATTTTCCGACCATGTGCCTGAATTTCCCACAATCGTTAATACACGTGTCAAATTATTGAATGTGTAGAGCTTCGAAAATGAGTTTTACACAGAAATTTTTTTATTCCTGAGACGCCGGACCCCCTTTGTTTGCTCAAATCGTCTACCTGCAATCAAATGAAAACGCACCAAATTAAGTTATCTAGTATCTTTATTAATTCGAATCTGTTAAAGTAATTTGCGTGCCGTTGCTCGGATGACAACCACCCCAGTGATCAGGAGTCGCTGTGTCCAACCCTTGTCTCGTTGGAACGGGCCTCCGTGGGTGTGCCGTGGTTGCCGCTTGATGGGACTTGTCGGTATTCCGGGTCGAGGATGTTAGGTGGCCTAGCGGATGCACTGCGTCGTGGTGAAATAGTGTCTGGCAAGTATTAGGTCGGGCCTCCGTGGGTGTGCCGTGGTTGCCGCTTGATGGGACTTGTCGGTATTCCGGGTCGAGGATGTCAGGTGATCTGGCGGATGCACTGCGTCGTGGTGAAATAGCGTTTGGCAAAGATGAGGTCGTGAGGCAATTGTATTGCCCGGGGCTCATCCAGTGCCGATTCGGAAATCGCCCACTGGAGGTCCGATCAGGCCTACGTCGGTGTTAGGAAGCCGGGAATCCTGTCCAGACCTGGATGTCAATTCGGAAATCGTGTTTCCAAGGCCTACCTCGCCGTTTCGGAAATCGCAGCAATGGTACCTGATTCTGTGCCGATTCGTAAATCGTACTGTGTTCCAGTCGATTCGTAAATCGTACTGATGGTTCTTACACGTAGTAGTGTTTGCCCTGGATGCTCAGCGAGAAGTGACTTGATCTGCGCTGGACTGCTCGTTTTATAGGCAGCGGGCGCAGTCGCCAGCGGCAGCGCTCGTGGTTGCTCGTGCGTGTGATCGTTATCGATCAGCTGTTGCTTAGGGTTGCTTGCGTGTGTGATCGGTTATTGATCATCTGCTGATGTCAGCTGTTGTTGTCAGCTGATCGTTTGGATTGCGCGCGCCTCGTTTTGAATTTAAACTCATCGCGATTTTTATATAATTAAAATATCTTTGTTTATTTTCTTGGCTCCTTGCCTGAGTATCATAATGATCTAATAATAACAGTAATAACATTTATTATCTGTGCCCAATAATATCTTTGACATTACCGTGTTTACTCTTGGACTCGCATTTATTCAATAAATTCTTTTACTCTGTTCCCATGTCCGTAATGAACTTCTTCATTAGACCGTATTTTAGAATAAAGGATTCAAATATTGCTTTTGCTACAGTATTTGCACTTTTGTTTGCAATTGGAATGGCAATTAAGTACTTAGTTAATTCACAAATTAATGTGACTATGTGACTTACTCGTTATTTTTGCTTTTTGACATTTTCTTATGTACTCAGGTATATATTTAGACATACCTTTCCAGTAATAATATCTTTTGACCTCGGCCAAGGTTTTTAAAATGCCTGTGTGTCCTTGTATGGGATCATCATGTAATGTAGACAATATAGCTTCTTTTGTATAATTACTTTCTATTAGGGTCACCGGGTTGCGTAGCGCTACTCTCAATGATTTTAATATTTTGTTGCCCATATTTTTGAAATTATATATTGAAATATTATCAACTGTGCCACTTTGAGTTGGCTGATTTTATGTATACCGGCTTGCATTTCAAGCCTTTGGAAAAACTGACCTAAGTCAAGAGTTCCATTAGTACAGAAATCGCTAATATCATATCTTGCAGTAATTTTTTTTTCATGTTTAAGGAAACAGCATATTTTTTACGTACACGTTCACTACTTTACGTACTTCGTCATTGTTGATGACTTCATATTCGTTGGGCTTTGAAGCTTTTTCTATAGTTTGCATAGGCAATTCTATTTCTTTATCTTTTTCTCCTGCGCATGATTTTTGTCTACTTTGGTGCCTGGTAGTGACTTTCAGGACTTTTATTTGTATGTTTTTTTAGTTCTTGAATGGATATTCTTAATAACGCATCCGCTGTCAATCAGCTGTCCATTCGAATTTTATATCTTGTTTACATAATCTTGTTTTGTGACGAGAATAATCAGCGAAATTTTTAATAAATCGTCTAATAGTTACAAAATGCAACAAATCTTCTAGCGCTGTCTGCGTCCGTAGGGACAGGGTATTTCCTAATAACATCATATATGGTGTCGTCAGGCAATATACCTTTATCAGTGCATTTGTGTCCAAGAAAAGTGACTTCATTCATGAAAAATGAACACTTATCCGGATGCAACTTGAGGTTGTTTTTTCTGCACAGATCAAAAACATTTATGAGATTTTTAATCATATGTTTTTCAGAACCGCCTATGACAATTAGATCATCCATGTATAGGAATGCTTGTGATGGTTCGAGACCAGTAAATGCAATTGTCATCATTCTTTGAAAATAATTAGGTGCGATTTTTAAATCATAAGGTAATCACGTGAAGCGATAAGAGCCATTGCTCGTAGAAAAAGACGTTATATTTCTCGAATTTTCTTCAAGCTCTGTTTGATTGAGTCCAGACATTAAATCTAGACACGAGAAATATTAAGCTCGGCCTAATTGATCAAGAATATCACCTATTCTTGGAAGGGGAATTTATCAGCTAATAATTTTTTATTAATTTGACGATAGTCTATCATTAAACGCCATCTTTTCTCCTTTGATTCCGGTAAGGATTTCTTTGGTACTAATAGTATAGTGTGAATGAGGAGTACTATAGTTTTTAATATAACTTGGTTCATCATCTTTCAATCTTAATTTTTGTTTGTAAAAGTTATTAGTTGTGATTGGTTCTGTTTCCAATCCAAAAATATCTGTATATTTTGAGCATAGTTCTGTCGCTATTTTCTTGTATACTGGTGGAAAGTTTTTCTTCAATTTAATGAGAATTGATTCTGCTCTTTGAGAGTCGTTTGAGTCTGCTATTTGGTAATCAGATAATGGTTCAAAATGAATTTCTTTTAAGTTTAAAATTTTATTGCTATTGGATATATTTAATAACTTACGTATGCGTTTTTACTCCCTGTACCCATAAAATGGGTAAAAAGGGGGTATTGGATACATCTCCGACCCTATAAAGTATATATATTCTTGGTCAGTATCAAAAGAGATTTCGATTTGGCCATGTCCGTCGGTCTGTCTGTCCGTATGTATGAACGCAAGGATCTCAGCAACTATAAGAGCTAGGACACCAAATTTGGAATGTAGGTTTGTGTATATCGGGAGCAGGTCAAGTTTGTTTCCGATCTTAGATATCTCTCCCCGTTCCCCCGGAATTGGATCAAAACGTTTTACCGCCACACTTTTGAAGATATAGCCTTGGGATTTGGCATGTACACTACTTCGATCACTCTTAATCTACTGTCCAAATTTCAAGTCGATCGGATAATAAACACGGAGTTATTCAACGAACAAGATTCAGTACTGGAGCGAGGGGGGAAGAAGCGCAGCCACGACTTAAATTGCCTCGCGTACGCTGTGGCTCGCGTGTGTGCGGGTTTGTGTATGTGTAAGAGACGAACATATGATTGGAAGTTTAAGACCTGGGTACAGGGAGTTTCGTAGTCGGGTATACTCGACTAGAGCATTCTTACATGTTTTAATCTGAAATTGAATTACCAATAAATGTACCATTTCCTTTTCCTGATTGGGTGTTAGGATTTGGTAATATTTAGTATTTACGTTAACTTTTCTGATTACAACACATCGGGATGGTATAATTATCTCGTTACTATTGATACTATGGAAAATTTGTATTTTTATATAATGTGTAATATTATTGGGTCTTAAAATGAAACAGTCACTTTCTGTAGTGAAATCTAATTGACAATTGAATTTTTTTAATGAATTCTATTCCAATTATTCCGTCTCCAGGGATCGGAAAATCGTTTTCTACTAATTGAAAATTATGTGGTATAATGAAGTTATCAGTTCTCATTTCGAGAAATGCTAAGCCTAATGAGCCTTATGATCCTTTTCCAATTCCTGTAATTTGGGTTATATTATTATAATCAATATCTAAAAATTGATCAGAATTTTCTTTTATGACTGAAATGTCAGCTCCTGTATCTATTAAAAATGTTAATTTCCTACCAGTATGTTCATTTTGTATGCTAATAATATATTTAAATTAAGATTGATAGTGTGAACTGTTGTTTTTATTGATTTTGAGTACTTAAGGGTGCCGTTGGTTTTCCGACGTGCTTTGAGCGTGTCGTACATTTCCATCTTGTCTGTAATTGGTTGAGTTGTTATATTGGTTATTATAGTTGTTACCTCCGTTTTGACGGTTGTTTCCTCTATAATATGCGCGTCCTCTTCCATAATTATTATTATCAGAGCTCGCAAAATATGCTCAACCAAATTGTTTTGCTCGGTCTGCTCAGTCAAAAGACCGATAAAAGTGAAATGACATCGCTCTCGGTCTTTTTTTCGTTTTGTTTGGGTTTTCGCTCTAGGGTCTCGGGCTGAGCTGCACACACAATCGGTCTTTCGTTAACCGTTTTGGGCGAGCAAATTCGTTCGTCGCTCAGGTACCGAGCGGTCAGTAACCGAGCAAAACGAAAAAAGGTTCGTATAAAAAGGTCTTTTTTTGTTGCTGTGTTTTTATTATGTTGTTGCCTTTGATATTTGAACGAAGGCAAAGCATGGAAGAGGAAGGGAGAAAACGATAGGCCGCTAGTGTGTGTACACTTCATGTTTACTTATCCACACACACATGCGCAAAAGACCGTTTTACGAATTTTAACGAAGCAAAGGGTCTTTGAGTGAGCACTGAGCCGAAATACCGAGCAAAATCGGTTGTTGGTTGAGCAAAGACCGAACCGAGCAAAAACGATGTTTGAGGGTCTTCTCACGACAGTTTCGCACCGTGTCGGTTGGAGACCTGTCATTTGCTGACTACATACAGTAGTGGGACCGTTTTTTGCGAGCTCTGATTATTATTATTATTTTGGCCATTATGTCGATTATAATTATTTCTATTATTACCACGAGCATTGCCTCTACCGCGATAACTACCTCTATTGTAATTACCACGTTGGGCTTGACCTCTCTGGGAGTACAAAATGGAGCTTGTATTACCCGTCATCTCAGTACTACAATGTATGTACCTCCTTATAGCTTCATTCATAGATGTGAATGTACCTGCCTTTAGTATTGTTTTCAACTTGCCATGCTCACAGTTTTTGATCATGACGCCAATTGCTTCTTTAGTGCTGAACTTATCAGCATACTCATATGCTCATATCCCTCATCGATATACGAAGATTCAAGTAATTTTCGCAAATTATCGATTTCATTAGTAAATTGCGTGGATGTTTTGCGTTTTTGATAGACGTTTGTCATTTTTGCTTTTACCACGTCGGATGTTTCAGCGACAATTGTTTCTTGCAATTCTTTAATAATCGCATCTATTGTAGTCTCATTTTGGACTTTGTAGAGGGTTGAGCCCATTATTTTTAATTTAATCACTTCTATTGCCATTGGCTCTTATGATCCTTTTGTCATATTAACCAATTTTATTGCCGGTATGAATCTTTGTAGATGGATTTTTTTCCATCAAATTCTGGCGATGCATGAGAGATTTCCTTTATGTACGCCCTTTGGGCGGCTGATTCGTCGGCCATATTGCAAGGCTTTTGCTCTATTATACTAGAGTCTGTATCTGAATCAGAAAAATCTTGATCTGAAAGATCAGATTGTTTTAAAATAGCAGGAATTGTTAGATTATTTATATCTTTTTCCTCCATTTCTGCATTTGGAAATTCAATCTCTTCTGGCTCGACTTTGTCAATTTCAGCTGATTCTGTTGACTCTTCACCAGTTTCGAATGTTAATGGTGTATTTAGAATCGTTGGTATCGAGATATCCAAATTATGCTTTTGCTTTATGGATATTAAATTTGAACGAAGTCTGATCAAGAATTTTGATACCTGTGACCAGTGGGTACTATCTTGTTTTTCTCTCTGGTCATGTATTAGTATACGTGCTTGATTGAAGCACTCTACTAATATTTCAGCATGTTTGTTGACCGTATGTCTCTGAATTGGTCTATTTCTTATTAAAGACCTGTAAGACTTGTCAAATTTATTTTTTATTTAATTAATTTTTATATATATTTCCTTCCATTCCATTAAATTATGAAAACTACTTTTTAAATGCTACCATTACTAGGTATCTACCTAGTATTGGGTTTTCACTTATAACTGATTTCACCTGCACACCGGGAATGGTGGTCAATACAATTGCTTTTTGTGTTTGCGTGCAATGCATTAAAGGTGAAAACTCTAAATTGAAGGTTTTTGTATATAAGTATTCTAATTAATAGATGCTTATTGAAGTCGTTGAGACTAATTGCTGAATTCTTTCTTTAAAATAAGCATCACTAATATAAACCTGTCTTATTGCTTTTATTGTGGTCATAATCAAGCATATGAATGCACATAAACATATGGAAAAGTTGTTTATAAACTTTTTTTATTTTTATCCCAAACTTTCTAGGTTGTCGGCTCTACTTTGGTAGCGTTTTTAATAATTTTGTTATGTTTTACATACAAAATTAAAATGAATTGCGCCACACTGACAATTGTCAATATAAGAAGCAAGATCCACAATGATTGAATATCATCTGTGTGATCTATGATTTTAACATTGTTGATCACATTGGCCGTATTGTCTTTTGTCTGACCATCGTCAGAAACGAAGCGCGCCCCTTGTTTTGAATTTAAACTTAACGCGTTTTTTATATAATTAAAGTATCTTTGTTTATTTTCTTGGCTCCTTGCCTGAGTATCATAATGATCTAATAATAACAGTAATAATAAAATTAACAATAATAGCTCCTTGCCAAAGAATAATAATAATAACAATACTGGTTCCATGCCTGCGTATTAATTGATTTAATTGCGCGCCGGTCGGGCGTCGCAAGCTTTGAAAATGAATTTGAAGGTGATCGGACTAAAGTTAGACTTTCTCCCATACAACATTGAGACCCCCATTTTCCGACCATGTGCCTGAATTTCCCACAATCGTTAATACACGTGTCAAATTATTTAATGTGTAGAGCTTCGAAAATGAGTTTTTCACAGAAATTTTTTTATTCCTGAGACGCCGGACCCCCTTTGTTTGCGCAAATCGTTTACCTGCAATCAAATGAAAACGCACCAAATGAAGTTATCTAGTATCTTTATTAATTCGAATCTGTTGAAGTAATTTGCGTGCCGTTGCTCGGATGACAACCACCTCAGTGATCAGAAGTCGCCGTGTCCAACCCATGTCTCGTTGGAACGGGCCTCCGTGGGTGTGCCGTGGGTGCCGCTTGATGGGACTTGTCGGTATTCCGTGTCGAGGATGTTAGGTGGCCTGGCGGATGCACTGCGTCGTGGTGAAATAGTGTCTGGCAAGTATTAGGTCGGGCCTCCGTGGGTGTGCCGTGGTTGCCGCTTGATGGGACTTGTCGGTATTCAGGGTCGAGGATGTCAGGTGATCTGACGGATGCACTGCGTCGTGGTAAAATAGCGTCTGGCAAGGATTGGGTCGGGAGGCAATTCGTACATTGTATTGCCCGGGGCTCATCCAGTGCCGATTCGGAAATCGCCCACTGGAGGTCCGATCACCTACGTCGGTGTTAGGAAGCCGGGAATCCTGTCCAGACCTGGATGTCGATTCGGAAATCGTGATTCCAAGGCCTACCTCGCCGTTTCGGAAATCGCAGCAATGGTACCTGATTCTGTGCCGATTCGTATATCGTACTGTGTTTCAGTCGATTCGTAAATCGTACTGATGGTTCTTACACGTAGTAGTGTTTGCCCTGGATGCTCAGCGAGAAGTGACTTGATCTGCGCTGGAGTGCTCGTTTTATAGGCAGCGGGCGCAGTCACCAGCGACAGCGCGCGTGGTTGCTCGTGCGTGTGATCGTTATCTATCAGCTCTTGCTTAGGGTTGCTTGCGTGTGTGATCGGTTATCAGCTGCTGTTGTCAGCTGTTGTTGTCAGCTGATCGTTTGGATTGCGCGCGCCCCGTTTTGAATTTAAACTTAACGCGTTTTTTCTATAATTAAAATATCTTTGTTTATTTTCTTGGTTCCTTGCCTGAGTATCATAAAGATCTAATAATAACAGTAAAAACAAAATTAACAATAATAGCTCCTTGCCAAAGAATAATAATAATAACAATATTGGTTCCATGCCTGCGTATTAATTGATTTAATAGCGCGCCGGTCGGGCGTCGCAAGCTTTGAAAATGAATTTGAAGGTGATCGGACTAATGTTAGACTTTCGCCCATACAACATTGAGACCCCCATTTTCCAACCATGAGCCTGAATTTCCCACAATCGTTGATACACGTGTCAAATTATTTAATGTGTAGAGCTTTGAAAATGAGTTTTACACAGAAATTTTTTTATTCCTGAGACGCCGGACCTCCTTTGTTTGCTCAAATCGTTTACCTGCAATCAAATGAAAACGCACCAAATTAAGTTATCTAGTATCTTTATTAATTCGAATCTGTTAAAGTAATTTGCGTGCCGTTGCTCGGATGACAACCACCCCAGTGATCAGGAGTCGCTGTGTCCAACCCTTGTCTCGTTGGAACGGGCCTCCGTGGGTGTGCCGTGGTTGCCGCTTGATGGGACTTGTCGGTATTCCGGGTCGAGGATGTCAGGTGATCTGGCGGATGCACTGCGTCGTGGTGAAATAGCGTCTGGCAAAGATTAGGTCGGGAGGCAATTGTATTGCCCGGGGCTCATCCAGTGCCGATTCGGAAATCGCCCACTGGAGGTCCGATCAGGCCTACGTCGGTGTTAGGAAGCCGGGAATCCTGTCCAGACCTGGATGTCAATTCGGAAATCGTGTTTCCAAGGCCTACCTCGCCGTTTCGGAATTCGCAGCAATGGTACCTGATTCTGTGCCGATTCGTAAATCGTACTGTGTTCCAGTCGATTCGTAAATCGTACTGATGGTTCTTACACTTAGTAGTGTTTGCCCTGGATGCTCAGCGAGAAGTGACTTGATCTGCGCTGGAGTGCTCGTTTTATAGGCAGCGGGCGCAGTCGCCAGCGGCAGCGCTCGTGGTTGCTCGTGCGTGTGATCGTTATCGATCAGCTGTTGCTTAGGGTTGCTTGCGTGTGTGATCGGTTATTGATCATCTGCTGTTGTCAGCTGTTGTTGTCAGCTGATCGTTTGGATTGCGCGCGCCTCGTTTTGAATTTAAACTTATCGCGTTTTTTATATAATTAAAATATCTTTGTTTATTTTCTTGGCTCCTTGCCTGAGTATCATAATGATCTAATAATAACAGTAATAACATGTATTATCTGTGCCCAATAATATCTTTGACATTACCGTGTTTACTCTTGGACTCGCATTTATTCAATAAATTCTTTTACTCTGTTCCCATGTCCGTAATGAACTTCTTCATTAGACCGTATTTCAGAATAAAGGATTCAAATATTGCTTTTGCTACAGTATTTGCACTTTTGTTTGCAATTGGAATGGCAATTAAGTACTTAGTTAATTCACAAATTAATGTGACTATGTACTCGTTTCCATTCTCAGATGTAGGTAGCGGACCAATAGTGTCCACTATCACTCTGTCAAAAGCATTTATTGGTATTTCTGTCAGTATAAGTGGAGTTTTAGTATGCGTAGTTATTTTTGCTTTTTGACATTTTCTTATGTACTCAGGTATATATTTAGACATACCTTTCCAGTAATAATATCTTTTGACCTCGGCCAAGGTTTTTGAAATGCCTGTGTGTCCTTGTATGGGATCATCATGTAATGTAGACAATATAGCTTCTTTTGTTTAATTACTTTCTATTAGGGTCACCGGGTTGCGTAGCGCTACTCTCAATGATTTTAATATTTTGTTGCCCATATTTTTGAAATTATTTATTGAAATATTATCAACAGTGCCACTTTGAGTTGGCTGATTTTATGTATACCGGCTTGCATTTCAAGCCTTTGGAAAACTGACCTAAGTCAAGAGTTCCATTAGTACAGAAATCGCTAATATCATATCTTGCAGTAATTTTTTTTTCATGTTTAAGGAAACAGCATATTTTTTACGTACACGTTCACTACTTTACGTACTTCGTCATTGTTGATGACTTCATATTCGTTGGGCTTTGAAGCTTTTTCTATAGCTTGCATAGGCAATTCCATTTCTTTATCTTTTTCTCCTGCGCATGATTTTTGTCTACTTTGGTGCCTGGTAGTGACTTTCAGGACTTTTATTTGTATGTTTTTTTAGTTCTTGAATGGATATTCTTAATAACGCATCCGCTGTCAATCAGCTGTCCATTCGAATTTTATATCTTGTTTACATAATCTTGTTTTGTGACGAGAATAATCAGCGAAATTTTTAATAAATCGTCTAATAGTTACAAAATGCAACAAATCTTCTAGCGCTGTCTGCGTCCGTAGGGACAGGGTATTTCCTAATAACATCATATATGGTGTCGTCAGGCAATATACCTTTATCAGTGCATTTGTGTCCAAGAAAAGTGACTTCATTCATGAAAAATGAACACTTATCCGGATGCAACTTGAGGTTGTTTTTTCTGCACAGATCAAAAACATTTATGAGATTTTTAATCATATGTTTTTCAGAACCGCCTATGACAATTAGATCATCCATGTATAGGAATGCTTGTGATGGTTCGAGACCAGTAAATGCAATTGTCATCATTCTTTGAAAATAATTAGGTGCGATTTTTAAATCATAAGGTAATCACGTGAAGCGATAAGAGCCATTGCTCGTAGAAAAAGACGTTATATTTCTCGAATTTTCTTCAAGTTCTGTTTGATTGAGTCCAGACATTAAATCTAGACACGAGAAATATTAAGCTCGGCCTAATTGATCAAGAATATCACCTATTCTTGGAAGGGGAATTTATCAGCTAATAATTTTTTATTAATTTGACGATAGTCTATCATTAAACGCCATCTTTTCTCCTTTGATTCCGGTAAGGATTTCTTTGGTACTAATAGTAAAGGGCTATTATATTCAGACACAGAGGGTTCTATTATTTTATCTTCGACAAGTTTAGTAACTTGTTTACTTATTTCTGCTTGTTGTGAATGAGGAGTACTATAGTTTTTAATATAACTTGGTTCATCATCTTTCAATCTTAATTTTTGTTTGTAAAAGTTATTAGTTGTGATTGGTTCTGTTTCCAATCCAAAAATATCTGTATATTTTGAGCATAGTTCTGTCACTATTTTCTTGTATACTGGTGGAAAGTTTTTCTTCAATTTAATGAGAATTGATTCTGCTCTTTGAGAGTCGTTTGAGTCTGCTATTTGGTAATCAGATAATGGTTCAAAATGAATTTCTTTTAAGTTTAAAATTTTATTGCTATTGGATATATTTAATAACTTACGTATGCGTTTTTACTCCCTGTACCCATAAAATGGGTAAAAAGGGGGTATTGGATTTGTGCAAAAGTATGTAACAGGCAGAAGGAGACATCTCCGACCCTATAAAGTATATATATTCTTGGTCAGTATCAAAAGAGATTTCGATTTGTCCGTCGGTCTGTCTGTCCGTATGTATGAACGCAAGGATCTCAGCAACTATAAGAGCTAGGGCACCAAATTTGGAATGTAGGTTTGTGTATACCGGGAGCAGCTCAAGTTTGTTTCTGATCTTAGATATCTCTCCCCGTTCCCCCGGAATTGGATCAAAATGTTTTACCGCCACACTTTTGAATATATAGCCTTGGGATTTGGCATGTACACTACTTCGATCACTCTTAATCTACTGTCCAAATTTCAAGTCGGATAATAAACACGGAAGTTATTCAACGAACAAGATTCAGTACTGGAGCGAGGGGGGAAGAAGCGCAGCCACGACTTAAATTGCCTCGCGTACGCTGTGGCTCGCGTGTGTGCGGGTTTGTGTATGTGTAAGAGACGAACATATGATTGGAAGTTTAAGACCTGGGTACAGGGAGTTTCGTAGTCGAGTATACTCGACTAGAGCATTCTTACATGTTTTAATCTGAAATTGAATTACCAATAAATATACCATTTCCTTTTCCTGATTGGGTGTTAGGATTTGGTAATATTTAGTATTTACGTTAACTTTTCTGATTACAACACATCGGGATGGTATAATTATCTCGTTACTATTGATACTATGGAAAATTTGTATTTTTATATAATGTGTAATATTATTGGGTCTTAAAATGAAACAGTCACTTTCTGTAGTGAAATCTAATTGACAATTGAATTTTTTTAATGAATTCTATTCCAATTATTCCGTCTCCAGGGATCGGAAAATCGTTTTCTACTATTTGAAAATTATGTGGTATAATGAAGTTATCAGTTCTCATTTCGAGAAATGCTAAGCCTAATGAGCCTTATGATCCTTTTCCAATTCCTGTAATTTGGGTTATATTATTATAATCAATATCTAAAAATTGATCAGAATTTTCTTTTATGACTGAAATGTCAGCTCCTGTATCTATTAAAAATGTTAATTTCCTACCAGTATGTTCATTTTGTATGCTAATAATATATTTAAATTAAGATTGATAGTGTGAACTGTTGTTTTTATTGATTTTGAGTACTTAAGGGTGCCGTTGGTTTTCCGACGTGCTTTGAGCGTGTCGTACATTTCCATCTTGTCTGTAATTGGTTGAGTTGTTATATTGGTTATTATAGTTGTTACCTCCGTTTTGACGGTTGTTTCCCCTATAATATGCGCGTCCTCTTCCATAATTATTATTATCAGAGCTCGCAAAATATGCTCAACCAAATTGTTTTGCTCGGTCTGCTCAGTCAAAAGACCGATAAAAGTGAAATGACATCGCTCTCGGTCTTTTTTTCGTTTCGTTTGGGTTTTCGCTCTCGGGTCTCGGGCTGAGCTGCACACACAATCGGTCTTTCGTTAACCGTTTTGGGCGAGCAAATTCGTTCGTCGCTCAGGTACCGAGCGGTCAGTAACCGAGCAAAACGAAAAAAGGTTCGTATAAAAAGGTCTTTTTTTGTTGCTGTGTTTTTATTATGTTGTTGCCTTTGATATTTGAACGAAGGCAAAGCATGGAAGAGGAAGGGAGAAAACGATAGGCCGCTAGTGTGTGTACACTTCATGTTTACTTATCCACACACACATGCGCAAAAGACCGTTTTACGAATTTTAACGAAGCAAAGGGTCTTTGAGTGAGCACTGAGCCGAAATACCGAGCAAAATCGGTTGTTGGTTGAGCAAAGACCGAACCGAGCAAAAACGATGTTTGAGGGTCTTCTCACGACAGTTTCGCATCGTGTCGGTTGGAGACCTGTCATTTGCTGACTACATACAGTAGTGGGACCGTTTTTTGCGAGCTCTGATTATTATTATTATTTTGGCCATTATGTCGATTATAATTATTTCTATTATTACCACGAGCATTGCCTCTACCGCGATAACTACCTCTATTGTAATTACCACGTTGGGCTTGACCTCTCTGGGAGTACAAAATGGAGCTTGTATTACCCGTCATCTCAGTACTACAATGTATGTACCTCCTTATAGCTTCATTCATAGATGTGAATGTACCTGCCTTTAGTATTGTTTTCAACTTGCCATGCTCACAGTTTTTGATCATGACGCCAATTGCTTCTTTAGTGCTGAACTTATCAGCATACTCATATGCTCATATCCCTCATCGATATACGAAGATTCAAGTAATTTTCGCAAATTATCGATTTCATTAGTAAATTGCGTGGATGTTTTGCGTTTTTGATAGACGTTTGTCATTTTTGCTTTTACCACGTCGGATGTTTCAGCGACAATTGTTTCTTGCAATTCTTTAATAATCGCATCTATTGTAGTCTCATTTTGGACTTTGTAGAGGGTTGAGCCCATTATTTTTAATTTAATCACTTCTATTGCCATTGGCTCTTATGATCCTTTTGTCATATTAACCAATTTTATTGCCGGTATGAATCTTTGTAGATGGATTTTTTTCCATCAAATTCTGGCGATGCATGAGAGATTTCCTTTATGTACGCCCTTTGGGCGGCTGATTCGTCGGCCATATTGCAAGGCTTTTGCTCTATTATACTAGAGTCTGTATCTGAATCAGAAAAATCTTGATCTGAAAGATCAGATTGTTTTAAAATAGCAGGAATTGTTAGATTATTTATATCTTTTTCCTCTATTTCTGCATTTGGAAATTCAATCTCTTCTGGCTCGACTTTGTCAATTTCAGCTGATTCTGTTGACTCTTCACCAGTTTCGAATGTTAATGGTGTATTTAGAATCGTTGGTATCGAGATATCCAAATTATGCTTTTGTTTTATGGATATTAAATTTGAACGAAGTCTGATCAAGAATTTTGATACCTGTGACCAGTGGGTACTATCTTGTTTTTCTCTCTGGTCATGTATTAGTATACGTGCTTGATTGAAGCACTCTACTAATATTTCAGCATGTTTGTTGACCGTATGTCTCTGAATTGGTCTATTTCTTATTAAAGACCTGTAAGACTTGTCAAATTTATTTTTTATTTAATTAATTTTTATATATATTTCCTTCCATTCCATTAAATTATGAAAACTACTTTTTAAATGCTACCATTACTAGGTATCTACGTAGTATTGGGTTTTCACTTATAACTGATTTCACCTGCACACCGGGAATGGTGGTCAATACAATTGCTTTTTGTGTTTGCGTGCAATGCATTAAAGGTGAAAACTCTAAATTGAAGGTTTTTGTATATAAGTATTCTAATTAATAGATGCTTATTGAAGTCGTTGAGACTAATTGCTGAATTCTTTCTTTAAAATAAGCATCACTAATATAAACCCGTCTTATTGCTTTTATTGTGGTCATAATCAAGCATATGACTGCACATAAACATATGGAAAAGTTGTTTATAAACTTTTTTTTATTTTTATCCCAAACTTTCTAGGTTGTCGGCTCTACTTTGGTAGCGTTTTTAATAATTTTGTTATGTTTTACATACAAAATTAAAATGAATTGCGCCACACTGACAATTGTCAATATAAGAAGCAAGATCCACAATGATTGAATATCATCTGTGTGATCTATGATTTTAACATTGTTGACCACATTGGCCGTATTGTCTTTTGTCTGACCATCATCAGAAACGAAGCGCGCCCCTTGTTTTGAATTTAAACTTAACGCTTTTTTTATATAATTAAAGTATCTTTGTTTATTTTCTTGGCTCCTTGCCTGATTATCATAATGATCTAATAATAACAGTAATAACATGTATTATCTGTGCCCAATAATATCTTTGACATTACCGTGTTTACTCTTGGACTCGCATTTATTCAATAAATTCTTTTACTCTGTTCCCATGTCCGTAATGAACTTCTTCATTAGACCGTATTTCAGAATAAAGGATTCAAATATTGCTTTTGCTACAGTATTTGCACTTTTGTTTGCAATTGGAATGGCAATTAAGTACTTAGTTAATTCACAAATTAATGTGACTATGTACTCGTTTCCACGTTGTCCACTATCACTCTGTCAAAAGCATTTATTGGTATTTCTGTCAGTATAAGTGGAGTTTTAGTATGCGTAGTTATTTTTGCTTTTTGACATTTTCTTATGTACTCAGGTATATATTTAGACATACCTTTCCAGTAATAATATCTTTTGACCTCGGCCAAGGTTTTTAAAATGCCTGTGTGTCCTTGTATGGGATCATCATGTAATGTAGACAATATAGCTTCTTTTGTTTAATTACTTTCTATTAGGGTCACCGGGTTGCGTAGCGCTACTCTCAATGATTTTAATATTTTGTTGCCCATATTTTTGAAATTATCTATTGAAATATTATCAACAGTGCCACTTTGAGTTGGCTGATTTTATGTATACCGGCTTGCATTTCAAGCCTTTGGAAAAATTGACCTAAGTCAAGAGTTCCATTAGTACAGAAATCGCTAATATCATATCTTGCAGTAATTTTTTTTCATGTTTAAGGAAACAGCATATTTTTTACGTACACGTTCACTACTTTACGTACTTCGTCATTGTTGATGACTTCATATTCGTTGGGCTTTGAAGCTTTTTCTATAGCTTGCATAGGCAATTCTATTTCTTTATCTTTTTCTCCTGCGCATGATTTTTGTCTACTTTGGTGCCTGGTAGTGACTTTCAGGACTTTTATTTGTATGTTTTTTTAGTTCTTGAATGGATATTCTTAATAACGCATCCGCTGTCAATCAGCTGTCCATTCGAATTTTATATCTTGTTTACATAATCTTGTTTTGTGACGAGAATAATCAGCGAAATTTTTAATAAATCGTCTAATAGTTACAAAATGCAACAAATCTTCTAGCGCTGTCTGCGTCCGTAGGGACAGGGTATTTCCTAATAACATCATATATGGTGTCGTCAGGCAATATACCTTTATCAGTGCATTTGTGTCCAAGAAAAGTGACTTCATTCATGAAAAATGAACACTTATCCGGATGCAACTTGAGGTTGTTTTTTCTGCACAGATCAAAAACATTTATGAGATTTTTAATCATATGTTTTTCAGAACCGCCTATGACAATTAGATCATCCATGTATAGGAATGCTTGTGATGGTTCGAGACCAGTAAATGCAATTGTCATCATTCTTTGAAAATAATTAGGTGCGATTTTTAAATCATAAGGTAATCACGTGAAGCGATAAGAGCCATTGCTCGTAGAAAAAGACGTTATATTTCTCGAATTTTCTTCAAGTTCTGTTAGATTGAGTCCAGACATTTAATCTAGACACGAGAAATATTAAGCTCGGCCTAATTGATCAAGAATATCACCTATTCTTGGAAGGGGAATTTATCAGCTAATAATTTTTTATTAATTTGACGATAGTCTATCATTAAACGCTATCTTTTCTCCTTTGATTCCGGTAAGGATTTCTTTGGTACTAATAGTAAAGGGCTATTATATTCAGACACAGAGGGTTCTATTATTTTATCTTCGACAAGTTTAGTAACTTGTTTACTTATTTCTGCTTGTTGTGAATGAGGAGTACTATAGTTTTTAATATAACTTGGTTCATCATCTTTCAATCTTAATTTTTGTTTGTAAAAGTTATTAGTTGTGATTGGTTCTGTTTCCAATCCAAAAATATCTGTATATTTTGAGCATAGTTCTGTCACTATTTTCTTGTATACTGGTGGAAAGTTTTTCTTCAATTTAATGAGAATTGATTCTGCTCTTTGAGAGTCGTTTGAGTCTGCTATTTGGTAATCAGATAATGGTTCAAAATGAATTTCTTTTAAGTTTAAAATTTTATTGCTATTGGATATATTTAATAACTTACGTATGCGTTTTTACTCCCTGTACCCATAAAATGGGTAAAAAGGGGGTATTGGATTTGTGCAAATGTATGTAACAGGCAGAAGGAGACATCTCCGACCCTATAAAGTATATATATTCTTGGTCAGTATCAAAAGAGATTTCGATTTGGCCATGTCCGTCGGTCTGTCTGTCCGTATGTATGAACGCAAGGATCTCAGCAACTATAAGAGCTAGGGCACCAAATTTGGAATGTAGGTTTGTGTATATCGGGAGCAGGTCAAGTTTGTTTCTGATCTTAGATATCTCTCCCCGTTCCCCCGGAATTGGATCAAAATGTTTTACCGCCACACTTTTGAAGATATAGCCTTGGGATTTGGCATGTACACTACTTCGATCACTCTTAATCTACTGTCCAAATTTCAAGTCGGATAATAAACACGGAAGTTATTCAACGAACAAGATTCAGTACTGGAGCGAGGGGGGAAGAAGCGCAGCCACGACTTAAATTGCCTCGCGTACGCTGTGGCTCGCGTGTGTGCGGGTTTGTGTATGTGTAAGAGACGAACATATGATTGGAAGTTTAAGACCTGGGTACAGGGAGTTTCGTAGTCGAGTATACTCGACTAGAGCATTCTTACATGTTTTAATCTGAAATTGAATTACCAATAAATATACCATTTCCTTTTCCTGATTGGGTGTTAGGATTTGGTAATATTTAGTATTTACGTTAACTTTTCTGATTACAACACATCGGGATGGTATAATTATCTCGTTACTATTGATACTATGGAAAATTTGTATTTTTATATAATGTGTAATATTATTGGGTCTTAAAATGAAACAGTCACTTTCTGTAGTGAAATCTAATTGACAATTGAATTTTTTTAATGAATTCTATTCCAATTATTCCGTCTCCAGGGATCGGAAAATCGTTTTCTACTATTTGAAAATTATGTGGTATAATGAAGTTATCAGTTCTCATTTCGAGAAATGCTAAGCCTAATGAGCCTTATGATCCTTTTCCAATTCCTGTAATTTGGGTTATATTATTATAATCAATATCTAAAAATTGATCAGAATTTTCTTTTATGACTGAAATGTCAGCTCCTGTATCTATTAAAAATGTTAATTTCCTACCAGTATGTTCATTTTGTATGCTAATAATATATTTAAATTAAGATTGATAGTGTGAACTGTTGTTTTTATTGATTTTGAGTACTTAAGGGTGCCGTTGGTTTTCCGACGTGCTTTGAGCGTGTCGTACATTTCCATCTTGTCTGTAATTGGTTGAGTTGTTATATTGGTTATTATAGTTGTTACCTCCGTTTTGACGGTTGTTTCCCCTATAATATGCGCGTCCTCTTCCATAATTATTATTATCAGAGCTCGCAAAATATGCTCAACCAAATTGTTTTGCTCGGTCTGCTCAGTCAAAAGACCGATAAAAGTGAAATGACATCGCTCTCGGTCTTTTTTTCGTTTCGTTTGGGTTTTCGCTCTCGGGTCTCGGGCTGAGCTGCACACACAATCGGTCTTTCGTTAACCGTTTTGGGCGAGCAAATTCGTTCGTCGCTCAGGTACCGAGCGGTCAGTAACCGAGCAAAACGAAAAAAGGTTCGTATAAAAAGGTCTTTTTTTGTTGCTGTGTTTTTATTATGTTGTTGCCTTTGATATTTGAACGAAGGCAAAGCATGGAAGAGGAAGGGAGAAAACGATAGGCCGCTAGTGTGTGTACACTTCATGTTTACTTATCCACACACACATGCGCAAAAGACCGTTTTACGAATTTTAACGAAGCAAAGGGTCTTTGAGTGAGCACTGAGCCGAAATACCGAGCAAAATCGGTTGTTGGTTGAGCAAAGACCGAACCGAGCAAAAACGATGTTTGAGGGTCTTCTCACGACAGTTTCGCATCGTGTCGGTTGGAGACCTGTCATTTGCTGACTACATACAGTAGTGGGACCGTTTTTTGCGAGCTCTGATTATTATTATTATTTTGGCCATTATGTCGATTATAATTATTTCTATTATTACCACGAGCATTGCCTCTACCGCGATAACTACCTCTATTGTAATTACCACGTTGGGCTTGACCTCTCTGGGAGTACAAAATGGAGCTTGTATTACCCGTCATCTCAGTACTACAATGTATGTACCTCCTTATAGCTTCATTCATAGATGTGAATGTACCTGCCTTTAGTATTGTTTTCAACTTGCCATGCTCACAGTTTTTGATCATGACGCCAATTGCTTCTTTAGTGCTGAACTTATCAGCATACTCATATGCTCATATCCCTCATCGATATACGAAGATTCAAGTAATTTTCGCAAATTATCGATTTCATTAGTAAATTGCGTGGATGTTTTGCGTTTTTGATAGACGTTTGTCATTTTTGCTTTTACCACGTCGGATGTTTCAGCGACAATTGTTTCTTGCAATTCTTTAATAATCGCATCTATTGTAGTCTCATTTTGGACTTTGTAGAGGGTTGAGCCCATTATTTTTAATTTAATCACTTCTATTGCCATTGGCTCTTATGATCCTTTTGTCATATTAACCAATTTTATTGCCGGTATGAATCTTTGTAGATGGATTTTTTTCCATCAAATTCTGGCGATGCATGAGAGATTTCCTTTATGTACGCCCTTTGGGCGGCTGATTCGTCGGCCATATTGCAAGGCTTTTGCTCTATTATACTAGAGTCTGTATCTGAATCAGAAAAATCTTGATCTGAAAGATCAGATTGTTTTAAAATAGCAGGAATTGTTAGATTATTTATATCTTTTTCCTCTATTTCTGCATTTGGAAATTCAATCTCTTCTGGCTCGACTTTGTCAATTTCAGCTGATTCTGTTGACTCTTCACCAGTTTCGAATGTTAATGGTGTATTTAGAATCGTTGGTATCGAGATATCCAAATTATGCTTTTGTTTTATGGATATTAAATTTGAACGAAGTCTGATCAAGAATTTTGATACCTGTGACCAGTGGGTACTATCTTGTTTTTCTCTCTGGTCATGTATTAGTATACGTGCTTGATTGAAGCACTCTACTAATATTTCAGCATGTTTGTTGACCGTATGTCTCTGAATTGGTCTATTTCTTATTAAAGACCTGTAAGACTTGTCAAATTTATTTTTTATTTAATTAATTTTTATATATATTTCCTTCCATTCCATTAAATTATGAAAACTACTTTTTAAATGCTACCATTACTAGGTATCTACGTAGTATTGGGTTTTCACTATAACTGATTTCACCTGCACACCGGGAATGGTGGTCAATACAATTGCTTTTTTGTGTTTGCGTGCAATGCATTAAAGGTGAAAACTCTAAATTGAAGGTTTTTGTATATAAGTATTCTAATTAATAGATGCTTATTGAAGTCGTTGAGACTAATTGCTGAATTCTTTCTTTAAAATAAGCATCACTAATATAAACCCGTCTTATTGCTTTTATTGTGGTCATAATCAAGCATATGACTGCACATAAACATATGGAAAAGTTGTTTATAAACTTTTTTTTATTTTTATCCCAAACTTTCTAGGTTGTCGGCTCTACTTTGGTAGCGTTTTTAATAATTTTGTTATGTTTTACATACAAAATTAAAATGAATTGCGCCACACTGACAATTGTCAATATAAGAAGCAAGATCCACAATGATTGAATATCATCTGTGTGATCTATGATTTTAACATTGTTGACCACATTGGCCGTATTGTCTTTTGTCTGACCATCATCAGAAACGAAGCGCGCCCCTTGTTTTGAATTTAAACTTAACGCTTTTTTTATATAATTAAAG
>JBAMCL010000629.1:0-22500 GCA_037075165.1 Hirtodrosophila histrioides
GTAGCAGCTGGCGCATACCGAGATTTTCATACAATTTTCAAACACAATTTTCTTATACTTCCCAATGTATATTTAACTATTTTTTGGGCAGTTCCACCTAATTTTATAATAAGAAGGTACTGTAAAAATTGCAGGCTTCTAGCTTCTACCGTTTGGGCTGCCCAAATGTCACCAATCAGTCAGTCAGGTTGAACTCTTTTATATATAGATGAAAATATAATCAATTTGTCATGTTATTACATATTCATGCCGATTATAATGTGGTTAGCTCTAGAATTTGGCTGAATAATATGGATTGTGTAATAACAAGTGGTTAATATCAATGGAATCAAAAATTTCACGGTAATGAGATTGACAAAGGCAACTGAGCCGGTTTAAGGCAAGAATGTCTTTAATTTGTTTATATTAATAGCCTTTCAGAGGGTATTATAATTTTATCTCGAAATGTGATATGCATTAAATAAGATATTTCGTTCCTACAGAATAAAATGATGAGCATCTTAGTTATAGTGTGGTGCGCCTGTCCGTTTGTTTCTATGTAAACTAGGGTCTCAGTTTTTGTACTATCATTATGTAACTTGGCACAGATCCTTCTTTTTGTTGCAGCCTCTATATATGTCGGACCATTATAATATATAGCTGTCATAGTAACAATCGGTCGACATTTATATTTTTGTATGACAAACATTTTGTTGGTGAAGATATCCTTTTCAATTTCACCAAAGCCGTGGTTGAAAAGGGGGTATATGTCAATGTAAATGTATAGCTGAGAGAAGTTAGCCATGTCCGTTTGTCTGTCTGTCCGGCTGTATGAACGCAATCTCAGGAACTTTAAGAGCTTGAGTATAAGATTAGAATGTAGCTTACTGTATGAGATACGCAGATCATATTTGTTTTAGATTTCGAATTTTCCCCTCGCAATACCGCGAATCGATGAAGACGATTTACAGCAACAATTTTATAGATATGTATATCCTTGGCATTTGGGATGTATAATACTTGGATGACGCTTAAACTTTTGTGCAAATTTCAAGTTACTTGGTTAATAAACACAGAACACAGAATCGAGATTCAGTGCTGCTGAGTGGGGGGACTCAAAAGCGCAGCCGTCACCTATATGCCTTGCTTTCACAGCTGTGCACTGCCACTTGTATGTGTGCGTATTTCAGTATATGTGTGTATATGGGTGGGCGTACGATCAACAGGCCTGCTGACACCGGTGGACACTGCAGTAAGATCGGCATGAGCCGCACCAGCGAATCAGTACACAATTATTTTCAGTTTTGCCTAATTTCACTCGATCTTGTGTATGGTTAAGCCTTGAGTGCATCTACTATAAGAAAAGCCTTTCGGCTGTAAGATTGTAATGCAAATTTAATACAATGAAATCTATAAATAACATAAATTTGGGCAATTTCGCAGCAATTCCTCAAATCTTTATAAAATTTAGTAATCCTACAGGTAGAGCGGGTACAGACGGATGACCGACAACACTTGAATTCTTCCATCGCTCAAAAGCATGGGAAGCAAAACCTTTACACAGTTCAATAAATGGGCAAAGTGTTTTCATAACGAATGCTTCAGAGGAACAAACTTCAACGAGAGATAAATATATATTAAAAGAAATACTTGTACGTGTTGTTTTTATTTCATTATAAGCGGGTTATTAACGCGTCCAGCAAAATACACTCTATTATTGTCCTTGATAACAAATACAAATGCGTGGTCTACTTTGACATATCTAGGAGGGTTCAATAATCCCGAAAGATGCACAATATTTGTTACTGAAATTATTAAAGATTGAATATTATATATTGATTAATTCCAAAATAGGATTATTAGATATACGAACCTTGGGCAGCTGAAGCTTCCGTTCCGTTTTCACCCACTGATATCATTGCCTTTTGAAGGACTTGACTGACCTTTAGTGATGAATTTGAGTCTGTCATTGCTTTCAAATTGGCACCTTCGAACAAGTCTTTTACGCCAAATGCTGTAAGTACATCTTTGAAATCCACCGCAAATTTAAAATCAAACCTTGGCATATAGACTTCAAGATTAATCTCTTCGGATCTTGGTGAGATTTCATCGATGTGCAGGCTACCCAAGTTTTGTTCAACTTTTTTAATACCAAGTAATTCTCTGGGCAGCAGTACAATCATAGAAATACTTGAGTCGGCATAGGGTAGCTCCAAGGAGTCGGCATCCAATTTCTCAATATAGTTATACCTAAAATAACCTCTTACCGACATCATGTCAACGTCGACAGGGAATAATGCTTCTGGACCAAATGGTTCAAAAAAGGGCATTTTCGTCGTAGCAAGTTCATCGAATTGATGTTTCCATTTTCCTTGGAAGTAAATTGCACTAACAAGCATTATTACCGTATCATCACCAACGCTATCAAGCATATCGGTTATTTTGTTATTAGTTTGCTTGGCTATCCAGTTATTAATTTTGGAAGCAGTATTGTCCGAATCTCCAAAGTTAACGATTTCAGCAGAAGAATTGAAGATATCAACAGCTTGTTGCTGATACGATGGCAATATGTTGAGACCTTTGGCTACGTATATTTTATTAGCCGTGCTGAAGGTCACACCTTGAGGGTGCTCAAGACTCTTCTTCCACTGTATAAAGTCTGCAATTCCTGTTTTCTTTGAAAACTGAACTGAGTGAATTAGCTTTCCAATTTCCTCAGCAGTTCCGCCCTCTGCCCCCAAGTACAGTTGCCACAGACCATCCAACAGCAAGAAGGGCGAAATGACTACATTACCATCCTTGGTCCTCCGTAGTACTTCTGCAATTATAGACGTGGAAAGGGTTTCCGAAAGGACTGACTGAAGTGCACTAAGTGCCAGAAGTGTAATCAGTGAAAACGTAGAAATGAACTTCACCATTTTGATTAAAATGAAATCATAGCTTCATCGTTCAGCTTTTATAGAGAATGAAAATTTAATGAATTTGTCATGCTATAACATACTAATGCCGATTATAATCTGGTTAGTTCTAGAATTTGGCTGAATGATATGCATTGTATAATCAACGCAAAAACAAATTATCCGGCACGAAATCGGCCTAATGCAAGTAAGTGAACCGATGATAAAGGTTTTTAAGTTTCGGGTGAACACAGTGCACTTTTGTAATACTAAAACTGCAAGTTTTAATATATACATATATATTTTTGCTTGTCATCTTCTGTTTTTTTTAAAAAGGGTATATTGAGGTTGCAATTTTCTACACCCTTGGCGGTAGAGCAACCAATCTTAGTACACATGTTGGTATATACCCTCAGTTTATAAAGTGTAAAGGTCGCCTAGATGGTCCGAGTGGCTTATTGAAGGACACAATTGAATGCCATTTGCGTTTCTCAACATGAAGCACGGTTGGTAAAAAAGTTCCACTCACAAAGGGCCAATCTCAAAGGCGACTATTGGCTCTTATTGTTTGGAAGCAGACTGGAAGCATGTGGGAATGCTCTGGGCGAGTGTGCCCAACCACGAGACAGGTGTGAATTTCGTAACCACTTCTTTGTACATACACATAGACGCGCAGCAAGCAGTTCAGAGGCAGCGCAAGCAAGCAGTGCAATGTTTGGCGAATTACTTGAATTCAGCTCGGACTTCTGTGTCCGATCTGGTGATCTGTGGAACAGGCAGTACCGTCATAAATGTTGCTTTTAGCACTTATCAATGTGGACTGTTTGTTTCTAAGTATTATAGAATTTTTATAGAATAGATAAGAACTCAGACGACAGACACCATTCCAGTAACAAGAAAACGTACACTCTTGTCTTTAGCACACATTTGCACGTCTTTATTGTACCATTTTATACAGATTTTATGGGTATAGAGTGCATAAATTTGGATAGATACTATCTACAATTTGAAGAATTGTGCAATATACTTAAAAGTAATCATTACAATGCTGGCAAAGTTTCTCATCCACTGGAAGAATCAAATGCTGCATAAGCGGCACTTCCGGTGCCTTAAAGCATGCCATAGAATATGGCAAAAATACCACCACCCATCCACACATAGTAAATCAAAAAGTTTTCTAGTGCCAAATAGGGGCGTGCCTTTCCTACAAGTTCCCACTTGTAGATATTTCAACTGCCGTTGCTAGCCTTTGACTACGTGCCACACCCCACCGGCTGATAGTTGGGTGGTAGGTGGTGGGGGGGTGGGTGGTGGGAGGTGGAAGTTGGTAGCTGCCTGCAGTCGGCCACTTCTCCACGTATTTGACATGAAATCATAAACAAGTTGTGCAAACTTCGCAATGTGCACATAGAACTGCATTTTGCAACAGGAAGTCACACAGCTAAAAATGTATAAATTAAAATTTCGCTGGCAGCGGCGACCAAAAACGAAGACAGCGACGAATTTCGCATGCATTATATATTTCTCTGGCCCGGATAGTAGTTAGGAGCGGTTACTTGGGACGGGGTAGCATAACTAAGCAGAAAACACATTTCAAAGGATGCGCCGAGAATTCATTCTGAGAATCATATTAACTCAAATGTATGTAGACACAATCTTGATGGAATCTATTGAAGAAGACTAGACTAGAATAGTTGCATATGCAATACTAACACTAAGAACAAATATCTGCAAGATATAAGAGTTTTATATATATTTATTGCTTAAATACAAATACAATTTTATCAAAAAGACTTCCCAAAAAACATGAACATGGTCCAAACAAATTCATCGCTCTGATCCAATATTAGATTGGTTATTCAGTAGTAAAATAAACCATATTAAAAGACTAGACACTTTTAAATATATAAGAATGCGACTAGGCCACACAAGACTCAACTATTCATTTATTGTTAACAATAATTCAGATCGAAACTGTAATTTCTACAACTGTAACGACCTACTTACAGTTAATCACATCCTTACCGATTATTCCCATTTCCTAAACACTAGAAACGTAATTTCCACAATTCTAATTCTATTGACTCCCCTAACTTCACTCAGAAAAATAAATGTCCTTAAATGTAGAAAATCGCCTTACTTTTGTAGCCAAAGGCAGTAAACCTTACTTTTTCTGACGAATAAATATATTTCTCAAATTTAGAAATTATTCCTATTAAACAGATTTTTTTTTTTAGGTTTAATTTTATTTTATAGATATCTTGTGAATTCAATGGAATTTATTTTTCTGGGTGTTGGAGGCATTTAATAAAATTGTTGATTTCCTTAAAAAGTGTAACATTTATCACCTAATCTAAGCACTAAAGCACCCCATTCACATAAAACATAACATGTAAAACCTATCACCCAACCTAAAATAAACTTAATTACATTTTTTCTCTTTAGCTGTATATATTTCAACCCAAACTACTAAGCAAAAGGCCGCATTTCTATTACCTTATAATTTTAATTGATAGTAAATATTATAATAAATTAATAATTAAATAAACAATCACAATTCGTGATGAAATATAATAACTATTGCAAGGATATTATATTGCTTCTACATTGCTTGCAGGGTAGTGCTGAGTCTATCATTCGAGGTAAGTTTTTATGTTATTTTCACTATGCATTCATTTACTCTTTGTTAAGCATGGAGAAGTTGTTGCTTTTTGTTGTTTTGCCTTCTCATAAGCAGTTTTTCGTATTTAAATATTAAATTTTTTCCACAAAAGTGTTCATCATCTTAGGCAGTTTCTTTGCTCCTCTTTCCTATTTGGGCACAGTTACTGCATAACAATAAACTTCCGCCTGAGCATAAATTTTGTTTTATATGGCGTATGTTTAATTTCCGGCACAGCGTATACAGCTCGTACTCAAAGTGTTTGCCAAAAATTTAAATCTTGCTACAATAATTACTGCTCTCTGATTAATTGTATGCGGCTGTGTGTAGTATGTATGGAGTACAAAGATCATTTATTTTTACTCACAACAAACTGTCGTGGTGCTGATAACATTGCTGAAGCAGTTGCAGCCTGGCATCAGTTTCATTTCTGACCGGGCTTAGAAAATATTTGTGTTTAGCTGTGCCTGCCACAAAGTAAATAGAGCTCAAAAATGGCAGACAAGAAGCAGCTGTTAGAGAACTTACTCAGTTCTCGACACGCTTACCACACAAATCTCCAGCAATAACAATCTTTTGGGCTATCAAATTCAATTATGCATACACCCAGACAGCAGCACGCACACACACACAAACACACACGCACATACACATGCACAGCTCTGGTCGGCAGCTGTGCGCCATTTTGTTTGCTCGTTCGCCTTGCGGCTCGCTTCTGTGATTAGTAGCAAGTTGCTTGATTTGCTTGTTTTGGCGGTTATGCCCTGGACGACCAATCCAGGCTGAAGGTCCTAAATATCCTGTAGTTGATCCTAAGACATTCACCTGAGTAATGTACTCAGGCCCTGCATTGTTATTTGTAGCTCCTGTTATACCTTTGCCAAAAGGTAGTCCGAAATTTGCATTGCAGGAATTACATACGTTCTAAGACACAATGCATAGCTGACTCGATGTAACCCTTTCTGTCTAATTTTCCATCTGTTTGCAAGCAAGCTGCTTCAGGCTGTGCTTGTTTCAATCTGGATTGAATAAATATATCAAACCGTTGCTATTTAAATGAAGGGAAATGATTGATTTAAATTATTTTTGCATTTAAGCAAGCTATTAATATATTAGAAAATACTATATGTAATACATTCTCGGTAATTCTGTTGGCACTTCCGTGGATCTTGAGCTCTTTCAATGTCCCGCTCACACACCTACAAACTCTGTTAAGTTCCATTAAGACAACCCTACTCTTTTCCGTTTGTAAACTGGGAAAAAATCGAGTCAATCTCAAGGTGAAGATTACCGTATCTGAGTTTTCGTTCTCTTATTTCAAATAACACTTGTCTACCACATTATTATTATTAGGAACTTTTCTTTTGAAAAAATTAGCTTTAATTACTTAGAAACCTTGGTATGTACAGAATATTAATATAATAGTAAAGCAAAGAAATAAAATAGTGGCTAAATGATATTTTAAATACAATGTACAAGCATGTAAAATTTAATTAGAGGATGGTGCGATGCGGTGAATCCAGAGATCTTGTAATCTTTTGAATCTTATTTTCTTTAGTACTCGTACTCTGTGATCAGTAGCTGGACAACTTGTCAGTGTAGTATATTATTATTATAAGAGAATTGCACTTCAACCTATTAAATCTATTGAACCCATACTGAGAGGCTACGCTCTCCCATTATCTGAACGAATGCAAGAACTTTCATTGGTATTAGAGTCCCTAATTTTTATTATTCTGTTATGAGAACATGCATCCAGAAAGGCTTGATTCTTCTAGAATGCACATTGAGTATGTGTCCTCAATAATTCAGAACTAGAATCTTCGACAAGTAGACCACTAGGAATCCAAAGCAAGCTTCCCATATTAGATGTAGTTGCTTAAATCTGACAGCTAGGCAGTTTAATGATATTATAATATTGTTCTGTTCCTTAACCTTTCTCGTATTATGTGTTTTCCAAAAAAGTTCCGTAGCTTTTTGGCTTCCTGTCCGGCTAGCTCATCTGCTGCTTTATTTCCAGATATATCACACGCTACGCCTAGGAACCCATCGAAGGGCTGGTCTAATGTTTCTTTCTAGATTTGTACTCCCATATGTACCTAATATACATCAGAAATCCTTGTTTGTCAGAGTATATAATCTTCGAGAAGTTTTTTCTTGATTTATTCCTGTTACGAACTCAATCAAAAATTTACATAATATGCCAGTGGCAAGGAGCTTAAAATAGCTGGAAAGTAGCAGGAAGTTATTTTGGTTTGTATATTTCAGCTAATGTTATTAAAAGAAACTTAAACATTTCTATATACACGCTTAACGTTATAAAATAATATGCAAATACTTTTGCTTTATGGGATTTAACCGCTTTAAGCATTATTTTTGAGGCTTTTCGACACTTTTCAACATTCGGCAAATGCTTAAAATATTCGCTTATTTTGTTTTTGTTCTGCCTGGTCACTTTTTGTATGGGTTTTATTACGCGCTTTGTCATCTGGTCAGCGGCCTCGAACAATTCCTTGTGCAACGTCCTGTTGCCGTATGCTGCTCTTCCGCCTGACTCTCCTTTAGTCCTTTTCGCATCGTTGATGTGTAAATTAATGTCATTTTGGGCAGCTCGTTGAGAGTTTTGGGTCAGATCTTTCTGTCATTTGCTTTTGTGGTCTGATTGAATTTTTATTATGCTTTCGCGTTTGTTTTCCCAATTGTTTTGCATACTTTGCTGGGCGAACGGATGTAAACCATAATTAAGGTGATTTTATGCATACTTTTTCATTATTATCGTCATTTTAGCTTCCGCTTCTTGGCTTAATTGATTTTAATTATTTTTTTATGCGCCCTTTTTTTCTATGTTGTGGATGCTCCTTGTGGTAATTTCCTAAAAGTAGGCAGCACAATTTTTCTGCATTTGCTGTATTGGTATTGGTGTGTGTATTTTCATGTTAATTGCAAAAAACTTTGCCCATTCGACGACGACGATGGCAAAAACTATTCAAGTACAATGAACAGTGCGAATGCCACGCCCACACAGACGAAAACGCCCACATACACAGCACTAGAAGGATTCCATGTTGTCGTTGTTGTTGTTGTTGCTGTTGTTTTGAAGCTGTGAGAGCACTCGAAAAACAATGAAATGAAATTTGTATACTCAAGTTTTACTGTGCAGACAAACGAGCGAAAATTTTCGTACATAGTTGGCACAGCAGAAACTCATTTAGTTAGCATAACAAAAGTGGGAATAGGATGAGGGGCCAAAAGGGTATTGCAGGAGGGTAGGTGCCGAAGGCTCAGGAGAACTTAATAACCCACTAACAAACACACTAATTTGCACTTGAGCCTAATAATGAGTGCGCTGACGAGTGTGCCACGAATGAGCTGCAGATGGAAACAGAAAGGGAGAGAGTTGGAGAAATGGGCTCAGAGACCTCAAGTGGCTCTTCAGGATGAGTTTAGTCTGAATGGCTCTCGAATCTGGACGCAGTATCTGCCTTCTCTGTGTGTATGTGTATGTGTATGTGCATGTGTCTTGGCTAATTTCTAATTTGAATGCTGATTTATGCAGCTTGAATGGCATTGCTAATGTGCTGTGTGTGGCCTAGACGATGGCTTTATGCATTTAGCCGGGCAACAAGTGGTTTAGAAACTCGTACTTCAATTTGGGCAAGCAATATATATAATAAACTCTTTTATAATTAAACTTTCAACTCCAAAGCCGGCAATCTAGCAATTGTGTGAGCCCAGTTTGAGCTGAGTGACACACAAAAGCCCACATCGGAAAGGAAAATGAAAGGAATCTCGGGCAGGACTCATTTCAACCCTGAATAAATACTATTTAAACTATACTCTCGTACCTTTTGAGTTGCTGTTGGGTTTTGAGGGGCAGATTGCTTGGATTTTGAGCTTACCACAAAATTAAATGATATACAGCTGAGCGACGTTGAAGGTTAATCTCTGACTCTGATTCTGATTCTGGTGCTGTATTAAATGTCCGTTGAAAATAAAATAAAAATTATAACAAGAACCAGGCGAGAGCCCCAGCCTGGCATAATAACCATAAGCCGTCAGGAATTAGTTGCATTTTCATCATTTTCATTTTTTCCTTATTTTTTTTTTATTTCTTACGGATTTTTGAAATGAAATGAAAGCGAAATGTGTTTTGTGGTCGGTTGAAAATGAAAAGGATACGGCGCAGGTTCCTTTTTGTGCAGCCACAAGATTTTCATGGATAAATGAGATGGTTTTGTGGTCTTGCGCTCAAGGCGAAACTGACACAGAGACAAGGGACCCAGAGATCAGGGCATGAAACTGGCAGCTGCTAAAAATCAAAATTTGTATGCTCCATATTTAAATGAACTTCATGTTTAAGTCTGAATTCAAATCGCCTCAAGAAATATGCAAATCTTGTGATTTGACTAAACAAGTAGAGAGGAATGGCATTTGAACAATCATAGTTACAAATAAGAGTAGGTAGGTAGCTTAATGGAATTAAATTTTCACTTACTTTGCCCTTCAAATTGTCGAGATCACAAATCAGCTATTTTTTTAAACTTTCGCTTTCAAAGAACAATAAATCTGATGCCAAATAGTTTCAATTTAAAACAAGTTAGAGCGTTGCAGTCGAACGTACCCGATAGCCGAATACTCTGTTTCAAGTCCGAAATAATTTGGATATTTGTGGATTGGGAACAGACGTGAAGTCTTGACAGACAATTCTTACGATTTTTTTCAAGCAGAGTATAAATATGCCGGATTGGTAAGTTTATTCACAATCTCTGCAAGCAATTGTGTATGAAATATTCTTCGTAAATATTATTTTATTTTACTTATCTTAAATATGAAATCTGGCAATTTATAAAAATATGAGTTGAAGTACTGCATAAGGAATTCGATATTACATAAATTATGATTTTTGATGATTGGTGGCAAAATCATTGTGATTTCTACTTCCTGTACCCATAAAATGGGTAAAAAGGGGGTACTAAATCTGTGCAAATGTATGTAACAGCCAGAAGGAGACATCACCGACCCTAAAAGTGTATATATTCTGTATCAGTATCAAAAGCCGTGTCGATTTGGCCATGTTCGTCTGTCTATCCGTATAAACGCGTCGAACTTAGTAACTATAACTAGAGACACCAAATTTGGAATGTGGGCTTGTGTATAGAAAGCGCAGGTTCAAGTTTATTTTAGATCCGAGATATTCCCCCTCTAACCCACGCTATTCGATTAAAACCGTTTTGCAGTAACAATTTTCACGATACAGCTTTGGGGTTGCGCATGTATAATACTTTAGTCACTCTTAATCTACTTTCAAGTTGTTTTTCAAGTTGATCGGATAATAAACACGGGAGTTATTTAACAAACAATATTCAGTGCCGCATTGCAATGGGAAGAAGAATCACAGCCCCGACTTGAAATGCCTCGCTTACGCAGTGGCTCGTGTGTGTGCGGCTTTGTGTATGTGTGTAAATGTATATGTGTAAGTGGACGAAGATGTAACTGAAACTTTTAACCTGGGTACGGGGAGTTTCGTAGTCGGGTATAGTCGACTAGTGCATTCTTACTTGTTTTAATATGTAAAAATCAAAAGTCGCATTGCCTTTTGGAGTATTGAATAGTCAAAATTCTGTCCAATACTTGATACTTTATCTGAATTATAGCGTTAATGTGGACATTGAAATATTGCAATTAAGAGTCTTTAATTATTTTAAAATTGGACAAATAGAATAATTTATTGCCTTTTAAAGTAACCCCTTTTAGGGTAAACAAGCTAAGGCAGGAGAGATCCACCTTTAATAAAATCACTATTCGAAGCAGTATTTTGGGAAACACATATCGAAATTAGCTGTATTACACTTTTTAAAACACCTTATCATAGTCATTGTCTGTCTTATCAGCACAAGGAGTGCCTGTCAGGACAGATATTCAGGATACAAATTTATGTTATATAGTGTTGCTAACTTTAAAGTTGTAAATGCAACAAGCTAATTAGTTTCTTGACACAACTTCGCATATCCTTAGCCAGCAACTTCTTAAATAAGGAAAACTATTTTAATGATAAATTTTCTGCTCAATGCCAACAAAGTGCAATTAAAACTTTTGGGTGATGTGTTTTAAAATGTTAGGCAGCCAAAATTGTTGCTTGTTTATTCTTTCGACCACTTTAAGTTATAACCTTGAGATAATAAATTGTTCTGGAATAAAAATTTAAATATAATAAATATTGTTGGCCACAAAAGGCAGCAAAATGGGAATAAATTCAAAAACCAAAACAAAACATACCATTTGACTTTCGACAATGCAACGTTTGTTGGTGCGTACAACCGCCAAACCAAACTTTTGAACCACCAAACCACAGAGCGGTGCAAGCCCTTTTGAAACTTGCCATTTCCATAACTTTGACAAAACTGATCCGCGTTTTAGAATGGTTGTCACTTGGTTTCGGCTTATGCCCTTTATTTATTTGATATTTTTATTAGGATGTATGTATTTTTCTCGAATAAATCCTTTTGGAAATATTTTTATAGAAGCTTCTTCCAATTTTCAATAACTTTTCGTTCCAAATCGTTTTAGAAATTATAAATTAAACTATTTTTCGTTTTGACGTTATATTCGAATACTTTTCATTCCACTGAGTGCAGGACAAGCAGACCAAATGAGTTATCGGTTTACTGAATTCGGAACAGATAACTTTTCAATTCCAAAGAATTTATCGGAGCCGGAAATGTCTACAGATCTTTATAGTGTAGAAAAATAGAAAGTTCAAGCCAGTTCTCAATACCATTTTCATATCAATTCCACAGAAATATGTGAAGCACGCTATTGTGTACGTCTATAAAATAAAATGAATATACCAAAAAAGCTAGGTTTCTAATTCACCACCCTCTAGACCTGGCGGACAGAATCTTGACTTAAAGTCCGTGCACAAATAAATAATAATAATAATAATGATATCTCGCAAACCTCCCCAAAATTACCAGCAATATAAATTTCTGTACGAAATAGATCTAAATCAAAATATATATAATAAGTTCTGATCACATTTAGTTGCCTTTAAGGCAGAAGGACACTACTCGCAAAAGGAAAGGAGGAAAAAGGACTTTAATTATTTATTAAAAAGTATGCGGAATTGATTCGCAATAAAATTCGTAACAGGTTATATTTTATATTTTTATTTTGTTGAAGAGTTTGTATATTTTATTTAAGGAAGCTTTTCTCAACCTTTAGTGTTAATTTAATCTAGGAACAGACCCTATTATTTCCTGTTTTCTATATTATTCGGAGGTTTAATAATTGCCGATCTATAAGAATTTATCCTCTTAAGGGACAACTCAGTGGCAGGACAGAAGAACAGACAATATGTGCAACTAGAAATGCACAAGTGTAGGGTATCAAGTGGGTAAGTGACATGTTTTCCAAAGTGCGTGTGTTCCCTTTGGCAACTCTTCCCCCCCTATCGCAACGCCCTGCATACGCGAGTATGTGAATGTGAATGCTTTTGTACTTTGCACTGCAATTTAACAAATCGATTTGTTTTGCGTGAACCGCCACCATTCGATTTTTATGGCTCTCAAAAAGCCAACACAGCAAATGACCTCGTCAGGCTTCCCTTCCTTCCCGCGGTTTGCAATGCAATAAAATGCGCAGTCGACAGGCGGCCTATAGTGCCAGAGTCCAAGCTATAAAAAACCGCTAAACGGCAATAATAAAGCCGGCAACGGCAATAAAAACTTCGATATGAATTTTTTTAAACGTTAGGCGATGTTCAAAACACACTAATACAATAGATATAGCAAATCGTTCTATAAAAAACAAATGCATTTTTTAATATATTTATGATTTAAATGAAGTTCAATTGTGGTTTAATCCTGTTTAATAACGTTTTATTAACAAAGCAATAGTTGTAAGCCGCTTTTAAGCAACATTCAAATATGTTTGCAGACCTTAAATACAAACAAATATATTTTTATATCCGATTACCTTTTATTCCGAATCGATTATGATTTTATGTATCCGTTTTCTAGTTCCCTTATTTGAACTTTAATTTACTACTTTAATATACCACAGAGTGTTCACTTTGCGTGTCTAATGTTGTATTACAAGCGAAAAGACTTTACTGCCATATTTTATGAATGACCTATCTTGAAGTTGAAGGCCCAAAGTAAACCACAAATTCAAAATACCCGCTGGTTGGCCATTAAAACTGAATCGTTGTGCTGGCTTGTGGTATCTATTTCACGGCTTTGGTGGCTAAAATTCACTTGTTGGGTGCAGCATTCAATTGAAACTTACCGGTCCCGGCTAGAAATGGCCGTTGAAGAGGCCAAAGCCGTGCAGGGAGCTGTCGCCATTTTGTGTGCGCCTCAAATGAATGAAAACATTGCATACTTTTCGGCGTCGCCAGACACGTACATCGAAAGTTTTGCTGGCTCTTTTTGGTACAGATCAAAAGGCATTAATGCGTGGGGGTTACCTAAGGTGTGGCTGGGGGCCGGTGTCAAGGGCTTGGGGCTGTTTGCACATTAGCGTCAGCCATTTTAAGCTAATTTCGCATGTGAAACAGGTAGAAACAGTTCCAGTTTGGAGCCAACGACACGCGCAATTATTGCCCGGCCATTTTCGTGATTGCAACCATGTCAGTGTGTGTGTGTGTGTGTGAATTTGTGTGTGTGTGTGTGTGAATCTCTGTGTGTGTGTGAGGGTGTGTGTCTCTCTATCTCTGTGTGTGTGTGTCAGTTCGAACGTGGCCGGCATTAAGTTCGTTTGATCTAAATGCTGCGGCAATCAAACAAATTGAATTGAAATCGATTTCTGTGGTAATGTCTAAGTTGTGGAATTGCAAAATCATGTAGGGGACTTAACTTTGAGCATAGTTCGAGCAGAGCTCGAAAGAAAGCTCATTAGATGATGCTTAGCGTTAGGGGCAACTCCTGTAGTAAATCCTGAATGATATCATTCAAAGAATAAATTGAATACACAAAATCAGTTTATGATGATACTTAAGGTTTCAAAATTGAGATATAAATTTCAGCATATTAATATCTCTTAGTTAAATTTAGTATGTAATATGAAATGGAGACTATTCTAAGAGAAACTTACAAAGCTTAGCACCATCATTGAAATATAAATAAATTACTAGTTAGAACTCGCTACGCTTCCCTGTGGCACATTGTTGTTGCATGGATAAGCAAGTACGAAATAAATAAAAATAACTTTCCACTATTTTTCCTCTCCTACCTTATGGTTTCTTGGATAGGCTGTGAAGACTTCAGAAACCGATCAAACAAAAACCTCCATTCACACATTTGAGTATGAGTAGATTTTTCAAGTTTCATACAACATTTTTCCGCCCGAAGGTAGATTTGGTTTCTCGCGGTTGCCGGTCGGTTTTCGATATTTATAAAGATATGCATGCAAATTTTGTACCGAAGCCAATATAACTTATGCAAAATTTAAACTTCTAGCCACTTAGTTCATTTTCTTAAGTAGACCAGAGCTGTGGATAGTATCAAAATATTATATAAGATAACACTTTGTTCTAACTTTGCCAGCTAATCAACAACCTATTGCTTATTATTAACGCATCTGCTCCACTTGCCCCAAAGCTCAAATCAATACTGTGTCACATAATCTCTTGCCATGCTCGGCCCTCTTAGCTGAATCCCTTGGGACATGTTCTTGCCTGATAATGACAGATAGTATGAAGGATGCTCCACATGGCTGCTATTCTCGCTTGGCCCAAATACACAGCGAATTAATCAGCAGCTGAAACTAAACCAAGCAAATTAGTTGAAAAGCAAATGCAAATCCAAATGGGTGGAGCAGAGCGGAGCGGGGCAGAGCTGGGCGCCCAGTGGCACAGTTCACAGCTGACAATCTGGCGAACTGACAGCTGACTTGCCTAATTAGAAGGCAAGTGTAATAAAAATATTACACATACGCCATGTATGTTTCACTTTTTAATTTACCAGCAGCGGACCAAACTCTGCCTGCCGCATGCTGCATGCTGCCTGCTGCATGCCGCCTGCTGCCTGCCCCTGCTGCCAGCCACTGCTGCGTGATTCTGTTGCATTTCAATTGACACAGCAAACTAAAACTGCAAACTTGTTGTAATGCGCATTTGAAATGAGCACACGCATGTGGGAAGAATTGAGGGCACATTAATGCACAGATCCTGGGCGCGAACGAATGTTAATTTACACGAACCCCGCAACCCCCACCTTTCGTGGTCCCATCCATAGAAATTCAGATTCAAATGTGCATGCAACTGAGGCCTGGGAATCAACCGCATGCTAGCGCATGGCAGGGTCTCACAAAAGTCCTGACGCCTGGCCCGAGCTGAGCAAAAAGTGAAAGCTACTGTCTAACTAATGTGGAAGGCTTCAGCCCAGGGTTGGGTCTGGGTCCTGGGCCTGGGCCTAGGCCTAGGCCTGGGTCCTGGGCCTGGGACAGTGCCTAGTCCTCATCAACGCTGTGAAAATGCGCTGTAACTCTTTTCAAATAATAATTAACAATTTATTCCCCAAACAGAATACACAGCTCGCACATATACACATTCAGTCAGCAATACAAATACACACTCACGCACACACACACACACACACATTTACACCCACAAACAGGCAATCTGAATGTGAATGACGTGCTGTCAGCGTTAGTCATATCATTAGAGGCAACGTGTTGCTGACTTTTTGGGTTCAGACGGGCGACTGGGGAATCAAATGATGCACTGTGCAAAAAGTGAGCAACGATAATTATTGATGGATAGTCAACGCTGCTAAGTTCTAGAGGGTAATCTATTAATTAACTTCAAGTAAACTCTTGTGAGTTCTGTTAATGTTAACGTTGAGTTGTCCAAGTGACCGAGTCATTAATACAACTCAACAACAAAAGAATATCTATATTCTATCTGGCAATACTTTATTTGAATTAATTATTGGCTGTTATTTGAATTATGCAGCTATTGTGGTTTTTATTTCATAATTTCTGTAGTCTTATGCATAAAAGTTATTATTTTATTTGCCAGACGCTTAGCCCGCCCACCAAACAGCCCTTCGAGTAGACGTCGTTATCGACGAAGTGGCCCAATCAGGCTTTCAGCGGTTATATATGCAGGCAAGTATTCTAAATAATGTAAATATCATTGGCCTTTCTTCTATTTAGTTATAATGTAAGCTTATTCTTCTTTTACTATTTTATTTTAACTCCCTGTGCCCATAAAATGCGTAAAAAGGAGATACGCAATCTGTGCATATGTATGTAACAGGCAGAAGGAGGGTCTCCAAGCCTATAAAGTATATATATTCTTGATCAGTATCAAAAGAGATTTCGATTTGGCCATGTCCATCTGTCTATCCGTCAATATGCCCGTCTGTATGAACGCTAAAAGCTAGAGGCACCAAACTTGAAATGTAGGTTCCTTTAAACCTTACGCAGGTCATGTTTTTCCGTTTAGAGATATCTCCCCCCGTTCCCCCGCAATTCGATCAAAACGTTTTACATTCACATTTTAAAAGATATAGCACTGCGACTTAGCTTGTACTCAATTTCAGCTTGTACTTATTTCTGCTCAAATTTCAGGGGAATCGGACAATAAACACGGAAGATATGAATGAATAAAGAAGAAGCAGCACAGCCATAACTTAAAATGACTTACTGTAGCTTGTGTGTGTGCGTCTTTGTGCATGTGTAAGTGGACGAAGATGTGTTTGGAAGTTTTATACCTGAATACAGGGAGTTTCGTAGTCGGGTGTACTTGACTAGAGCATTCCTACTTGTTATTAAATTACGTTTTTCTTTATATTTAACCAATTTGATGCAGCTGTCTTGATAGCAATAGGCAAATTTAAAAAATAAATAAATACATTACTATAAAGAAAATGTGAGTTGATAATTTTCACATTGTGCACTTCGTTTGTAATTATACTATGAAAGTATTTTGTTGTCTCACAGACAAACACTTTTCAAAAATTGGACAAATAACAACTGTTTTCATGTTCTCTTTATAATTCTTTACGTTATAACTGAATGTTTGCTTCAAACATTCCTTTTTGCAGGAGCAAGGGTGCTGCATCATTAAAAAACCGAGCAATGATTGGGTATACACGAAATATTATTACCCGTTGCAGCTTTCTGATCTATTATGACTTTTCCTTGCGTGTATACATACTAACCTGTGCAAATACTGATGTACATATATAAAGGATAATTAAGTAAATATGGTTCTAACACGAAATATAAAATAGTTTCATTCATCTTTAATGATATTTATTTCTTCATAATTGATATTAATGTAATAAGTTTCACACATTTTATGTGAATAATATTTCTTAGTAAACGTTTTATTTATAATTAAATATTGGCAATCACCTTCTTTGCTCCCATAAGGCCATAATCAGACCAAAATAAAGTTTTGTACAAGAATGAATTCCTGTTAGGCTATATCCATAGCTTCGGGACACCGAAGAGAGCAATTCAATTTTGTTTATTTATTTAAATTAATTAGTTTAAAACATGCAAATATTATTTGTTTACTTGATAAGCTTATTAAACTATTAAAAGCCTTTGATATTATGTAATTTGTAGTATTTAGTAAGATTCACTATTTTTAGCTGAAGGTTCTGGCATCATATGGTTTTTTATATTTAATTTTTTAAGAATTTGTAAAAGTATTCATGATACTACTTTTCTGCTACTTAATGTGGCAGCTTAAGTTAGTTGTACATATGCAATATGATCGTACATTTTTACAAGTGTATTTTATTTGTTGTCCATCTTTATTCAATTTTCCCCGCCAATTTACTTTTTGTGAGTCATTTCCCAATGTTAGACACCTTTTTATTCGAGTGTAATTTTAGAAAAATATTAGCAGAAGCCGCCGCTGATGACGTTTCTGTAGCTGCCTGCGTTCATCTCATTTTCGCTGGGTTTTGCGCACATTTGTGTGTAGGCGCTCAAAAGTAGGCAACTATATTTGTGTTTTTGCGGTTTTGCTTTTATATTTGTGCAAGGCACACACATTCACAAGCATACAGAGTGGCACACACACACACACAGAGGCATTGAGGAGAGTCAAATGCATGTGCACAACATTCCACAGCATGTCAAGCGGAAGTGAGTGTCTTTCATTTTTGTTTGCCCTGTCCCCAGTAGCCATAATTCTCTACTGTGTACCTCCCGTTATACCTCTCACTCTCTCTGTCTCTCTGTCTCTCTATCTCGCTTTCTTCGGTATCTTTCATTTGGCGCTGGGCGCTTACTGTTAATTAAAAATGGGCGCCAAAGAACAGCAGCCAGCAGGCAAATAAGAAGCATGTGGGGAAGGCGAAAAGGAAGCACAAGACGAACGCATCGTATGAGTATTTTAATTAGTTTGCATAATTATGTGCGTCCCCTGGACCGCCCACCTCCTACCCCTTCCCGAAATTCCCTTTATCCCTACCCCCCTCTCCCATACGACCTTCAGTGTTGGCATTTCTTTGACATTTTCCAAAATTTCCACAGCAATTTCTTTAAGCTTTAACAACTTTCTGATACAAACTGTGCGTGTCCGTATGCGTGTGTGTGTGTGTGTGTGTGTGTGAGTTTCCCTTTTGCCGTCCAAGGACATTGCGTTTTATGCATCGTCCTCTTCTGCTGCTTCAGACCATGCATTTTATTGTTCAATTTATTGATGTTTGTCATATAATTTCTCTCTGCAGCTTACTTCCCCAGCCCCGCACTCTTTTATAGCAGCTTTATGAGCTCGCCTTGCCCCCGCCCCCACTTAGTATGCATGCTCAATGGGGCATATGCACAACCCCGCTGCTCCCGATACTTTCTTACAGTTTTAGTGTTTTTCCTGCAGCTTCAATCCACAGCAGCAATGGCAACAAATTGAATTTGAATAACGCGCCATAAAAAAACACTTTGAAACGCAGAGCGATGCGATTTGTGTTGCCTGCCGCCTCTCAGTTTGTGCTGCAGTACAGTTCACTATACTGTAACAACCCTACAAAGATGTAGTAGTTACATAAGATTGTGTGTCAACGCATAGTTTGTATGAGAATTATGTATCTCGCGAAATCAAACATTAAATATGAAAAGATATTTTCTTTTTTCGAATTATAAAAAAGTTAAGAATTATATACATTTTAGAACAATCACACTATAAATACGAAAAGAACCCTGCAGTTCTGACGCGGGCCACTGACCCGCCAGGCTAGTCCACTGGCTAGCCCACGCTGACTAGTTAACGGGTCAATCCATGTTGGTGCAGAGAAATACACTGCAACGGTCACATGGGTAGCCTGGGCTAGGCTCACAATGGCTAAAGCAAAATCAATGCCACTAGTTGGCCCTCGGCTGATGCATGGGCGGTGCATGGTGGCCCACAGTTGGTCCACGGCTGTTGCATAGGCTGATGCATGGGCATAAATAGACACGAAGAGATGATGCAAGAAGATAAATCTATTGGGTTTGTTTTTTGTGCAATTTTTATTCCACAAAAAACAAGAGTGCTTGTTGTTTCTGTAACTTTCATTCTCTTGCTTTTCTTAAGAAAACCTCTCAAATACTGTCATATGTAATCCTTACACACACAACAAAGCCGATGGCCCTCCAGCCAGTGCTCTTCTACACAAGGTAGGTATAGTTGTTTTAATTGTCTCTAATTCTAAACAAACAATAAAATAAAATAAAATGAAAATATTTTTTAGAAATATCTTATTGCGGTAGATGTATATGCCTATACATACAATCAGTCTAAACTGACTTTGACATTGTTGCCACATTGTTAAAAAAAAATATATATTGAGAGTGTACGATGTTCAGAAACACATATATTCTTTAGTAAGCCCATGTCTTAATTGTTTCAAAATTTTTAATAATTTTAAACTATTTAATGTTGACCTCTCCTCCCATGATTACGTAATCATTCTAAATTAATTTCTTCTGAAATGTGAAAACAATATTGATGAAAGACGACTCTGAGATAAATACAGTAATCATATCCCAAGGAAACTCACTCCCCCCCCCCCCCCCCTCTTCTTCCTCCTCACACCATCTTACAATCAAGTGTAATCTATTGGCTGACCCCCCACCACCTTGATTGATTACGTAATATGTGTATGACCCCTAACTTAAAAGTGTTAAACTTGTAGCGGAAATGTCATTAAATCAAATCACATCATATGTATTTGTATAATGCACCTGTTAAACCAATCCACTGAAGGGCGAAATTGCACTCTGAGAGGATGACTCCCCGGCGTGATCGAATTTCCTGACATCCTATTTAAGGGCCTGGTATAATGCCTCACCATCTCTACCTTAAGTGTCGGAAGTGTAGTTGTTCATTTACGAAGCACGCAGCAGCTTGAATTGGCAACGCAGCAGGACCTCAACGTTTGATTAAGGTTCAATCAGGTTTCAGGATGAACTTGTAACTGAGAAGCATGTGCATCCTTCTCGATTTGATATCCAGCTGCTTCTCAGTTCAGTTCTCTGGCGAGGGTCAGTACGCGGTGTTTGAGAAAGTGCTTCCACAGGATGTATTGATAGATAAAGCTTATTTATAACTAACCACTGCACTTAAAACTTTACGATTTCAAGCGTTATAAATAGAGGATAAATATGTCTAAAAATCTAATTTAGCAGCGCTGAATTGCAACAAAAAACTGTCAAAGCAAACAGCAACAAATGACAGCCCATTAGAATATTATAAAAACAAATAGAAATAGAATAGAGTCGGAAGCTCCCGACTTTCATATTCTCTTTTCTTCGTCTTATAGGTTTGAGAGACTTCCGGGAGTAAGTGGGCATGACACAACTATTTATGGTTCCACCGTTTAAGGATATCATGAGTAGGCTGTATATCGATTTTAACAACATTTGTTCTGTCGAATTGCATGGCAATTAACTTGTCCTGATACGGATAAAAAGCGTGCATTCAATCCAATATACCTTTCATCCTTTTGGGAGCAGAGGATAACAACAATATTCCCTTGCATAAAAGTGTTTGCAAAAAATGTGCCTGAAATTTTAGCAATTAACATTTTCAAACAGATTACGCAATCAAATACGCATTATTTATGCACAGCCTGAAAGTTTTTTATATTTCATCGTAGACAGATATTAATCTGTTTGTGTACCACATAATTAATAGAGCATAAATAATGACACAAAGTCGCTTTAACAAATCAATTGATTGTGATATAAAAAAAACTAAACCAAATGTGTTAATTTCAAATGGGAAAGATAAAAACAGTTTAATATTGGAATAAATGAATGTTTTTAATAAAATCTCATATTATGTATTTATAAAGCACACCCCCACACGAAATTGTTGTAAACATCCTTATATTAATCATAAAACATTGTAAATTATAATAATTTTAATAAACTACATATTAAAACATTCTAAATTTAAATTGACGGATATCTGGGAGATATCTAACAAAATTTAGATGTTCTTTTATTGCAATTGTATATTCCCTGATGTAAAGACAAATTTTTAAGCTATTAGGTAAGTATGTTTATTGTAATTAAATTAATAATTAAATTCAAATTAATTAAATTAAGTTGTCGAAGATAAAAGCTCATTACACATAAAAACAGAATGTACTGCCCTGGGTAGAAGAAGGAATAGGCTTCCAGGAAGGCACATCTTTTAAATAGTGAATATTCAAACTCTTAAACCCAACGAAAGTCCTGCCATTTGTTCAATATTTTAGGCTGATAAGCCAGCCATAGGCTCTAAAGGGATCATATGGTTTTAGTATACTCGAATTTCAAAATAATAATAAGGTAATAAATCGTAAGTTAATATAGAAATAACGGAATATGCAAGAACTACCACAGAATTAGTTGATATGACATTTTACTGTTCTACAAATTTCCACAATTTTCTATAATTCAATTTGTTCCACACATTTTCATATTTCTTTCATCATGGACCAATCAAAAATTTTGGGTAAGAGCAGGCAATAATCA
>JBAMCL010000629.1:25000-28354 GCA_037075165.1 Hirtodrosophila histrioides
CGGAAAGAAACGCGATTTTGCTCCTTTGGGGGCGTGGGGGTGGGGGTGTCCAAAAATTTTTGCAGTTTTATCCAGGGGGTCAACATTAGTCTGTATGCCAAATTTGGTGACTCTAGCTTTACTGGTGTGGAAGATATAGGTTTTGCTCCATTATGGGTCCACAAATTTTTGATGCAGATCTGTCAGGAATCTCAACTTTAGTGTGTATGCCAAATTTGGTGACTCTAGCTTTAAAAATGTGGAAGATACATATTTTCCCCAAATTTTGGGGGAGCGGGTGGAGGTGGTGGGCTGATCATGACACTTTATGAATTGACAATATACATAAGCTATAAGCTCTAGCTTAAAAGATAAAGGCAAAAAGATTGCGTTCATACGGACAGACGGACAGACGGACATTTCGCAAACCCAATATTCTATTTTTCCCTTCGGGAACATAGTATAAAAATAAAAAATAGAGTAATTGGGAATGACATACTTAATAATAAAATAAAGTAGATTAAAAAATTTGTATATTTTCGACTGCAGCTGAGTAATACAGGTCAGATTCTTATGAAATATTTATGACATTCTAAGAGCCGACTTTTCGTTTTTTAAGTAATTATGTATTATTTATAGTCCGAATAAGGAACCGAATAAAAATGCTCCTAATAAATATTTGATTGTGGTATGGTTTTTATATGCTATTTAAGTTAAAGAAATAGGAATATTGGTATAAATATAATTATCAATAATGGCTCCTATAATATTTAATCAGGGAAATTGATGACGATGCATAAATTAAGTCTTAAAAATATGGTATTAAATGATGTGCACTTTGCTATATAGCAAGTGCAAAGTTTAGCACGAGTGCCACGCCCACAACACTTCAACTGGGCTCAAAACTTGCAGCACGCAAGTATGCAACATGTTTGCAGTTTGTTGCAAAGGCAGCGGCGTCTCTGTCGACGTCCACGTCCATGTCTCTGCCTCAGTCGACGTCGAGTCCTTTCTTGAGTTGCGTGAAAGAGTGAAGAAGTTGCCAGTTTTTAGTTTCACTTTCGGGCCCAAGTGAATTTATGCGAAGGTATGCGAATGTGTGTGTGCGTGTGTATGTGTGTGCACGTTGCCTTAAGGTGCATATAACAGTTAAGTAATGGTTAAAACTTTGCCAGGTAAGAGGCAACCGCCGTCGAGCCATCCGTGCCACCAGGTAGACTTAATTTGGCACGCATATAACAAGCTATGTATGTATGGAAAAGTTACCCACACACGCACACACACACACACACTCTCACACAACAAAGTGTAAGCTGTGCAGCCCAGCCCGGCGCGGCGGAGGCGAAGGCAGGGGCATGTGGCATGGGCGTGTCCTAAGCTGCTCTGCGTGCAACTTTATTAGTTGGCCACCTTTTGGCTTTACTTTAAGCCCTAGGAGTGAATGTTTCAGCAATGCAAGCCGCAAGAGTTCCCTTGATTAACTACGAAGCCCTGCTCATAACTGTAATCAATTTTCTGGAAAAGCCGCATGCAATTTAAATATTTAATACCGCCCGTTGTGAACTTTCAACTTTTCATCTACTCGTAATTAGCCAAAAACTGAGCACTTAATTCTTTGGCCTTTACGAGAGAGTGAAGAAAAAATATAAACGAAACATTCGAAATAAAATCATAGTCATTTAATGAATGCAATTTGTAATAAAACGCAGAACAAGAAGAAAAGTCGAAAAGTTTTTTGGTTCATTAATGAGCAGACAGAAACAATGGGAAGTCCAAGTATTCATGGCCAATGAAAAAGGAAAATTAATCGAGATATTTGAAAGTTTCCGGATAGTTATTTTTGGCTGCTATAAAAACAATCAAAATTAATATGATTAAAATAAAATAATATTGATGTTTGTAAGAGCATTTATAAATCGCAAATATCATATTTTAAGTCAAACATTTTTTTATTTTTTTCTTTGCAATACAAGAAAATGTAAGTTCAGAATTTTAACATAACTTTCAAATAGTAGTAGATGATAGAATAGGAGTTAAGAAAGTGTTTCGCAATGTGAATTTTGAGATTCTTCTTTGTTCTGCGTTCCCAACACAAAATAAAGAAAGTTACAAAGGAAACAACTTTTGTTATAAAGCGTGTCCTGTGGCAAATTCTTATTCGCTTTGACCCCTACACACACACATACACACACAGAGAGAAGGACAGACAGACAGACAGACAGGACACACTCAGTGCGTTTTTCTTCTTGTTCTTTTGCATGGCTTCATTCTGTATTTTTTTTGTTCTCTTTTAGTTGTTCCTTTCCGCTTTCAACGAATTAAATGGCATGAAATTAAAAGTTACTACGAGAATTTTTGTGCTGCATTTGCAGGAAAACGTGAGAAATTATAAGCACAAAAGCGCGTGGGGGATGCCGCACGACAAAAAGGAAGTGCCAACATGCGAAAAAATGATAAAATATGAAAGGGGATAACAGAGGCAGAGACAGAGACAGAGACAGGGACAGAAAACGACAGAGATAGCGAGCATGAAGCTCGCGAAGGATAGCGGCTTGCGGAGAAAAAAAGACACGAGGCAAATCTGCTTAAATGTCCAGGCGAATGCTAAGCCTTTCCTTTTCTTCTCTCGGTCTTCATTCCATCCCCATACCCACCCTCTCACCCTGCTGCATTCTCCGGCTCCGGCTTCTATCCTACCGCTTCTTTGTGCTTTTGGGAAGCACAACTAAGGCGGTTTGTTTGTTATTTAACTGCCCTTTTTATACATTACGAGTATTTTTGCAACCTTGTGGAAAAAAATATGAAGCAGCAAAATATATTTATGACTTATTATTGTGAAGTAATGGCCGGCAAAGGACTTAAGAGCTGCAAATTGGAATGGGATTAGATGGAAACCCCAACGATTGAAGGTAACCAAAACAAGTATTTATGCATTAAGTGCTCAAGGTGGTAATTGCGAGAGCTTAGGTATTTTAAAAAACCTGTCTATTTTGTGGCAGTTCTTATTCATGGACCAAAGAGTTGCTATAAATATATAACAGGTTGTCCTCCTAGTTAAACATTCGTTTCATATGAAAACCATTTTATGACAATTTGTCAGATAAATATCAAAATGAACTCATTTGTATTACAGGAATTTGCCATTCTATATTTACAAATCGCTCGATAAACATATCTAAATTTAGTGCTCTTAATTCGCATTGCAAATCAATTACAAAAAGTTTTCTAAACGGAATTTAAATTAAAAAGAAGACTCAAAAAATTACACCCGCAGGATTTACCACAGCGTTATATTTTATAATTCTAATTTATATAATTGTACATATGTACATATCCATATTGTTGTAGGATATGAACATAGAGACACATACATAT
>JBAMCL010000630.1:0-177886 GCA_037075165.1 Hirtodrosophila histrioides
GTTGATGGAAGTGTTGATGACCTACGCTTCGCATTAACGAAGTTATAAAATCTTCTAGGATCCCGCTGAAACTGTAACCTACAGCTCCTGAGGTAGTTGTTATAACAGTGTAAATTAAGTGCAGAGAAGTTAGATCGGGCAATCAAATAGCGAGAGAAGTTCGAGGAAGAGCCAGATTCCTTGAACTTTTTGTACAATCTCGACTTTCTATTTTTCAAATTTATCAAACCACGTGTAAACCACACAGGTTTGTTAGACCTACGAGGGTTACAAAACGGGACACAAGAATCAAATAATGAATTTAAGGTAGAATAAAAGTAATTGATTGCACAATCCATGTCTCTACACAGATACAGCTGGGACCAGTCAGTCTGGGATAGGAGCTGAGCAAGTTTAGTAAAATCGGTTTTCCAAAATTGACGAACTCGCTCAGCCGGTTTTCTACCTGTGCTTGGCACACTGGCTGGTAAGTCAATCAGCACCTCCAAAGTTGGGTGATAAGGATCTTCAGGAGTGGATATAGGTTCAGTACGGGAGACAGAATAGAATGAGGAATCTAAGACAAAAACAAGATCAAGCATTTTATGTGAAGAATTTGGGATATCATTGATTTGACACAATGACATCCCAAAGGCCTTCACATCATCAGATGTAGTATCAGGGGCAAGCCTGGAAACAAAGAATCAGAATGCTCTACGGGGTCAGAAGGAACAACATCCATGGGTACGATGCTATTCTCGTCACTTCTGATTATTGAATTATGAGGAGAGGGGGACGATAAATTTATTAATTCGAACTGTTTATTAGTTGCGGATGTAGTGGAAGCATGTGTGGGGAGTTGCAGTTCATTGGGGCCAATAGACAGCCTAAAATTAGCCTTCTTCCGTTTTGGAGACTCATTCAGAAGTTTCATACTTTTGAATTCATTCTCCAAGTCGGAAAAACCATCGAACAGTTTTTTGAACCGCCCGAATATGTCACCAAAGCCTTTTTTAGTCTGCCTCATGAAACCCATGATGTCCCGTTCAACATCTCTACAGGATACACATGTCCACTTGAGGCCAGATTTTGACTCAATCTGGTCCACAATTCTGCCGTTTAGGCCAGCACATTTTTCGTGTGACACATTATCACACAGCCAGCAGCAAACAAAGCCCATCTTAGAGTTTGCTCTAACCTGGCAATTTTTATTGTAACAGACAAACATTCTTGAAAAAAGGAATTTAAATATATGAAAAAAGAATATAAAAAACGAATAATCAAAAAATAAAATATAAAGCAAAAGAACCAAAAAAGATTGTAAAAAGAACAGAAAGGCACCCTAGGGTTAAACAACTACCGCTGATTTGTACTTACAAGCACAATAACAATACAAAGCGCGGGCGCGACGACCGAAACTCGCAAACGGAATTCTAACAGAAAAGACCGCGACCAACACCAACAACACAACTAATGTAAGCGCGCGAGAGAGATAAACAAAGAGAATGAAGTGAGTACACACAAAAACAAATTATATGCAGACAGCAATGCAACTGCAAAATCAAACAGAATGCTTGGCTGCAGTTTGTTGTTGTATATAGGCACAAAAAATTATAAATTTGCCAATAAAGCACAAATAATCACAACTAAAGTCCAACACAGGTGTTTAACACAACCGAATGTAAACACACGTCACAAATATAAAAACTTGCAATTTAATAAGTGATTAAAACGGGGAAAGAAAAATTAATTGCGAGGCGCAAGAAAAAAACACGTCCGTTTGCGAAAGCTAAGCGTAACGATATTTTGCTATTGCTTATTTGTCAGTGATGCTCACTGCTATCAGAGATGCCCAGTTTCTGTTGGTGATGCTACCTTTGCGAGCGAAAAGATCGCTCAGCAATTAGCCACGGATCAGAATCGCCGCACCGTCCTCACCCGCATCAGTCTGGCCGACGGAACCCGATAAGACGTCACCCACGCATTGGTGGTAAACATTCGCCTTGGGGACCGAGAGGCGACCATACCCATATTGGTTCTGCCCACTATTTTGGAGTGGGAGCTATCCTACAGTGTGGCCATGCACAACTCCGGCTGAAACCAACATGCGGTTCTGGCATCCCTACAGTCATCACCCCACGGGTAAACACCACGACACCTGCCAATATAAAATGAAACGCGAGGTCAACAACAACAGAAGAAACCCCCAGCATGAGTAATCAGTGGTAAAACTATTCCTGGAGGAGGAGCTACAACTGTTCGAGGGACTCAAGGGCATTTCATCCATCGCAGAACATACCATCGTTATGAGAGACGACCGCCCCATAAAGCAACGATACTACCCGCAAAACCCAGCGATGCAACGGATCATCGACGACCAGATGGATGAATTGCTACGGGATGATCGCATCGAGCCATCACGCAGCCCTATAGTCCTATAGTACTCGTGGGCAAGAAGACGGGCGATATCCGAATGTTCGTCGACTACAGGCAGTTAAACGACCGATCTATCCCGGATGCTTACCCTTTACCTCGTATAAACCACATCTTAGAAAAGCTTCGGAACGCGAAGTATATTTCAACGTTGGATCTTAAGAGCGGATACTGGCAAATACCCATGGCAGTGGCGAGCAGAGAGTATACAGCGTTCACCGTAGAGCAGCTAATCTTCGACTCAACCGGGATAAGTGTAAGTTTTTCCAAAGTAGCCTTGTATACTTAGGCCATGTGATAAGCGAGACTGGAATTCACACTGACCCGAAGATGATTGCCGCTATCCGAGAACTTAAACCACCGACCACCGTCAAAGATCTTCGCCGTACCGAACTTCGCCAACATCGTCCAATCCATGTCCACTCTACTAAAGAAGAGTCGTAAATGGGAGTGGACAGCGGTACAACAACAGGCTTTCGAGGAACTGCAAACACGACTCACAGAGGCCCACGTGTTGGCATGTCCAGATTTTAATGAGAAGTTCTCATTACAAGCTGATGCCAGCGATTATGGGCTGGGAGCCGTGTTAACGCAGCAGATACAAGGAAAATAACGCGTCATCGCCTATGCCAGCCGACGTCTCACTACAGCAGAGGAGTATTATTCTACAACAGAAAAGGAATGTTTAGACATCATCTGGGCTATCAGCAAACTTCGATGTTACCTGGAGGGCTACAGGTTCGACGTTATCACGGACCACTTAGCACTGAAGTGTCTTAACAGCATTGAGAACCCCACCGGACGGATCGCACGCTGGGCGTTGGAGCTCCAACAATATCAATTTGACGTTCACTATCGACGCGGGAACCAAAACATCAACGCCGACGCGTTGTCCCGCCAACCACTGGAACTTCTACAGCAGACGGTACAGGATCAAACACAATGCACCTGGACACAGAAGATGCTGAAACGAGTCGACATAGAACCAGGAAAATATCCAGATTATGTCCGTGAAAACGACCAACTGTATCGACGATTTGGACAACGTCCCGAAGAAGAAGACTTCATCCCATGGAAACTTTGTGTCCCGAAAGAACACCGTCCACGGGTCCTCAAGGAGTGCCACGACCAACCAGCAGCCGGACACTTAGGGGAGAGAAAAACTTCGAATCGGGTAGCTCAACGATACTATTGGCCGGGACTCTTCCGCGACGTGACCAGGTACGTCCGCCAGTGCAGCAGTTGTCAGAAACACAAGGTGAGCCAGCTCAAACCACCTGGTAGGATGTGCACACGGGTCCGCTGCCCCGATCTTAACGAGGCAACACGGTCCTTTTGGTATTCTTCGATCTATTCAGCAAATGGTGGAACTAATATCTCTACGAAGAGCGACTACCGAACACCTCGAACGATCATATCGAGAGAGAATACTAGCTCGATTTGGAGTACCTGGAACGTTCGTCTGCGACAATGGGACCCAGTTTACCAGCCGCGCCTTTAAAACTTCTGCAAGCAAGCCGGAATGGTAATCCAATACACCGCACCCTACACACCGCAACAGAATCCTACCGAACGCGCAAATCGATCGATCAAGACGATGATTGCCCAATATCTGGATGGCACAACATGTGGGATGAGCTTCTTCCCGAAATAGCCTTGGCCATCAACAGCAGCATTTGGGATACGACTCAGTTCAGTCCAATGTTCTTGGTACAAGGAAGGGAACCTCGCCTGCCCGGAACTCTACGAAGAAGTCACCGGTGAACTTGGGAAGGAACAAGTCACACCAAACGCCAAAGCACAGCAGCTGCGAGACATCTTTAAAGTCGTCACTGAGAACGCACAACGGGCAACAGAGAACCAAAGCCGCCACTACAACTTACGATGACGAGAGTGGAGGCCGAGAATTGGGGACTTGGTATTAGTGCGTACCCACCACTTATCAAAAGCCACGGAAGGCTTCACAGTTAAGTTAGCCCCACGCTATCAAGGGCCATACAAGGTGATGAAATTTACATCCCCAAATATCGTCCGCCTGCAGGACCAAGAGAACCGAAACGACGAACGGCAGGTATAGCTGACCTGAAGGCGTTTTACACAAAGAGCAGCGAGGATGACTCAGCGATGATCGAAGACAAAGAGGATTAACAATTTGGTATCTAAGAAAACTAACCCATTATAACTTATAAGCTTTACGTATATATCATTGTAAACCGCACATCAGAGTCAGGTTAGGTAGGGTCATCATAACCATTATTATAACATTTACACTCATAGTCATGTCACGAATCGACCCACGGACAACGGGGAGGGCAGTCACAGCCACCCGGGACAGTTTATTGGTCGCGGTAACGCTGCCACCGCCAGGACCCCCACCTCTCGCCATCCCGGAATCGCTCCCTGATGTCCTGGACTTGGACCTAGAGGCGGCTGGACGAAGCCCACCAGGGTGGGGACATCTCAGCCCAACCACCCTAGCTGCACTGCAGGGCCCGGAGGTGAGCCCACCGCACCCGCGAAGAAGGTTCCCGCGGCTGGTACACCGCACGGTGAGCCCCCATACGGAGGTGTGACGCCCCATAGGACGCCACAATATGTCTTTGTATATATATTTGTTAGATTTAAGTTAGTTATAAGGCTCAAGAAGAGCGAATATTATTATTTTACAACATGAAGGGAAAACAACAAATGCCAATTATTAATATTAACTGATAGCAACGAGCATCACTAGCAGAATCTGGCCATCTCTGATAGCAGTGAGCATCACTGACAAATAAGCAATAGCAAAGCCTCGCGGCCTACGTGACTGCAAAAGGAATAGGCGAAGATAAGCGGTAAAAGCCGAGAGAGTGAGTGAGCGCGTGCGCGAATGCGGCAGCGGATAAGCAGCGAATTGCCGAATTACGAAGGTCAGGGCAATGATCGAAATGACCAAATTAGTCATCGACGGGAGCTTAAGTGAACGACGTGTACGCGCAATACAACGCGATCAAAGTTAAAACAGCGGAGCAAACGCATCTACGCGATAAAAACACACACACACCCACGCCACAAGAAGACCAGCAAAAACGGTAAGCGAGCCAACGGCATTATTTGTGTAGAAGCTAGGGAAGCAGCGAAGTGCGGTATAGGCAAATTTTGTACAGTTACCATCTAAGTTAACTAAAGTGAATAACCAGCACCTATTCTGGATAAAAGCGAAGTCAACCCGCTTATCATTTTTTTAGTGACAATGTTGGCTGTTTTCAAGCCTCCACCGCGTGCGTCGTCAGTGATAGTTTGTGTGGTCAGTGTTGGCTGTTTTAAGCCTCCACCGAGCGCGTCGTCAGTGTCAGTCTGTGCTGTCAGTGTTGGCTGTTTTAAGCCTCCACCGAGCGCGTCGTCAGGGCTAGGTTGTGCTGTCAGTGTTGGCTGTTTTAAGCCTCCACCGAGCGCGTCATAATTGCAAATTTGTGCTGTCAGTGTTGGCTGTTTTAAGCCTCCACCGAGCGCGTCGTCAGGGCTAGGTTGTGATGTCAGTGTTGGCTGTTTTAAGCCTCCACCGAGCGCTTCGTCAGGGCAAGGTTGTGCTGTCAGTGTTGGCTGTTTTAAGCCTCCACCGAGCGCGTCGTCAGGGCTAGGTTGTGATGTCAGTGTTGGCTGTTTTAAGCCTCCACCGAGCGCGTCGTCAGGGCTAGGTTGTGCTGTCAGTGTTGGCTGTTTTAAGCCTCCACCGAGCGCGTCGTCAGGGCTAGGTTGTGCTGTCAGTGTTGGCTGTTTTAAGCCTCCACCGAGCGCGTCGTCAGGGCAAGGTTGTGCTGTCAGTGTTGGCTGTTTTAAACCTCCACCGAGCGCGTCATAATTGCAAATTTGTGCTGTCAGTGTTGGCTGTTTTAAGCCTCCACCGAGCGCGTCGTCAGGGCTAGGTTGTGCTGTCAGTGTTGGCTGTTTTAAGCCTCCATCGAGCGCGTCGTCAGGGCTATGTTGTGATGTCAGTGTTGGCTGTTTTAAGCCTCCACCGAGCGCGTCGTCAGGGCAAGGTTGTGCTGTCAGTGTCGGCTGTTTTAAGCCTCCACCGAGCGCGTCATAATTGCAAATTTGTGCTGTCAGTGTTGGCTGTTTTAAGTCTCCACCGAGCGCGTCGTCAGAGTGTGCTGTCAGTGTTGGCTGTTTTAAGCCTCCACCGAGCGCGTCGTCAGGGCTAGGTTGTGTTGGCAGGGTTGGCTGTTTTCAAGCCTACATCGAGTGCGTCATCAGGGCAGGTTATTCAGGGTTAGCAGAGTGTAAACGGTCAGTGTTGGCTGTACTAAGCCTACATCGAGTGCGTCATCAGGGCAGGTTATTCAGAGTTAGCAGAGTGTACACGGTCAGTGTTGGCTGTACTAAGCCCTACCGAGCGTGTTGTTGAGACAGGTCGAGGGTCTGATGTGTTTGTGCTCTCAGTGTTGGCTGTTGCTTTAAGCCTTCAACGAGCATACCGACAGAGTTTTAGCGACTCTAATAGTCATCTTTAGTAGGTTCCACGATTTCTAACGTCAGTCAGTCCCAGCACTACTATAAATTTGTTGTAAGTAGCCTTGGCCAGACTGAGTTATACCTCAGCCTGAGATACTTCCTTACACGTTTATAGACGATATGTCAAAGCGCGTTTTTGATTATTTTATGAAATCAAAAGATCAGGCATTTGGTAAGTTCCAAATATTTTAAAATTTAGTTGAGCGGCAAACCGAAAAGAAAATAAAAGCTGTGCGTAGTGACAACGGCAAAGAATTCGTGAATAACTTTTTTGATAAGTTTCTAAAAGACAATGGCATAAAGAGACAACTGACAGTTCCGTATACGCCTCAACAGAACGGGGTAGCTGAAAGAGTAAATCGAACACTAGTTGAAATGGCGCGATCAATGATGATTCATTCAAACGTGGAAGAGCCTTTATGGGCTGAGGCAATTGCAACCGCTGCATATTTGCGGAACACCTGTTCCGCCATCTCCATCTCATGCGCTCAACGGTATTACTCCTTTTGACGTCTGGAGTGGGCATAAACCTTGCGTAGCGCACTTACGTATTTTTGGATCCCCTGTTTTTGCCCTGGATAAGATGCATCATCATAAATTTCGTCCAAAGGGAAAAAAGTATGTTTTCGTCGGCTATTCCCTAACCGCAAAGGCCTATCGAATTTATGACAGAGAGAAGAAGCAAGTTATCGAGCGGCGTGATGTTAAATTCGTTGAAGCAGAATGTGGCAGAAATGTTTGTCTTTCTCCAAATGCTTACGATTGTACTTCTTTTATCATAGAGTTTAGCCCAAATAAGGATAAAGCACCAGGCGCAGCAGCGCAACGAGCAGGCGAAGTACCAGGCGCAGAAGCGCAATCAGCAAGTGAAGCACCAGGCGCAACAGCGCAATCAGCAGATGAAGCACCAGGCGCAGCAGCGCAATCAGTAGGTGAAGCAACAGGCGGAACAGCGCAAGTAGCAGACGAAGCGGTGCAAAGAGACTTCGATCATTCAGATGATAAACAGCAGGACCAATTTGAGAGCTTCAGCGAGTCTACAAATTCAACAGGATATGAAGAAGAGGTGCATGTTCGTCGGGGACCTGGAAAGCCAAAACTTATTCGCACTGGGCAGCCAGGTAGACCCAGAAAGCAATACAATATGCTCAACAACATGATCGCTTTTCACGACCTCGAAACCCCGAATACCGTCAAGCAAGCATTGGAAGGCAAACATTCGTTTGAGTGGGAGAGTTCCATGAAACGAGAATACGATGCTCTCATAGCAAACAATACGTGGTCTATGGTTGACCTTCCAGCGGGAGCGAAAGCCATTGGTTCGAGGTGGGTATTCCGATTGAAACGGGATAATCAAGGCCGCATAAAAAAGTTTAAGTCGAGGTTAGTCGCCAAGGGCTGCAGTCAGCAATATGGTATAAATTAAAATGAAACATTCTCGCCCGTCATACGTTATGAAAATATAAGGTTGTTGTTAGCAGTTGCTGTTGAAAAAGAATTATACCTTCACCAAATAGACGTTTCAAATGCATATTTAAATAGTGTTCTAAATGAAACAGTATATATGAAACAGCCAGAACATTTTGTCAGCAAAGATCATTCTCAGCAAGTTTTGAAGCTAGGAAAAGCTATATATGGGATTAAGCAATCTGGTAGGGCATGGAATAGTACTCTAAATGATGTATTGAAAAATCTTGGATTTAATGCAACAAAAAATGAGCCATGTTTGTACAAAAAGATCGCTGTAGATTCGTATAGTTCAATAGCTGTGTATGTAGACGACCTCATAATTGCGTGTTCAAAGAAAATCGACATTGCTCGTATAAAGGCACACCTTGAAAAATCATTTGAGATTCACGATAGTTCTGAATTGCATAATTTCGTGGTGATAATTTGAGTGCACAACAGATTGCAGATAACCCAGTTCATCATAAGCGTACTAAACACATTGATATTAAACATCACCATATTAGAGAAGTTGTTGCAACAAATGTAATTTCAATTTGTTATGTACCAACAAACGAAAATGTTGCAGATGTGTTTACTAAAAACTTACAAAAAGAATAACACAATAAGTTTGTAAAAATGCTTGGAATGTATAAAAAACTAATTGTATTACTTGATATGTTTGATGGAAATATAATCTACTAGCAGGTGATACCCGGCCTTGCCCGGGGAAATATTTAGATGAAAGTGCATTTTTTTGAATTTGACTACTTCGTCAACCGTAAGAAATACAACTAAATAGTTGAGCCACGTGACTAACGTTTCTTGTGTAAGGCTATGAAAATGTCTTTGAAAAAAAAAAAAAATATAAAAAAATGTCCCACTCATTTGTCCTTGACTTCCATTTCCCGCCCGTGGCGACGCGGAGTAGATTTTCCAAAATTACTTGGCATTTTAAGTCAATTTCAAGAATATCTTTCCAACTGTTTTCCGCCCGTTGTATTGCCCGCAAAGTACCGAGGTTTTTGTATTTATATTTGGAAATTAGTATAAAGCCACGTGTATTTTTCAAAACCGATAGCACATGTGACGAATTATTAAATGTGAGGTGCTTTGCAAATTTAGTTTCAAAATTATTGAATGATAAACAGAAGTTTGCAAATGAGTTTCAAGTCAATTGGACGATAATCACAAATATTTCATTGAACAGTTTTCCGCGTATTTTCCGACCTTAGGGATAGATTTTCCAAAATCTTTGGACACCGCGCCCATTATTTATTCCCATAGAACCTTGAAAATGAGTTTGAAGCCAGTCGCATGAAAACTAAATATGTCGTATGTCAGAGTTTTCCACCGATTTTCCGACCATGTGGTCGAATTTCCCAAAATCGCTGATACACGTGTCAAATTATTTAATGTGAAGAGCTTTGAAAATGAGTTTGAAGCCAATCGGACGATAAACAAAAAAGTTTCATACAACAGTTTTCCACGAATTTTCCGACTTTGGGGGTAGATTTTCCAAAATCTTTGACCACCGTGCCTATTATTTCTGCCCATAGAACCTTAAAAATGAGTTTCATTTTCATTTCATTTCATTTATTCACAGTAAAGTAATTATGTGTATTTGTGTGTGTCCTAATATTAATTACAAAAAGGAGTTCAGACTTCATAGCCTTTTCTGCCTAAGTATATACATAGAACTTTTAAACAAAAATTATAGCTATTAAAAATATTAAAGTGTTGGGAAAAAATTTTTTACAAAAACCCATGAAATGTGGTGCTTAAAAATTAAGGTGTGGTGCTTTAAAATTTAAAGAGTGTCTGCTATAACATTAATGTGTGAATATGTTGAATATATACATCTATTTCTAAAATTAAGGTGCAAACGAGCGAGTCTATCCACAACTAACTCAATATTAGCTTGTTGATGAAGATCGATAGTAGAGTGGTGCCAGGGTAGAGTATGAATCATCTTTAAAATTTTATTTTGCCTGATTTGCAGGCAATACAACGGGCGGAAATGAGTTGGAAAGATTTAATCTGGATTCTTAGTATTATTCTTGAAATTGGCTTAAAATGCCAAATGATTTTGGAAAATCTACTCCGTGTCGCCACGGGCGGGAAACGGAAGTCAAGGACAAATGAGTGGGACATTTTTTTGTTGTTTTTTTTTTTTTCAAAGACATTTACATAGCCCTACACTGAAAACATTAGTCACGTGGCTCAACTATTTAGTTGTATATCTTACGGTTGACGAAAGCAGTCAAATTCAAGAAAAAAATGCATTTTCATCTAAATATTTCCCCGGGCAAGGCCGGGATATTACCTGCTAGTGTATTATATAAATTTAAATTGAGAAGAAGTGTTGAAGTATGCAACTTAAATTTATCGATACATCGTATATTATGAATTTGTTATAAGTTCATCTCTATCTAACATATGTTATCGCCTCTTTGCCTCTTACTCTTAATAAATCGTTAGTCGAGTTCACATCGTTCGTCGTGTGTTCTTATTTTACAACAATAAGTTCGATATCCCTGTGCAGAGAAGTCTCTCTAGTATTTTTTGTATACACCCAACATTACTAATTCGCGCTCTCAACGTTTGCTTAACGCTCTCGCGCGCTTCTATCGTTTGGGTTGGTTACGGTTCCTCTCTTCGTTTTGTATTATTTTGTGTTGATTTCGGTCGTCGCGCCCTCGCTTTTATACTTTCTTATTGGTGTTGTTGTGCGCAAGTACAAATCAGCGTCAATAGATGTGTGCCTTCTTTTCTGTTTGTACTTTTTATTTTTTGTGCAGTTGTTCTTTATTATATTTCTCGTTTTTTTACTCCCTGTACCCATAAAATGGGTAAATGGGGGTATTGGATTTGTGCAAATGTCCGTCTGTCTGTCCGTATGTATGAACGCAACTATCTCAGCAACTATAAAAGCTAGAGACACCAAATTTGGAATGTAGGTTCGTGTATAGCGGGAGCAGGTCAAGTTTGTTTCTGATCTCAGATATCTCCTCCCGTTCCCCCGCAATTCGATCAAAATGTTTTACAGCCACAGTTTTAAAGATATAGCTTTGGGATTTGGCATGTACATTACTTTAGTCACTCTTAATATACTGTCCAAATTTTAAGTGGATCGGATAATAAACACGGAAGTTATTCAACGAACAAGATTCAGTACTGGAGCGAGGGGGGGAAGAAGAAGCACAGCCACGACTTAAAATGCCTCGCGTACGCTGTTTTGTTTGCTGCTGGCTATGTGATAATGTGTCACAAGAAAAATGTGCTGGCCTAAACGGCAGAATTGTGGACCAGATTGAGTCAAAATCTGGCCGCAAATGTCTCTTCGATAGTTTTTGATGGTGACTTTTTTGTGATACTTGGTGACTTTAATATTACCGGAACTACTCCAGCGTGTTGACTTCCACTTCTCAGCTCGATTTTATTGACAATTTATTTGGGATGTCATTGTATCAAATCAATGATATCCCAAATTCTTTACATAGAATGCTTGATCTAATTTTTGCCCAACTTTGGAGGTGTTGATTGACTTACCTGCCAGGGTGCTAAGCATAGGTACCTTACCTGCAGAGCGAGTTCGTCAATTTCGGAAAACCGATTTTACTAATCTCGCTCAGCTTCTATCCCAAACTGATGCTCACAGCTTTATTTGTGTAGAGATATGGATAGAGCAATTCAAATTTTCTACTCTACCTTAAACTCATTATTTGATACCTGTGTCCCGTTGGTTAAACCATGTAGGTCTAACAAGCCTTTGTGGTTTTCGCGGGATCTAATAAACTTAAAAAGTAGAAAGTCGAGACTGTACAAGAAGTTCAAGGAATCTGGCTCTTTCTTGAATTTCTCTCGCCATTTGATTGCCCTCTAAAGCTTCTCTATACTTAATATACATTGCTATAATAACTATCTTAGAAGCTGTAGGTTACAGTTTCAGCGGGATCCTAAAATGTTTTATAACTTCGTTAATGCGAAGCGTAGAACATCAACACTTCCATCAACCGTACTTTTTTGAAAAAACGACAGCTGACTCTGATCAGGCTATTGCCGATCTTTTTGCAGAGACGACTTATAGTTCACAATCTTATCAAATGGTTTCGCCTTATCCTTATCATGTAAATAACTCCAATTGCATTTTTGGACCTTTAATAACTGAATGTTCGCTTCTACGTGATTTAAAGGCCATTAAGCCCGTATTTTCACAGGGACCTGATGGAGTACCAAGTTGCGTTCTTAGGTACTGTGCTGAAGGTATTTTAAAGCCATTATTTATTCTTTTTAAGTTGTCCATGGAGTTGTGCTCTTTCCCTAACATTTGGAAATATTATTTATTATTCCTCTCCATAAAAAAGGAAACAAGTCTAACGTCGAGAACTATAGAGGTGTTTCTAACTTGTTTGCCATTCCTAAGATTTTTGGGAAATTAATTTCTTCTCAACTTCAACATCTGTGTGGATACATAATTTCCCCCTGCCAGCACGGGTTTGTGAAATATAGATCTACTACCTCTTACCTATTGGAACTTACCTCTTTTGTCATTAAAGGATTTCAATCTAAAATGCAAACAGATGGTATTTATACTGATTTCAGTAAGGCTTTTGAGTCTGTTAATCATTCTCTTTTACTTCACAAGCTCCATCTTCTGGGATTTCCAATTAACTTAATTCTTTGGATCTCTAACTACTTATCTCTTAGAGCCCCTTATTATTTGCGTTGTTCAAAAATGATCTTCCTTCTGCCATAAATCATTCTCGGGTGCTGACGTATGCCGATGATTTTTGTGTCTGTCTTTTACCGATTTTCTATTAGGTCTATTAGGTTGCAAACTGATCTTGATAGTTTTCAAGCCTGGTGTCGGGTAACTTTATTAAATCTTAATTGTGGTAAGTGTATCGTATTATTTTTAAAGGCGAATGCCCTTAATGATAAGCCGCTTGTTTGAATTGAGTCAGTTAACGATTTGGGTCCCAAGCTAAAATTTGACAAACATATCTCTTCCACCGCTAATCGTGCCTTTGGTTGCTGGTGAAAACCCTCGATCTGAACCCTCCACGAGGAGTAGTATTTCCTATCGGCTTTTTGGGGGTACTGCGACCGGAGCCATGGTTCGAGGTACCTGGCGACAGGTATAAAACTCTAAGGGTGATTCCCAGAATATAAAAATCAAAATGTAGGAAAACAAGAAAAAACGTCAAACGTCGGTGGGAAGCGTGTCTGATACCGCCGGCGGACTTGGGGAGGAGCAATCCTCTCTGCGTGTCGCCAGTGATCACACCTTTACCATGGTTGGAGCAGGCCATGGTAGTTGCAAATCTACTGCCACCAAAACTAACGATAAGCTGAGGCGTGGCGGTGCCGTAGTCGAAACAGACTCGGACTGCGAATCGCACGGCGACAGCATAACAACGGATGCCGAAAACAAGCTTCTGATCTCCCCTGTTCAGGCGGTTGCCAGTATCTCTAGTAGGATCGTGCCCAAGCAGACAGAGGAGGACATGATAGCCAAGGCACAATATAAATCGGCTCTCAAAATCAGGGCTCGGCTCAGCGGCGACCTCACCCCCGAATAGAGCAGCAAGCTGGCGTGGGCTGATCTGAAGATTAGCGAGGGTCGCAAACATTTTGCCCAGAAGCCTACTCTACAGGCTTCTAGTGGCAATTTCGCTAGCAATGTCGAGGAGCAATTGGCCACTAAACGCCAGCGCTCGACTGAGACGACAAAGGCTGGAGTGCCAGTGAGCAAGCGACCCCGCTCCAGTAACAAGACCACCAGTAAGTCCGCGAGCGACGCGCTCGTCGACAAAAACGACTCGAATGGCAAGATGTCGCCAGAACGGTGGAAACTAGTGGAAACACGACTGCTCGATGTGATGCTGAAGAGGATGCAGATTCCGGATGCCGCACCCACCACATTTGATGGTACAGGTTAGCTCAATGGTGCCAAAATTCTCAGGTGCAGTGACGACCCCTCCTTGGCGTTGGTCTCTCAAACAGTCGCCTCAATGGCCGCCCAGTGGAAGGGCGCCAACCTGGAGGTGGTGGACAGAACTAGTATTCCGTCCGTACCAAAGGCAAACGTGATTCTTTCGAGGGTCGTGCCAAAAGAGCAGGCTCTTAAATTACTCAAAGGGCAGTGTTGCGGCTAGAGTGAGCTTTTTCAATAGCACATCTGACTCAAAATAGTCAGCAATTAATCCAATTGTTTGAACCACCAAATGCAAAACAAAACGCACAAACACTGCTTCTGTTTAAAGCAAATACAATTTGAGGTTTATTGGCAAATATTCAATAATGTTTGTTCCACAAAATGTTGTTTTGTGTAAGTCAAACGACAGGTCAACGTGCTTGCCGCTTGCTAAAATTTTGATTCCGAGACGAACAGTTCGATATGATGGATAATTTCACACTAAGAGCCGAATTCAATATCGGCTGCAGCTGAACCAAAAGGGTCCAGCACGGGCGACAAAACATTAAGCTACAAATTAGCACAATGAGTGCGTTTGTTCGAACTACATATTGTTTGTGCTGTCAACGTCTAGGCTGCGCTGCCCGGTAAGGCGCTGAATTGAACAGGCAGAATCCTGACGTGCCCACCGCTGATTGGTAGGTCATTTATGTCGCTAAGCCTGATAAAAACACAGCATATGGTCCTTCAAATTGGTAAGGAAGCCGAGGATCTACTTTATCTTAGGTACGGGAAGTTGGCGTGGGGCGTGGATAGCGAAAAACGGCACTCCACGACAACAACGACAACACGCTGATGGCTGGTGAGGTGGAGCAAGACCTGGAACTTGTGTCCATGGTGGAAGCTACCCACAGCCTGGAAATCGTGGAAGTGGCCACAAAAACCACGCCCGGGGACCCAAAGATGCAGGACAACGAGGATGGCAACACGACGTTGGTAGTCGATCAACCGCAAGTGAAGGAATCCAGCAGCCATGCAGCTAAAGGTCCTCCAGAACAACCTACACAAACGTAAGCGAGCGTCGGCGGAACTCCTATCAGCACTGGAGCAGGTTTCCGCCGATGTTGCTTTAGTCCAGGAACCTTGGTATGCAGCGGGCAACAAGGTGTCTGGGCTAAACTCCGCTAACTTCAACACGTTTCACTCGCCAACAGTAAGTAGGATTAGAAAAGCTATCCTAGTAAGGAAATGCATCTACTCTTACCTTATGTCTAATTACAGTACTGATGATCTCACAGTCGTGGCGCTAGAGGGGAACAAGGATGAGCACACGCTCATAGCGTCCAATTACATGGCGCACGACATGGAGGCATCACCCGAGATTGACTGCGGAGGCTCATAATACTGTGTGGGGCATTCCGGACAACAACGACAAAGGTGAGTTTCTCCTTAACTTTATATTATAATCTAGTATAAGCAAATGTTGGGGGCGAGCCTACATATGTGCGACCCACCTCCTCTAACATTCTAGACCTAACACTTGCAGCCGGAAATAGTACACAAGTGACTGAATGGAGGGCTCTCGATAAAGCTACTCATACCACCCAAAATCTCATCAGTGAATGATATAGATCAGTCCCTGAAGACCCTCACACATCACCTTATGACAGCGCACCACACATCGTGCAAGCCATCTAAAAGCATTTGATTTGTGTAGTTTGTATTGTACTTTTATTTGTTTTTGTATTTTTTCCTAATCCGCGCTTTTAACGCTTGCTTAAAGCTCTCGCGCACTTCTGTAGTTGCTGTTGGTAACGGTTTCTTTATTAGTTTTGTATTCCGTTGTGCTGATTTAGGTCGACGCGCCCGTGCGTACGTACAAATCGGCGTCAACAGATTCAACACTAGTGTGCCTTCTTATTTGTTTATACTTTTTTTGTGCAGTTGTTTTTTATTATTTGTCCTTTTAATACCCTTTAAATAAAAATGGTTGTCTACTATAATAAAAATAACTAGGTTCGAGTAGTCGTAAAAATGGGTTTTGCTTGCTGCTGACTGTGTGATAACGTTTCACACGTTAAATGTGCTGGCCTTAACGACAGAATAATCGAGCAAATTGAGTCCAATTCTGCCTGTGAATCATGTAGGGATGTTAAATAAGATATGAAATTTATGAAGCAGATTAAGAGAGGCTTTAAAAACATATTTGCTCGGTTTTTTTGGTGCTATTTTGTGAAAACACATTGTTTTATATTGTGCCGCGTTTTTCTTTCACAATTAAATAAAATGAAACGATTGACAGACGAACGTACCAAGATTCTATTCGAGAAGCTGGCCAAATATATCGGCACAAATGTGCAGCAACTAATAGATCGGCCTGATGGAACGTACTGCTTCTGGGAACATCGTGATCGCGTCTATTATGTTTCTGAGCGCATATTGAAGCTAAGCAAGTGTTTCGGATATAAACAGCTTGTCTGTGTAGGCACATGCTTTGGCAAGTTCTCCAAAACCAACAAGCTAAAGTTCCACATTACGGCTCTGTACTATTTGGCACCCTATGCTCAGTACAAGGTGTGGCTGAAGCCGTCCTACGAGCAGCGGTATCTGTATGGCAATCACATACCAAAATCTGGCCTGGACCGCATCACCGAGAACGCTGGTCAGTACCAGGGCGTAGTTGTCTACTCCATGAACGATTTGGCCCTGGGCTTTGGTGTGCTTGCACGTTCGACCACTGAATGCAAAACTGCGGATCCGCTGACCACCGTTCGCTTCCATCAGTCGGATATTGGAGAGTATATACGCGCTGAGGACTCGCTTTTTTAGTTTTCATTTCTTCGCCTTGTAGAAGTTAAGCTGCTAGTTAAGTTTTACATATTTTGTAGCCCTAGCCGTATTTAAGTGAATAATAAAAAACTGTTCGATAGTTTCTCCGATTTGGAAAACTAGTTTAAGAGTATGAAACTATTAAATGAGTCTGCCAAACGGAAGAGGCTAACCTTAGACTGTCTATTGGTCTAATGAACTTTCGCTCCCTACTCACTTATCCACTACATCCGCTACTAAATAGTTAGAGTTGATTAATTTATCATTCCCTTCATCCGATCAGAAGTAACAAGAACAATATCTTACCCATGGATGTCTTTGTTTCTAGGCATGGGAACCTGATATTTAAATTTGTGTTCCGGCTGAACGTTTTAACAATATTTGTTGCAAAGAATTCTGGTCTGACCTCTTAGTTATTAAAGAATATACTGGTGGTAGTTCTAATCCACCTTTTGTAGTCTCTGATAGTTAAAAAAACTAACAACCTCCCTCTCACTGAGCTATCAAAATGTAAGAGGTCTTTGTAGTAAACCTAGTAATCTTTTAATAGCCTAACTTTTCCCTTCCATGTCGTTGCCTTTTCTGAAACATGGTTAAGGCACGACATCCTTAATTTTAAAATCCTGTCTAATAAATTTTCCATTTACAGAAGAGATCGCACTCCTCGTCGTGGTGGTGGTGTTCTAATAGCTGTTGCCCCTGATTTATCTTCCGAGATAGTAATAACCGATAGTCCCGTAGTTATTGAATTTGTTGCTGTAAAATTGAGTATCTTTGGTGTTTGTTTTTTTTATCACTTGTTCTTCTATTCCACCTTCATTCGATATTTCCTTATATTATTTGCATGCTCCTGCTATAAAATCTGTCTCTTCTATGGTTTCTGATCGTGACTTTTATGTAGTTCTTGGTGACCTTAATATTGCCGGAATTTCAAGCCCGTGTTGTCTTCCACATCTCAGCACGATTTTATTGACAATTTATTTGGGATGTCATAGTATCAAATCAATGGTATTCCAAAATCTTTACATAAAATACTTGATCTAATTTTTGCCCAACTTTGGAGGTGTTGATTGACTTACCTGCCAGGGTGCTAAGCACAGGTACCAAACCTTCGTCAATTTCGGAAAAAGGCCATAAAACCCATATTTTCATCGGGACCTGATAAAATTCCTAGCTGCGTGCTTATTCTTTTTAAATTATCTGTGGAATTGTGCTCTTTCCCCAACATTTGGAAATAATCATTTATTATTCCTCTCCATAAAAAAGGAAACAAGTCTAACGTCGAGAACTATAGAGGTATTTCTAAGTTGTCTGCTATTCCAAAAATGTTTCAGAAATTAATAGCTTCTCAACTTCAACCTCTGGGTAGACCCATAATTTCACCCTGCCAGCACGGGCTTGTAATATATAAGTCATTGTCTATAAGTTCTAAAACATCAACAATAGACAATAATCATACATCATAAACAAATATTACTTACTATGGAGCGGCAAAAATTAATAGTATTAGTATTATACGCAACGAGCGTCGTTTTTTTTTTTTGGTAAAATTTTGGATATTTTTTATTAAACTGATGTTATACTTCCATTTTGGCAGCTTAAACTAGTTATAAATATTTTTCGATTTACAAATCGACTGGAACAACCAACTACGATTTACGAATCGGCGCAAGATTAGGTACCATTGGTGCGATGTACGAATCCACCTGGTAGGCTTTGGGAACCCGATTTCCGAATCCGGCCAAAGTCTGGACACGATTCCCGGCTTCCTAACGCCAACACAGGCCCGATCCGACACAAGTGGCCAACTTTCGAAACGGCACTGGTCGAGCCCAGGGTAGTGCGATTAACATATCGACTCTGGCCTCTTGGCCTAATCTTGTCCAGGCAGCCACACTACATTCGACTCCCAATAACGGGTACATAGGCAAGAAGCTTCCACAAGCCACGACTCCACCGAATCCCATTCCAGGGGCACTTTCAGCACCGGCTCGCCAGACTCTTATTACACCGCGACCCAGTGCATCCGCCAGATGCCCTGCCACTTTTGCAGTGCACCGACGAATCCCATCAATCGGCAACCACGCGATACTCTAGTGTGCTCATATAATACATGCATACAATTTGGGTAGCCTTTTAGATCCCAAGCTAAAATTTGACAAACATATCTCTTCCACCGTTAATCATGCCTTTGGTGTCCTGGGTTTCATTAAGCGTTGGTCTGAAGAATTTAACGATCCCTACATTACTAAAACTCTTTATACTTCTCTTGTTCGACCTATTATTGAATTAGGGTCTTATATTTGGTGTCCCCAGTACAAGGTTCATCAGGATAGAATAGAATCGGTACAAAAACAATTTCTGCTCTTGCACTCCGGGGTCTTAACTGGAATCCCAATACTCGCTTGCTTTCTTATCGTCGTAGACTTTTCGTAATACGTCTTCCTTCTCTTTCTGCTACGATCATGCTTGGTGTAATTTTTTACACAAACTAATTAAAGGGGAAATTGATTCTTCTGATTTTATCAGGCAGATTAGTTTTGCAGTTCCTATCAGAAATTCTAGAAACTTTTTTCCTCTTTCTCTTCAAGCTTGTAATACTAACTATGTTATCCATAACCCTTTTCGTATTTTATGTTCTAATTATAAAAATTTTTAATATGTAATTCTAGTTCTATTTCCTTACTCAGAACTTCACTTTTATGTTATTTGTGTAATCTATAGTTTTTTGTCTATTGTTTAATTTATGTAGAATTTTATTTAGTTGTTTTTATTTATCTGTTCCAGCGCTTAGACACTCTCTCCATTCACAATTCAAGAAACTTCAGTGGCTGTTGAAGGTATCATCCAAGCTTCCCTTACGCTCCAAGGTACTGCTTTTCAAGGCAATGATTATGCCCATCTGGACATATGGAGTGGCCATATGGGGCATTGCTGCTAATACTCACATAATGTCATTACAAGCAAAACTAAATTTTATTATGAGATCATTGGCCGGTAACCCCCCTCTTGTGAGGAACTCCTTTATCAGGAGAGACCTAAATAACCCTTCAGTTATGGAGGTTATTAATATAATTTCCAAGAGCCATGCTGTAAAGATGTCATGCCATAACAACCTGTTAACAGAAGCTGTGGCAGATCGCAGAATTTTGCGTAGAAGGCTTATTTGCATATTTATTGATGCCCTACCTGGGAGACGCTAATCATGTAATTGTAATGCTTATGAGCGGATTATGTCTTATATTTAAGATGTTCGCATTTAATTAAATTAATGTCAAAAAAAAAAAAAAATTGATCTGTTCCGCGATCTTAATTACCGCACGTTATGCGACGCACCCCTCGGTTGGTTGGGCGGGAAGTGGGTTGCATTTTACCTGGGTCCGCGCGTTAACCAGCCTGTGCTTGGTGTCGTTGGGCCACTTGAATGTACTGCCCGTTGAGTACATCAACGTCCGAAATTATAATCTTCAATAACGCTCTGCATACACTTTGTTGCAGTTACGTAAAGATACCAATATTCCCGTCGTCAGCCAACACATAGTCGCTCACGGTAATATGATATACCATAAGTGACGAAATGCTGAAGAGGTAATATCACACGCGCTGTCTGTCTGCATAACCGGTCTTTAGTACATGCATTTATATGAACACATACTCAGCCCTTATTATACATCTATATACATCTATATATAGAGTTCATGCTAACTGATTGACTGATTGGCAATCATCGCACAGCAAAAAACATAAGAGCTAGGATGCTGAAATTTTCACAGTAGGTTCCATCTATGATGAAAGTGCACACTAAGACGGGATTTTGGAAAATTCCACCCACAAGCGTGGAAAATCGCGGAAAACTGTTGTATGAAACTTTTTTGTTTACCATCCAATCAGCTTTAAACTCATCTTCAAAGATCTACACAAAAATTAATTTGACAAATATTTCACCGATTTTGGAAAATCCACCCCCAATGGGCGGAAAATGGGGGTCTCAAGGTTAAATGGACGAAACTCTTATTTTAGTCCGATCACCTTCAAATTCATTTTCTATGCTTGAGTATGCTGGACTTGTTAGGCGTGATTGTGACAAGATTGCTGCAATTCCTAAGAAAGACTGTGGCGCCTTTAGATGGTCTTGCCCTTCATGCAGTGAATCTCAATTTGAATTCTCACGAATGTATAATTCGGTAAGATCTCAATTTTTGAAGTTGAATAATGTGGTTAAGCTTCTCTCAATTGAATTTGACTTAAGCGTCGAGTTGCTAAGCCAGTTTAAATTTGAGTCGCCTTCTAAAGGCGAGTTGAGTGTCAATTTTTAAACGTGCCCTCCCCTTAACCATCGTCTAGTGTCGAGCCACCTTTGACTCCGCAATATCTTTATGCACTTCCAATGCTGTCTTTTTCATCTACTTCTGTGCCTCCTTCGCCGTCTTCAACTGAGATTGCTATAACCCCAAATGTTCAATCTATCCCTATGAATATGTCTTTTCCCCCTTCGCCTTCCCCAATTGAGCTTTCCGTAGCCCCCGTTGTAGAACCCGTTTCTAATAATATTTCTGTTGCTCCGTCGACATTAGCTCCTGCAGAAATAATTCCTTCGCCAGTGATTGAAATTCCTTCAGTTACACTCACTAATCCGAGTGATAATATGGTTCGAGTTGTTCCTAAGCGTAAGGGTAAAACTTGGAGCAATCCTGCTCCCAGTGATAGCAGAAATATTTTACCCTCACAGTTGTTGCTCCTCGAAGGCAAGTACTTGTGTCAAGGCTTTTGCGAATCATTAGCATCGAATATTGCTAGTAATCTTCAGCTAGCGTGTCTATTTCCAAATTTAATTTTTCCACCCCCCGTGAAATATCTTCTTTAAAAATTAGTGTCCCTTATGATTCGTTTGCAACTATTTGTGATCCAAAATTTTGGCCGCCTCATATGGTTGTCCACGAACTTAAGCCTAAAACCAGAATTCGGTCTTTGTCCCTTTCAGCTAGTTCCTCTGCTTTACAATCTTCGACTAATATTGTTACAAAAAACTAGGTTCGTCTTTTGACTTAGCTAACATTCAATACAAGAAGGTTAGAGGCCTTATTTTTAAGCTTAAAAATATTTTTTTGAATTGTAGTTCCTTTGAATCTGACATTATTGCATTTACAGAGACTTGGTTAACCCTTCTATCTCTGAGTGCGAAATTTTGTCAAGCAGTTTCATAATTTATAGGCGCGATCGACCGAACAGCCGAGGTGGTGGCGTACTTGTTGCCGTCAAATCCACTCTCCATTCGGCACTTATTCCCTTCTCTTTTTTCATCTGAAAGCCTCATAGTCACTCTTAATCAACTCCTCCTACCAACTCCTCGCAAAGCAAATTTTTCCTTACTGAATCAACTTATTTATGCAACCGATTGGTCTATTTTAGATAGCTCGGTTGACATTAATAATGCTCTGATTTCTTCTATGATACTCTAAATTCTCTTTTTGACGTGCGCATCCCTAATTTCACCCGTTGCCTTCTTCTTCTAAACCTCCGTGGTTTACGCCTAGCCTCTGCGACTTAAGAAACTTTAAGGCAAAACGTTTTAAAAAGTTTAAGAATTCTGGTTCCTGTGCTCACTTGGCCAAATACTCCATTGCCAAAGCTAAGTTTCTTCTGATGAACTCCCAGTGCTATGAGAACTATCTTTGTCGCTGCAAAACGGCAATTCGCTCAGGACCCCAAACAATTTTAAAATTTTGTTAACTTAAAGCGAAAATCTTCATGCTTGCCTTCTTCGTTTTTTCTGGGGAATGAAAATGCTTGCAATGATTCCGATGCATTCGATCTTTTTGCCAATTTTTTCCAAACAACCTATTCCTCTATATCGCACACTAGCTTGTCTTATCCTTTTAACATTCAATCCTCTAATGCTATATTTTTTCCTATTATTTCACGTTGCTCTCTCCGCTGCTTCTCTCCGCTGTAGTGTGTATGTGCACTAAATAACACTCTGTATTTAAGTACATAAGTATGCGACACTTTGTTGCATACAATAACAAATATAAAAGCCAAAAGCGCAGAGCCACTTGAGTTCATTGACTCAGGCTCATATTACGCGGCGCGGACGGCTAGTACTCTAGCTGACCGTTTAGCTGACGGCGCATATCCCACGGTACGCTTATGTAGCGCATACCAAGAGTACCATATACATAGGAAATCACAAATACATGCACATACAACACACTCTCTCTTTTAAGTACGTTTTGCTGCAACAGAGCGATACATATATTTATATCTATATATTAAGTTTGAAAAGGGTCAGAGTGCCGAATTGTAACGGTCGCCGTTGAGCCTATTTGAATGTGAATTAAGATATCAGTCGTAGCAGCCAGCTTTTTGTCTTGATCGATGTTAATCGATAAAAGGCTGCACGAACGCTGGCAGCGCACGCTGACAGCGCAGGTGCAGCTAGCTTCAAGCGACTGAGGCAATGCAGTTAGCTTCAAGCGACTAAGGTAATGCAGCTATCTTCAAGTTAATCCGGAAAAAAAGCTTTCGTTGACTATATAAGCCCTAGTGACCCGGATATCTTTCTTTTTTGCCAAAACGCGGTCTGATCCATAAAACGTCTAAGTACTGCTGTTTCCCCGCAGCTCTGCCACAGGTTCGCCAACAAAGTTTTTTTTTGGCCAAACGTGTAATTAAGAAAAATCAAAAATCGGCAACAATAAAAACCCCGTAAACTTTGTCGTTGAAAAACTGACATTTATACCCCAGTTCTGGGTTAAAACTACCGCTCGTCAAGTCCACGGGGCTACCATATAAATAAGCAGAAGGCCTCCTCCTTTTTTTTTTTGGGCTAAACAGCAGCCACAAAACCGCCTTTATTGCGGTCTACTTCGATCGCCAAATCTGTTTCGGCAAGATCTATTATACCGCCGCCGTCTCGACCCCAATCCCGTCCCTTTGCAAGGTGACGGCCACGTGTGCCGACTGGAAAAAACGGCCCTGTACTCTGTACGCTGTACTCGTTCGGCACTGGGTTGGCTTTGCTTGCAGCTGTGGAGCAGGTGCTTTTGCTTGCCTACGCCAGCAACATGAAGATTCGGAGCATGAATCACCTACACTGATGCAGTTGCCGTTTTCTGCAGTTGCTGAGCTCTGGAGGTGCTTTTGGGTGCTCCTCGAGGCAGGTGACCAGCTGGTTGAACGCGCCGATTCTTGAATGTGCAGTCGAGTCGAATTGCGGGTTGCTGAAGCTCTAAGCCAGAGCATAGAATAAGGGATTAAATTGTGAAATTTAAAAAAAATAAAAATAAAAGTAAGTAAAGAAAACTCATAAAATAGACTAAAAGTGCATAAATAGGCCGATAGCAATGTGATCACCCTATATAAAACAAACTTAAAGCTAAAATTATTACAAGCCCGAACAGAGTGTAAAGTGCATCAAGGTTGTTGGCGTGGGGCAAAAGCCAAGTTTAGTGTCCTAAAAAATGTTTTTGGTTTTTTTTTTCCCAAGTGTGGATCGGTTTTGTTACAATCTAACAATCAACCTAACATATTAAAAATTGAACAGCCACCACTGAAAATAATAATAAATACATGCAGTGCAAAAAGAATAAACAAGACTAAAACTATCATATTTAAAAAATGAACATAACAACAAAAAGCAGACCACCGTTGTCTGCAACACTTCGCTGGAAGGCCTTTCATCGACGATCATAAAAGTAAGTTACTCTATGTTTTGTTTTGTTCTTATTATTCTTGGCACCTGGCGACAAGCACAGCCAACCTGACCGGCGCACAAACTGATGTTTATGACTCTATGTTTGAAGTCAACCTTTAACCATATTCGTTTGTGTACGCTTGCCAGTTTGGTAAAGGCTAAGTTTGCTTATCAATTAGTTTGAATATTGTGAGCGACAATACTAGCTCAAGTCAAAGTAACGGAAATAATTACGAAAATTGATTTAAAGAAACAAACCAAAAATTAGACCACATAACAACAGTATCGGTGCTCAACTTTGAGACAAAAACAAGAACCCAAAACAGCAGATGCATTTGTAGTCATAATCGGGTGCGTTGACCTTTGGTGTTTTACGACAAGTACACTACGCTACATGAGACAAAAACCGAATTTTTTTAACTATGGAAAGTACATTATCCAATTAAATTTTATTATTATTATTATTATTATTATTATTCCATTATTATTTCTTCACATTTGCATTTGCCTTCATTTTTATAGCCATATTATGCACTTTAGGAAATTTTATGATTGCCAGTATAGATAAATATGTATAGAATTATTAAATCATATTGCGGTTCTTTATTTTACGCTGTTCGAAACTTTGCTTACTAAAAATAGTCACGCGTATCTAGAAAAAATAAAATGTATAAATAATTAGTAATTATGTTAAAAAAAATAATAATGAAATTAAGTTCCCCAATAATAATAAACTTGTAAGATCGCCGTGAATGGGCTCTTTCTTAAAATCAAATATTGTCGAAGACCACTTCCTAATTTTTAAATGCAGTTAATGCTGCTTTATAAGTAAATAAATTTTGAAATGTTTATTATTTTGAATATGAATACTTAAAGTGTGCTTATTTCCTGGTGATATGGTAGCATAATAATGTAGCAGAACATTTCTTTTGGGATCTTCATTAATATTTGTATAGGAGATCATGGCTGGAAGGGTAAAGACCGCGAGTGTCAGCTGTTATCTTAGACCTCGTGTACAATTGGTATAAAGATCAAAAAGGAAAGCTACAACCTTGTTTTAGGCACTGTTAGTCCATGTTTATTTTGCGATCCATTACTGTTTTGTCGCCCGCGCTGGACCCTTTTGGTTCAGCTGCAGCCGATCTTGAATTCGGCTCTCAGTGTGAAATTATCTATCATATCGAATTGTTCGTCTCGGAATCAAAATTGTAACAAGCGGCAAGCACGTTGGCCTGTCGCTTGACTTACATAAAACAACCTTTTGTGCAACAAACATTATTAAACATTTGCCAATAAACCCCAAATTGTATTTGCTTTAAACAGAAGCAGTGTTCGTGCGTTTTGTTTTGCATTTGGTGGTTCAAACAATTGGATTAATTGCTGACTATTTTGAGTCAGAAGTGCTAGTGAAAGGGTTCACTCTAGCCGCGAAATAATTTGACAATTGGATTAATTTGCTGACTATTTGAGTCAGAGGTGCTAGTGAAAAAGCTCACCCTAGCCGCAACATAATTTGGTGACCCCGACGTGATTAATAATTTGTTAATAACTATTTAAAACAATTACTCTTGCTTGTTAGCAAAGTGCGCGCATTGTTGCATACATACATACATATGCACATTTACCGTTGGTGCGCGTTTTATACAAACAATTACAGTGTCCGTTTCTTCTCGCTTACTCAGTTTTCGGTTTTGAGTGTGCGCAAAGAATAACGGAACTATGGCAGACGAAGAAAACGCGAATAATGCCGGTACGGCAAACAGGGTGACATTTCTTAAGCGCAAGGTCAATGCGCTATTTGAACGTGCAAAGTCCATGGAAATTGAACTTAGTGATGCCAAAATCAATGCAATGAATAATATTGAATTAGAAGTGCGTTTAAACTTGATTTCGAATATTAAGACGGCCTTTAGAAGCGCGCATGACTCTCTCGAAGAACTAGACTATAACGAAATCGGTAGCAAATTGCGAAGTGATTTTGACGAGTTCGTGATAACGGTCGAAGTTCGTGTTCGGTATCATATTCAGAAACGGCAAACTGAACATCCGACTTGTTCCACGTTTCGCCACGATGACTCATTGGACCGGCCAACCGTGTTTATGGCAAATCGATCCCGCATCCCCGAACTAAAACTGTCAACATTTTCGGGTGGTTACACGGAGTTTGCTAATTTTTCGTCAATGTTTAAAACTATCATCGACAAGGATCCGGATTTGTCAAGTATCGAGAAACTCCAACACCTGCGATCCTGTGTGCAAGGTCCAGTTTTGGATGCTATAAGGGCGTTGGAGATTTCTGCGGAAAATTATTCCGTGGCTTTGGATTTGCTTAATAAGCGTTTTAGTAACAAACGTCTTGTTTTTCAGGCACACGTCTGCGAGATTCTGGGGCTTGAGAGATTAGAAACGTCGTCCGCAAGTAAGCTGCGTCAATTTTCGGATAGCCTGAATGCGCACTTGCGCGCTTTGCAGGCAATGGGAAGTGCAGAGCAAATAGCTGGATGCATGCTAATTTACATGCTTCTTCAAAAAATGGACAGCGCAACGCAATCTAAATGGGAGGAGCATGTATCAATGGCCGAGATACCATCGATTGCCGAATTTACAGCGTTCTTGGATGCTCGATGCCAGCGAATGGAAAATATGGAACATGCCACGGCAACCTACTCGCCTGGCAAGCAGGTTGGAAAGAGCAATAAAATTAACAACAGTAGAAGTACATTTGTAGCAACTAACTCTTGTAATTCCGTTTGTGGATTTTGTGGCAAGCAAGAGCATGCTATATATTCATGCACACTTTTTGGCAACCTGTCACCTTTGTTTCGGCTCAAGGAGGCAAAGAAGCTTGACTTATGCCTGAATTGCTTGAAAAAAGGTCATCGGGTGCGTGCCTGTAAATCGAGTGGGTGTCGCACCTGTGGTATGAAGCATCATACATTGCTTCACTTCAACACGCCAATTTCGTCAGCGCAACCTGGTGCATTGCATTTGTCTCAATCTGCGGCGCAATCACCGCCGCAAGCAAGTTCATCTCCATCTAGCTCTCTCATTGCCCAGAATCTCAACAATGACGTCACGCTCTTAGCAACCGCAGTTATTTTGATTAGGAATCATGCTGGATCCCTAATACCGTGTCGCGCGCTATTGGACTCAGGATCGCAGATCCATTTAGTTACGTCTAGTTTCGCACAACGCCTGCAGGTGAAAAAGACTAAGTCAACGGCTTCCGTATCGGGTCTTGGCGATACCAGCGTTGCATCTGAGGGCTACACCGTCAGTCTGAATGTGCAGTCTCAGGCATTGGACTATGAAACGAACATCGTCGCCTTAGTCGCTCCGAGAATAACTAATCATCAACCGAGTTTTTCTGTTGATATTGCAGATTGGAGGATTCCCGATAATATACGGTTAGCGGATCCAGCATTTTTCAGGCCTCAACGCATTGATCTCCTTATAGGAGCAAGCCTATTTTTTGGCCTTCTCTCAGTCGGCCAAGTCGAGCTGGCGCCAGGATTACCATTGCTGCAAAAAACTCGTTTTGGTTGGGTGGTATCGGGAGGAGGGCATCAATCGCGCAGAACAGCATTGGTTTCAACACATTCCACAGCGACTATTGAGGAGGATTCGCACGACAAAATCGCGGTGTTGCTGAAACGGTTCTGGGAGATCGAATGTTGCGGCTTGGCATCAGACAAAGTTAAGCAGGAAGATGTTGACTGCGAAGATCACTTCAGGAATCATTTTTCTCGCCTGCCATCTGGGGAATTTTCAGTGAAGCTGCCTCTGAAGCGAAACTTGGATGTATTGGGGGACTCATACACGCAAGCGTTTCGTCGGTTTGTCAATTTGGAGAGAAGGCTGGAGCGTCATCCGCAGCTTAAAGCGCAGTACTCTGCATTTATAAAGGAATATCGAGATTTGGCTCACATGTCGTTAGTGGGGCCCAAATCAACTCCTTTATGCAGATGTTATTTGCCTCATCATTGTGTCATGAACGAGGACAGCACTACAACCAAGCTTCGAGTCGTATTCGATGGCTCAGCAGCAACATCTTCAGGATTTTCGCTTAATGATGTCCTCATGACAGGACCCATCATCCAAGCGAAACTGTTGCATACCTTGCTACGGTTCCGACCGTTTCGTGTCGCATTGACCGGCGACATATGCAAGATGTATAGGTGCGTGCGCGTATCGGAACCGGACAGCTACCTGCAGTGCATCTTATGGAGAGAATCGCCTCAGGAGAAGATGCAAATTTATAGACTTGACACTGTCACCTATGGGACAAGACCAGCTGCATTTCTTGCCATTCGATGCATGCACCAGTTATCTAAGGATGAGCAAGAGAAATTCCCAATTGGCTCAGTCATACTAAAGCGCGATTTTTACGTCGACGATTTAATGACTGCCGGAGATTCTGTGGATAAAGTTGCCACAATCATGAAGCAAACTTCTGAATTGTTGGCTAAGGGCAATTTTCAGATTAGAAAATGGTGCTCTAATGCTCCGGAATTGCTGAGTGGAATCCCTAGCCAGGATAAAGAACAGCTATTGAAGCTCCATGATGGAACTGATTTCACGAAGGCACTTGGATTATCTTGGGATCCTGCTTCAGACGATTTGTTTTTCTCTGTTTCGCCCAAGCAGCTGTCTTTAAGGCCAACGAAGCGCTCTATGCTGGTCACCATTGCTCGCTTCTATGACCCTCTCGGCTTGATTGGGCCGGTCATAACGAAAGCGAAGATATTTTTGCAGCTCTTGTGGAAGGAAAGGCTTCAGTGGGATGAGAGTTTGCCAGTCTCTCTCACAACTGAATGGAGGACTTTTTGCGATAATCTATCACATTCGCAGCGTTTTGTTTTTCCACGTTTGGTCTCATATCCAGATTCAGAAGTTGACGTTCAAGGTTTCTGCGATGCCAGCATACATGCTTACGGAGCATGCATTTATATCGTATCGAAGTCCACTGAAAGTACGCATGGTCATCTTTTATGTTCCAGATCCCGTGTGGCTCCTCTGAAGGCTCTTACAGTTCCAAAGCTGGAGCTTTGTGGTGCTGCATTGCTCTCTGAGCTTATTAACGAGATCGCGAGTATACAACTGTTTTCTGGAAAGTTTTACTGTTGGTCAGACTCAACAACTGCTCTGTCTTGGATTCGGAATGAGCCGACGCAATTCAATATATTCGTATCAAATAGAGTCGCCAGCATTCAGAAGCTAACAGCGCAGATGGAATGGCGGTATGTCCCAACAAAAATGAATCCGGCGGACATTTTATCAAGAGGTGTTTTGCCTACGGATTTGCTACTGTCTCGATTATGGTTTCATGGACCAATTTTTCTTTCCAATGATAAGAGCGCATGGCCAGCGACATCAATTCCAAAAGCGCCACTTTTAGAGCTTCGGAAGCGGGTTCTGATTGCAGTTTGCCCCTTTGTCGACATTACAGAAGTACATAAATATGCAAACTCCTTCTACAAATTGCAACGCATGTTTGGATTTATGTTCAAGTTTCACAAGGGAATTAAAACTGTTGGATTAACAGTAGCTGACATAGCTGGAGGCAACCGGATGCTTATTCGTTCAATGCAGCAAGCGCATTTATGGTCGGACTACAAGCATATCAAGGATATCGGGCGTGCGTCTTCGTCTAGCTCTATTTCATCACTTGATCCCTTTGTTGATAAATTTGGAATTTTGCGCGTTGGTGGTAGGCTGAGGAATTCATCACTTGACTTTTGCGCTCGCCATCCTATCATACTCCCTAAAGGTCATCCTGTCACTAAGGCGATGATTATATACTTCCATGAGCGAAATTTGCACGCTGGACCACGAGCTTTGTTGGCAATTATTCGGCATCAGTATTGGCCTATTGGTGGTCGGAGAACTGTTTTGAGCGTCGTCAACAAATGTATCAGATGTTTCAAAGCAAGACCGCGATTGCTTCAACACATCATGGCGGACTTGCCAAAGGTGAGAGTGGATGACTCGGCGTATACTTTCATGATCACCGGAGTAGATTTTTGTGGTCCATTTTATTATAAAAGCGAAGTTCGCACCAGGCCACCAATCAAATGCTATATCTCCGTATTCATTTGCTTTGCGACTAAGGCCGTGCACTTAGAATTGGTCCAGGATTTGTCGACATCAGCGTTCCTTAGCGCTCTTCAGCGTTTTATTTGCACCAGGTGTCGCCCGAAGGAAATGTGGTCGGACAATGCAACCAACTTCGTAGGCGCCAAGAATGAACTGCAGCAGCTTAAGCAATTATTTATGAGCGACAAGCATCGAAAGGCAGTACAAGATTTTTGTGTGGCGGATTCAATCGACTGGCGATTCATCCCACCTCGCTCCCCGCACTTTGGCGGGCTTTGGGAGGCCGCAGTAAAAACGGCAAAGTAGCATTTTTATCGATCCGCTGCTAGTTCGCTCCATAGTTTTGATGATTTGCGTACACTTGTTTGTCATATCACTGCAATCATTAATTCACGCCCATTACTTCCAGTTACACAGCATCCAGATGATCTTGATGTTTTGACGCCAGCTCATTTTTTGGGTACAACACCGCCCAAGTCGCTTGCTGTTCCAGATATCACTGGATTAAACTTCAATCGCCTCGATCGTTGGCAGCGCGTGTCTTATCTTCAGCAAACGTTCTGGTCACTGTGGCGAGAAGAGTACCTGACTCTCCCGCAGGAGAGGTCTAAGTGGAGATCTGATCAACCTGGACTTGGTGTCGGCGACGTTGTTCTCGTGAAGAACGAGAATGTTCCCCCTCTCAGTTGGCCCCTGGCAAGAGTAACCAAGCTGATCGTCGGGGCGGATGGCGTAGCACGAGTCGCGGAACTGAAGACTGCCACTGGAATCACAACTAGAGCTATTGCAAAGCTGTGTTCGCTGCCAAAGAGGGACGTTGAAGACTCGGGTCCTCCAACGGGGGGAGTATGTTCGGTTCAGCGCCTCACCAGGCAGCGCAGCTTAGGCGTTGGCGGCACAAACAAAATGTAGTTTCGAACAAACGCACTCATTGCGCTCATTTGTAGCTTACTGTTTTGTCGCCCGCGCTGGACCCTTTTGGTTCAGCTGCAGCCGATCTTGAATTCGGCTCTCAGTGTGAAATTATCTATCATATCGAATTGTTCGTCTCGGAATCAAAATTGTAACAAGCGGCAAGCACGTTGGCCTGTCGCTTGACTTACATAAAACAACCTTTTGTGCAACAAACATTATTAAACATTTGCCAATAAACCCCAAATTGTATTTGCTTTAAACAGAAGCAGTGTTCGTGCGTTTTGTTTTGCATTTGGTGGTTCAAACAATTGGATTAATTGCTGACTATTTTGAGTCAGAAGTGCTAGTGAAAGGGTTCACTCTAGCCGCGAAATAATTTGACAATTGGATTAATTTGCTGACTATTTGAGTCAGAGGTGCTAGTGAAAAAGCTCACCCTAGCCGCAACACTCTCCTTTTAGTGTCTGTAGGGATCCTAAATTAAGATTATGTGTACAGGTCGAGACATGGCAAAGAGAACCCCCCCACACCCAACAGAGCTAGGGAACAAGAGGATCCCGCCCTGCCGTGCTAACTCGACTACGAGAAGTTTTTAGTAAGGATGAAATACGCCGCTGCTACTACTTCGTTGATGACCACCCTTGCGTTTGACGCGGTTACATAAATTTTTGGCGCCCAACCATGAGGCACGCCATTGAGTTAATGAATTTTGAGTTTTTATGTATATTTTGTGTTACGCACGCTGATGTCGGTGAGACTAATTTGGTCTATCTTCCGCATGCGCAGATACTGACTTAGGCAAAATAGTATTTAGGACTACGATGTAGAGCATTCAGGACTTGAATATTTTGCCGAGAATCTGACTTTGCTATTTGGTTTGAGAGTGTATATGAAGGCGAATACTTATAGCAGTAAACACCAACTATACAATCGGTCCCATACATTGCTCGTTTTCTTCTTATGGTTTTGGGAAAACTGGAGTTCGGATTTGCTTTAGTGGAAATACTTTCTAATGCATTTGCAGAATACTGAATATTTGGCTAAGATATCAGTACTGATTGCCACTTGGATAGCTAGTTTCCGATAAAGTAACTTAAATTTCAGTAGAGCCAAAAGTTATAACATAATAGATTGACTAGTTGTTCTAATTGATTTATGAGATTTAATTTGCATTGTTGTCTGGAACTTGGTCATATGCTGCGTTGCATATCCTTGCCGAACTATGTGAACTGGATTAAATATTTTAATATTACAAACTGCTGTCTGTATTAGTTTCAATAGACCCGATGAGTACTTACTATCCTTACGATGTTTTATATCAATTAAATAAACTGCTACCAATTTATGTTACCAATTATTGTCACAAATCAGAAAATTATTTATGAACCATGTTGCCTATACGCAGCCCCCAAAATGTACAGCCGTCTTCAGAGACAGCTGACAGCCATTGTGTTATTTGCAGTTCAGTAATAGACAATACACAATCTTGTTATTGCAGTCCGTGCAGGCATATTTTTCACAAAATTAGCTTGGAAGGCTGGTTAGCCAATCATGCTAAATGTCCAAGCTGCAGTGCTGTGCTTGACCCAGAAACAATTAAATTAGTTGTTGGAGCTTGCTCCCCAAAGAGAAAGCAATCTGCTCCGCGCGAACCTCCAGCAGTAGGGAGAACTGTTACCCGCAGACTAGCTAAAGCGCTGAATCAAGCGCAGACTCAGAGTGTAGAGAGCCCTGCCGAACGATTAGTCGATGTTAGTGATACACCACTCTCTGGGTTAGATGCTAGTCATAGCACTAATCCAGCCGAAGGTGTACCTCCTCGAACCGGTCCTGGTCGTAGGAGAGGTAGTCCCGTTCGTTCGAATATTCCTCGTCAAAATCCTGGCGTGGACTACAAAATGATTCAGGAGATGATTGAACGAACGGTTACCCGTGTCATGGCATCGTTGAATGTCCAACCTCAATTAATGTCAATCTCAACCCCTTTTAGCAGTGTCGCAGACTACTCCAATCCCAACCCAAATTCCTGTGTCGCCTGGTAGCTCATCATTCCGAAATGGAAATATTGCAGACACCATGCAAAAATGGAATCTTCACTTTGATGGGTCAACGGAAGGATTGGGGGTTGAAGAATTTATCTATCGAGTCAAAGCCTTAACGGATGAGACTCTCGATAGTGATTTTATGAGTCTTTGTAAGCATTTGCATGTGCTATTTGTAGGAAAAGCCCGTGACTGGTACTGGCAGTACCACAAACAGGTAGACCGTATAGTTTGAACGGAGTTTTGCGCTTCTCTTTGTCATCAGTACAAAGATTATCGCTCCGATTACATGAGCAAGGAGCTGGTTAGTTCTAGAAAGCAAAAGCCCGGTGAATCTTTTGTGTCCTTCCATGACGCAGTTGCTTCCCTGATCGACAAATTTGCTATCAAAATTGACGAGACGGAGCTAATCGAAATCTTAAAAAATAACGATCTGCCACAAACACGTCACAAACTTCTATATCAGCCGATTAATTAAGATGGCCATCTCCGTAGATTAGTTCAAATGAATGAAAATTTAGTCAATGAGCTCAGTTGTCGTACTGATGATATGACTAAATCTCGACTTTTACCTCTCCGTCGCCAAGTATATGGCCTAGAAGAGTCGGGTCCTGAAAATGAGGTAGAAGATACTTTGGATAGTGAGTTAGATATTGTCGCAACTCGCAGTGGCCAGTCCAAACTAAAATGTTGGATCTATGAAGAGCCAGGGCACATGTGGGAAAATTGCCTTGCAGATCGGCGTATCTTTTGTTATGGATGTGGGGCTCCCAACATTTATAAGCCCCAGTGCCAGGTGTGTATCCGTAGAGCTTCGGGAAACCGCCAGAAGGGTGCATCCAGCAGCAGTCGGATGCCCTCAAAAGCTTAAGGAATTCCCATTCTGAAGTAATCGCTGCGGATCAAAGCTTTAAGCTGGTCCCTACTCAGAATTTACAGCAGCACTCAAAAGATACAAATGTATCTAAGACTAGATTACGATTTCTACCGTTTCCTAAACGGCTAACTGCTTATTCGCAAGTTCGAAACAGGATATGGAATGATGAAAAACCCAGAGTTTCTCCGCGCACAGTACGGTTGAAACATTACTATGCCAAAATTAAGCAAGATCGCCAACATCTCGTTTCGACGGTTTTTTGTGATCCTGAAGACATGCGAAGCTATGCTGAGGTGTCCGTTTTAAGCTTCAAGGAGCTTGGTCTGTTAGACACTGGAGCTGCATAGGCTCTAGACTTGCGCAACAAAATGTTACCACGTTGCTGGAATTTAAGCCAATAAAATCACATGTCAGAACAGCAGACGGGCATAGTCAAAACGTCCTTGGGGTATTAGATGTGTTTATAAAGTAAAAATCGGCTACTAAACCAATAAAATTATACGTAATTACATCGATAAACCAAAATCTGATTTTAGTCCATGATTTTTGGAGAGCCTTTGAGCTTGCGCCAAATATCATACAGTCAGTAGAGTTGGAGTCGACTGGAAAGGTAGACAAAGGAGAAGAGTCGAACAACGCAACAACTAAATGTTGTAAAGCAGTTATTTCCAGATGCTGCTGAGGGATTAGGTCGTACGTCCTTGATTCAACATCGCATCGATATAGGAGACGCAAAGCCAGTAAAGCAAAGATTTTACCCTGTGAGTCCAGCAGTCGAAAAGTTGCTGTATGCAGAAATTGACCGCATGTTGGAACTTGAAGTTATTGAACCTTCTGGTACAGATGTCTGAGGACAATGAAGAAAAACCTATTGCATTCATGTCAAAAAAACTAAGCCGTGCACAGCGTAACTATAGCGTTACAGAGCGTGAATGCCTAGCAGTGACTTTAGCCATTGAAAAATTCAGGTGTTACTTGGAACTCCAAGAATTTGAGGTGGTTACAGATCATTCTAGTTTGCTATGGCTTATGCGCCAGCAAAATGTATCTGGTAGATTGGCACGATGGATTTTTAGACTTCTGCAATTCAAATTTTCTGTTTCGCATCGCAAAGGTAAAGAACACATTGTTCCCGACGCACTCTCTCAGTTGCCTGAGAACGAAATCCCTCAATTAGACATGGGTCCTATAATAGATATGGAATCTGATGCATTCCAGGACGCTAGCTATGTGCAAATTAAAGATAAGCTTGCACAAAATCAATCAAAGTTCCCAGACATAAAAATAGTTGACAAGTTTTTGTATGTACGCACAGAACATTCGGATGTAGATTCGACACAAGATAACCTTTCTTGGAAGCTATGGGTGCCTGATCGGCTTAAAGCCGATGGCCTTAAACAAGGCCATGACAGCATCACGTCGTCTCACGCCGGAATGCAAAAATCTATCGAGAAAATCCGTAGAAATCTGTTCTGGCCAGGATTATCGAAAGATGTGCGAGAGTATATTCGAAACTGGGAGATTTGTAAGGAGACAAAGGCTCCAAATTAGACAACGGCACCCAGTTCAAAGCGTGTGAGTTCAATGCATTTATAACAGAACTGGGCATTGAACATTTATATACAGCTTTATATTCGCTGCAGAGTAATGCTGCCGAGCGAGTTAATCGCTCTCTGTTGGCCGCCATTCGTGCTTATTTAAAACAGGATCAGACCCATTGAGATCAACATCTCACAGGTATTTCGTGTTCCTTAAGGTCTGCTCTTCACCAATCGTTATGGTGTTCTCCCTATCGAGTTCTTTTTGGGTTAGATATGATCACTCATGGCACCGATTACAAATTACTGCAGGAGTTATCTTTACTGGAAGAACCTATTGTCCCTATAGCGCGCTATGACAATTTGGCATTGTTAAGAAAATACATTCAGAAAAACATAAGAAAAGCCTATGAACGCAATACTGCCCAATACAACTTGCGCAGTAAGCCGGTTTCTTATCGCGAAGGCCAAGAAGTGTTTCGGCGCAATTTTGCACTTGGCAAATTTGCACACAATTTTAAGGCCAAACTTGCTCCTCAATTTCTTAAATGTCGGGTCAGAAAAAAACTTGGAAATTGTTTTTATATTCTCAAAGATCTGCAAGGAAAATATATTGGAATGTTCCATGCGAAAGATATTAGAGTCTAATTCCCGCTAATATCCTCGTCCAACGGTGGGATATTATCGGGTGGTGTAACGGTCGCGTTGAGCCTATTTGAATTTGAATTAAGGTATCAGTCGTAGCAGCCAGCTTTTTGTCTTGATCGATGTTGTGTGACATGATGAAAAAGTGACATTTATACCCCAGTTCTGGGTTAAAACTACCGCTCGTCAAGTCCACGGGGCTACCATATAAATAAGCAGAAGGCCTCCTCCTTTTTTTTTTGGGCTAAACAGCAGCCACAAAACCGCCTTTATTGCGGTCTACTTCGATCGCCAAATCTGTTTTGGCAAGATCTATTATACCGCCGCCGTCTCGACCCAAATCCCGTCCCTTTGCAAGGTGACGGCCACGTGTGCCGACTGGAAAAAACGGCCCTGTACTCTGTACGCTGTACTCATTCGACACTGGGTTGGCTATGCTTGCAGCTTTGGAGCAGCTGCTTTTGCTTGCCTACGCCAGTAACATAAAGATTCGGAGCACGAATCACCTACAGTGATGCAGTTTAACCGATTCCATTGAAAGTTTTTTTGTTTTTTAGGTATTTTTATACTCTTTCGAACTGCATTTACAGATTTGCTCTATCTCTTATCGTTTCGAAAGTATTGACCATTTTGTCCGACACGAGAGATTTTGGGTCGATTTTTTGCTCAGATTTGCTCTATCTCTTACCGTTTCGGAGATATTGACCATTTTGTCCGACATGAGAGATTTTGGGTCGGTTTTTGCTCTAACTTTTACAATTCTTAACCGATTCCATTGAAAGTTTTTTTTTTGTTTTTTAGGTATTTTTATACTCTTTCGAACTGCATTTACAGATTTGCTCTATCCCTTACCGTTTCGGAGATATTGACCATTATGTCCGACACGAGAGATTTTGGGTCGGTCTTTTGCTCAGATTTGCTCTATCTCTTACATTTTCGGAGATATTGACCATTTTGGCCGACACGAGAGATTTTGGGTCGGTTTTTTGCTCAGATTTGCTCTATCTCTTACCGTTTCGGAGATATTGACCATTTTGTCCGACACGAGAGATTTTGGGTCGGTTTTTTGCTCAGATTTGCTCTATCTCTTACCGTTTCGGAGATATTGACCATTTTGTCCGACACGAGAGATTTTGGGTCGGTTTTTTGCTCAGATTTGCTCTATCTCTTACCGTTTCGGAGATATTGACCATTTTATCCGACACGAGAGATTTTGGGTCGGTTTTTGCTCTAACTTTTACAATTCATAACCGATTCCATTGAAAGTTTTTTTGTTTTTTAGGTATTTTTATACTCTTTCGAACTGCATTTACAGATTTGCTCTATCTCTTACCGTTTTGGAGATATTGACCATTATGTCCGACACGAGAGATTTTGGGTCGGTTTTTAGCTCAGATTTGCTCTATCTCTTACCGTTTCGGAGATATTGACCATTTTGTCCGACACGAGAGATTTTGGGTCGGTTTTTTGCTCAGATTTGCTCTATCTCTTACCGTTTCGGAGATATTGACCATTTTGTCCGACACGAGAGATTTTGGGTCGGTTTTTTCTCTAACTTTTACAATTCTTAACCGATTCCATTGAAAGTTTTTTTGTTTTTTAGGTATTTTTATACTCTTTCGAACTGCATTTACAGATTTGCTCTATCCCTTACCGTTTCGGAGATATTGACCATTATGTCCGACACGAGAGATTTTGGGTCGGTTTTTTGCTCAGATTTGCCCTATCCCTTACCGTTTCGGAGATATTGACCATTATGTCCGACACGAGAGATTTTGGGTCGGTTTTTTGCTCAGATTTGCTCTATATCTTACCGTTTCGGAGATATTGACCATTTTGTCCGACACGAAAGATTTTGGGTCGGTTTTTTGCTCAGATTTGCTCTATCTCTTACCGTTTCGGAGATATTGACCATTATGTTGACCATTTTGTCCGACACGAGAGATTTTGGGTCGGTTTTTTGCTCAGATTTGCTCTATCTCTTACCGTTTCGGAGATATTGACCATTATGTTGACCATTTTGTCCGACACGAGAGATTTTGGGTCGGTTTTTTGCTCAGATTTGCTCTATATCTTACCGTTTCGAAGATATTGACCATTTTGTCCGACACGAGAGATTTTGGGTCGGTTTGTGCTCTAACTTTTACAATTCATAACCGATTCCATTGAAAGTTTTTTTTGTTTTTTAGGTATTTTTATACTCTTTCGAACTGCATTTACAGATTTGCTCGATGTCTTACCGTTTCGGAGATATTGACCATTATGTCCGACACGAGAGATTTTGGGTCGGTTTTTTGCTCAGATTTGCTCTATCTCTTACCGTTTCGGAGATATTGACCATTTTATCCGACACGAGAGATTTTGGGTCGGTTTTTGCTCTAACTTTTACAATTCATAACCGATTCCATTGAAAGTTTTTTTTTGTTTTTTTAGGTATTTTTATACTCTTTCGAACTGCATTTACAGATTTGCTCTATCCCTTACCGTTTCGGAGATATTGACCATTATGTCCGACACGAGAGATTTTGGGTCGGTTTTTTGCTCAGATTTGCCCTATCCCTTACCGTTTCGGAGATATTGACCATTATGTCCGACACGAGAGATTTTGGGTCGGTTTTTTGCTCAGATTTGCTCTATATCTTACCGTTTCGGAGATATTGACCATTTTGTCCGACACGAGAGATTTTGGGTCGGTTTTTTCTCTAACTTTTACAATTCTTAACCGATTCCATTGAAAGTTTTTTTGTTTTTTAGGTATTTTTATACTCTTTCGAACTGCATTTACAGATTTGCTCTATCCCTTACCGTTTCGGAGATATTGACCATTATGTCCGACACGAGAGATTTTGGGTCGGTTTTTTGCTCAGATTTGCCCTATCCCTTACCGTTTCGGAGATATTGACCATTATGTCCGACACGAGAGATTTTGGGTCGGTTTTTTGCTCAGATTTGCTCTATATCTTACCGTTTCGGAGATATTGACCATTTTGTCCGACACGAAAGATTTTGGGTCGGTTTTTTGCTCAGATTTGCTCTATCTCTTACCGTTTCGGAGATATTGACCATTATGTCCGACACGAGAGATTTTGGGTCGGTTTTTTGCTCAGATTTGCTCTATCTCTTACCGTTTCGGAGATATTGACCATTTTGTCCGACACGAGAGATTTTGGGTCGGTTTTTTGCTCAGATTTGCTCTATCCCTTACCGTTTCGGAGATATTGACCATTATGTTGACCATTTTGTCCGACACGAGAGATTTTGGGTCGGTTTTTTGCTCAGATTTGCTCTATCTCTTACCGTTTCGGAGATATTGACCATTATGTTGACCATTTTGTCCGACACGAGAGATTTTGGGTCGGTTTTTTGCTCAGATTTGCTCTATATCTTACCGTTTCGAAGATATTGACCATTTTGTCCGACACGAGAGATTTTGGGTCGGTTTGTGCTCTAACTTTTACAATTCATAACCGATTCCATTGAAAGTTTTTTTTGTTTTTTAGGTATTTTTATACTCTTTCGAACTGCATTTACAGATTTGCTCGATGTCTTACCGTTTCGGAGATATTGACCATTATGTCCGACACGAGAGATTTTGGGTCGGTTTTTTGCTCAGATTTGCTCTATCTCTTACCGTTTCGGAGATATTGACCATTTTGTCCGACACGAGAGATTTTGGGTCGGTTTTTTGCTCAGATTTGCTCTATCCCTTACCGTTTCGGAGATATTGACCATTATATTGACCATTTTGTCCGACACAAGAGATTTTGGGTCGGTTTTTTGCTCAGATTTGCTCTATCTCTTACCGTTTCGGAGATATTGACCATTTTGTCCGACACGAGAGATTTTGGGTCGGTTTTTGCTCTAACTTTTACAATTCATAACCGATTTCATTGAAAGTTTTTTTGTTTTTTAGGTATTTTTATACTCTTTCGAACTGCATTTACAGATTTGCTCTATCTCTTACCGTTTCGGAGATATTGACCATTTTGTCCGACACGAGAAATTTTTTGGTCGGTTTTTGCTCTAACTTTTACAATTCTTAACCGATTCCATTGAAAGTTTTTTTGTTTTTTAGGTATTTTTATACTCTTTCGAACTGCATTTACAGATTTGCTCTATCTCTTACCGTTTCGGAGATATTGACCAATTTGTCCGACACGAGAGATTTTGGGTCGGTTTGTGCTCTAACTTTTACAATTCATAACCGATTCCATTGAAAGTTTTTTTTGTTTTTTAGGTATTTTTATACTCTTTCGAACTGCATTTACAGATTTGCTCTATCCCTTACCGTTTCGGAGATATTGACCATTATGTCCGACACGAGAGATTTTGGGTCGGTTTTTTGCTCAGATTTGCTCTATCTCTTACCGTTTCGGAGATATTGACCATTTTGTCCGACACGAGAGATTTTGGGTCGGTTTTTGCTCTAACTTTTACAATTCATAACCGATTCCATTGAAAGTTTTTTTGTTTTTTAGGTATTTTTATACTCTTTCGAACTGCATTTACAGATTTGCTCTATCTCTTACCGTTTCGGAGATATTGACCATTTTGTCCGACACGAGAGATTTTGGGTCGGTTTTTGCTCTAACTTTTACAATTCTTAACCGATTCCATTGAAAGATTTTTTTTGTTTTTTAGGTATTTTTATACTCTTTCGAACTGCATTTACAGATTTGCTCTATCCCTTACCGTTTCGGAGATATTGACCATTATGTCCGACACGAGAGATTTTGGGTCGGTTTTATGCTCAGATTTGCCCTATCCCTTACCGTTTCGGAGATATTGACCATTATGTCCGACACGAGAGATTTTGGGTCGTTTTTTTGCTCAGATTTCCTCTATCTCTTACCGTTTCGGAGATATTGACCATTTTGTCCGACACGAGAGATTTTGGGTCGGTTTTTTGCTCAGATTTGCTCTATCCCTTACCGTTTCGGAGATATTGACCATTATGTCCGACACGAGAGATTTTGGGTCGGTTTTTTGCTCAGATTTGACCTATCCCTTACCGTTTCGGAGATATTGACCATTATGTCCGACACGAGAGATTTTGGGTCGGTTTTTTGCTCAGATTTGCTCTATATCTTACCGTTTCGGAGATATTGACCATTTTGTCCGACACGAGAGATTTTGGGTCGGTTTTTTCTCTAACTTTTACAATTCTTAACCGATTCCATTGAAAGTTTTTTTGTTTTTTAGGTATTTTTATACTCTTTCGAACTGCATTTACAGATTTGCTCTATCCCTTACCGTTTCGGAGATATTGACCATTATGTCCGACACGAGAGATTTTGGGTCGGTTTTTTGCTCAGATTTGCCCTATCCCTTACCGTTTCGGAGATATTGACCATTATGTCCGACACGAGAGATTTTGGGTCGGTTTTTTGCTCAGATTTGCTCTATATCTTACCGTTTCGGAGATATTGACCATTTTGTCCGACACGAAAGATTTTGGGTCGGTTTTTTGCTCAGATTTGCTCTATCTCTTACCGTTTCGGAGATATTGACCATTATGTCCGACACGAGAGATTTTGGGTCGGTTTTTTGCTCAGATTTGCTCTATCTCTTACCGTTTCGGAGATATTGACCATTTTGTCCGACACGAGAGATTTTGGGTCGGTTTTTTGCTCAGATTTGCTCTATCCCTTACCGTTTCGGAGATATTGACCATTATGTTGACCATTTTGTCCGACACGAGAGATTTTGGGTCGGTTTTTTGCTCAGATTTGCTCTATCTCTTACCGTTTCGGAGATATTGACCATTATGTTGACCATTTTGTCCGACACGAGAGATTTTGGGTCGGTTTTTTGCTCAGATTTGCTCTATATCTTACCGTTTCGAAGATATTGACCATTTTGTCCGACACGAGAGATTTTGGGTCGGTTTGTGCTCTAACTTTTACAATTCATAACCGATTCCATTGAAAGTTTTTTTTGTTTTTTAGGTATTTTTATACTCTTTCGAACTGCATTTACAGATTTGCTCGATGTCTTACCGTTTCGGAGATATTGACCATTATGTCCGACACGAGAGATTTTGGGTCGGTTTTTTGCTCAGATTTGCTCTATCTCTTACCGTTTCGGAGATATTGACCATTTTGTCCGACACGAGAGATTTTGGGTCGGTTTTTTGCTCAGATTTGCTCTATCCCTTACCGTTTCGGAGATATTGACCATTATATTGACCATTTTGTCCGACACAAGAGATTTTGGGTCGGTTTTTTGCTCAGATTTGCTCTATCTCTTACCGTTTCGGAGATATTGACCATTTTGTCCGACACGAGAGATTTTGGGTCGGTTTTTGCTCTAACTTTTACAATTCATAACCGATTTCATTGAAAGTTTTTTTGTTTTTTAGGTATTTTTATACTCTTTCGAACTGCATTTACAGATTTGCTCTATCTCTTACCGTTTCGGAGATATTGACCATTTTGTCCGACACGAGAAATTTTTTGGTCGGTTTTTGCTCTAACTTTTACAATTCTTAACCGATTCCATTGAAAGTTTTTTTGTTTTTTAGGTATTTTTATACTCTTTCGAACTGCATTTACAGATTTGCTCTATCTCTTACCGTTTCGGAGATATTGACCAATTTGTCCGACACGAGAGATTTTGGGTCGGTTTGTGCTCTAACTTTTACAATTCATAACCGATTCCATTGAAAGTTTTTTTTGTTTTTTAGGTATTTTTATACTCTTTCGAACTGCATTTACAGATTTGCTCTATCCCTTACCGTTTCGGAGATATTGACCATTATGTCCGACACGAGAGATTTTGGGTCGGTTTTTTGCTCAGATTTGCTCTATCTCTTACCGTTTCGGAGATATTGACCATTTTGTCCGACACGAGAGATTTTGGGTCGGTTTTTGCTCTAACTTTTACAATTCATAACCGATTCCATTGAAAGTTTTTTTGTTTTTTAGGTATTTTTATACTCTTTCGAACTGCATTTACAGATTTGCTCTATCTCTTACCGTTTCGGAGATATTGACCATTTTGTCCGACACGAGAGATTTTGGGTCGGTTTTTGCTCTAACTTTTACAATTCTTAACCGATTCCATTGAAAGATTTTTTTTGTTTTTTAGGTATTTTTATACTCTTTCGAACTGCATTTACAGATTTGCTCTATCCCTTACCGTTTCGGAGATATTGACCATTATGTCCGACACGAGAGATTTTGGGTCGGTTTTATGCTCAGATTTGCCCTATCCCTTACCGTTTCGGAGATATTGACCATTATGTCCGACACGAGAGATTTTGGGTCGTTTTTTTGCTCAGATTTCCTCTATCTCTTACCGTTTCGGAGATATTGACCATTTTGTCCGACACGAGAGATTTTGGGTCGGTTTTTTGCTCAGATTTGCTCTATCTCTTACCGTTTCGGAGATATTGACCATTTTGTCCGACACGAGAGATTTTGGGTCGGTTTTTAGCTCAGATTTGCTCTATCCCTTACCGTTTCGGAGATATTGACCATTATATTGAACATTTTGTCCGACACGAGAGATTTTGGGTCGGTTTTTTGCTCAGATTTGCTCTATCTCTTACCGTTTCGGAGATATTGACCATTTTGTCCGACACGAGAGATTTTGGGTCGGTTTTTTGCTCAGATTTGCTCTATCCCTTACCGTTTCGGAGATATTGACCATTTTGTCCGACACGAGAGATTTTGGGTCGGTTTTTGCTCTAACTTTTACAATTCTTAACCGATTCCATTGAAAGATTTTTTTTGTTTTTTAGGTATTTTTATACTCTTTCGAACTGCATTTACAGATTTGCTCTATCCCGTACCGTTTCGGAGATATTGACCATTATGTCCGACACGAGAGATTTTGGGTCGGTTTTATGCTCAGATTTGCCCTATCCCTTACCGTTTCGGAGATATTGACCATTATGTCCGACACGAGAGATTTTGGGTCGTTTTTTTGCTCAGATTTCCTCTATCTCTTACCTTTTCGGAGATATTGACCATTTTGTCCGACACGAGAGATTTTGGGTCGGTTTTTTGCTCAGATTTGCTCTATCTCTTACCGTTTCGGAGATATTGACCATTTTGTCCGACACGAGAGATTTTGGGTCGGTTTTTAGCTCAGATTTGCTCTATCCCTTACCGTTTCGGAGATATTGACCATTATATTGAACATTTTGTCCGACACGAGAGATTTTGGGTCGGTTTTTTGCTCAGATTTGCTCTATCTCTTACCGTTTCGGAGATATTGACCATTTTGTCCGACACGAGAGATTTTGGGTCGGTTTTTTGCTCAGATTTGCTCTATCCCTTACCGTTTCGGAGATATTGACCATTATATTGAACATTTTGTCCGACACGAGAGATTTTGGGTCGGTTTTTTGCTCAGATTTGCTCTATTCCTTACCGTTTCGGAGATATTGACCATTATATTGACCATTTTGTCCGACACGAGAGATTTTGGGTCGGTTTTTGCTCTAACTTTTACAATTCATAACCGATTTCATTGAAAGTTTTTTTGTTTTTTAGGTATTTTTATACTCTTTCCAACTGCATTTACAGATTTGCTCTATCTCTTACCGTTTTGGAGATATTGACCATTTTGTCCGACACGAGAAATTTTTTGGTCGGTTTTTGCTCTAACTTTTACAATTCTTAACCGATTCCATTGAAAGTTTTTTTGTTTTTTAGGTATTTTTATACTCTTTCGAACTGCATTTACAGATTTGCTCTATCTCTTACCGTTTCGGAGATATTGACCATTTTGTCCGACACGAGAGATTTTGGGTCGGTTTTTGCTCTAACTTTTACAATTCATAACCGATTCCATTGAAAGTTTTTTTTGTTTTTTAGGTATTTTTATACTCTTTCGAACTGCATTTACAGATTTGCTCTATCTCTTACCGTTTCGGAGATATTGACCATTTTGTCCGACACGAGAGATTTTGGGTCGGTTTTTGCTCTAACTTTTACAATTCTTAACCGATTCCATTGAAAGTTTTTTTTGTTTTTTAGGTATTTTTATACTCTTTCGAACTGCATTTACAGATTTGCTCTATCCCTTACCGTTTCGGAGATATTGACCATTATGTCCGACACGAGAGATTTTGGGTCGGTTTTTTGCTCAGATTTGCTCTATCTCTTACCGTTTCGGAGATATTGACCGTTTTGTCCGACACGAGAGATTTTGGGTCGGTTTTTGCTCTAACTTTTACAATTCATAACCGATTCCATTAAAAATTTTTTTGTGTTTTAGGTATTTTTATACTCTTTCGAACTGCATTAACAGATTTGCTCTATCTCATACCGTTTCGGAGATATTGACCATTTTGTCCGACACGAGAGATTTTGGGTCGGTTTTTGCTCTAACTTTTACAATTCTTAACCGATTCCATTGAAAGTTTTTTTTTGTTTTTTAGGTATTTTTATACTCTTTCGAACTGCATTTACAGATTTGCTCAATGTCTTACTGTTTCGGAGATATTGACCATTATGTCCGACACGAGAGATTTTGGGTCGGTTTTTGCTCTAACTTTTACAATTCTCAACCGATTCCATTGAAAGATTTTTTTTTTGTTTTTTAGGTATTTTTATACTCTTTCGAACTGCATTTACAGATTTGCTCTATCCCTTACCGTTTCGGAGATATTGACCATTATGTCCGACACGAGAGATTTTGGGTCGGTTTTTTGCTCAGATTTGCCCTATCCCTTACCGTTTCGGAGATATTGACCATTATGTCACACACGAGAGATTTTGGGTCGGTTTTTTGCTCAGATTTCCTCTATCTCTTACCGTTTCGGAGATATTGACCATTATGTCCGACACGAGAGATTTTGGGTCGGTTTTTTGCTCAGATTTGCTCCATCTCTTACCGTTTCGGAGATATTGACCATTTTGTCCGACACGAGAGATTTTGGGTCGGTTTTTAGCTCAGATTTGCTCTATCCCTTACCGTTTCGGAGATATTGACCATTATATTGAACATTTTGTCCGACACGAGAGATTTTGGGTCGGTTTTTTGCTCAGATTTGCTCTATCTCTTACCGTTTCGGAGATATTGACCGTTTTGTCCGACACGAGAGATTTTGGGTCGGTTTTTGCTCTAACTTTTACAATTCATAACCGATTCCATTGAAAGTTTTTTTGTTTTTAAGGTATTTTTATACTCTTTCGAACTGCATTTACAGATTTGCTCGATCTCTTACCGTTTCGGAGATATTGACCAATTTGTCCGACACGAGAGATTTTGGGTCGGTTTGTGCTCTAACTTTTACAATTCATAACCGATTCCATTGAAAGTTTTTTTTGTTTTTTAGGTATTTTTATACTCTTTCGAACTGCATTTACAGATTTGCTCTATCCCTTACCGTTTCGGAGATATTGACCATTATGTCCGACACGAGAGATTTTGGGTCGGTTTTTTGCTCAGATTTGCTCTATCTCTTACCGTTTCGGAGATATTGACCGTTTTGTCCGACACGAGAGATTTTGGGTCGGTTTTTGCTCTAACTTTTACAATTCATAACCGATTCCATTGAAAGTTTTTTTGTTTTTTAGGTATTTTTATACTCTTTCGAACTGCATTTACAGATTTGCTCGATCTCTTACCGTTTCGGAGATATTGACCATTATGTCCGACACGAGAGATTTTGGGTCGGTTTTTTGCTCAGATTTGCTCTATCTCTTACCGTTTCGGAGATATTGACCATTATGTCCGACACGAGAGATTTTGGGTCGGTTTTTGCTCTAACTTTTACAATTCTTAACCGATTCCATTGAAAGATTTTTTTTTTGTTTTTTAGGTATTTTTATACTCTTTCGAACTGCATTTACAGATTTGCTCTATCCCTTACCGTTTCGGAGATATTGACCATTATGTCCGACACGAGAGATTTTGGGTCGGTTTTTTGCTCAGATTTGCCCTATCCCTTACCGTTTCGGAGATATTGACCATTATGTCACACACGAGAGATTTTGGGTCGGTTTTTTGCTCAGATTTCCTCTATCTCTTACCGTTTCGGAGATATTGACCATTTTGTCCGACACGAGAGATTTTGGGTCGGTTTTTTGCTCAGATTTGCTCTATCTCTTACCGTTTCGGAGATATTGACCATTTTGTCCGACACGAGAGATTTTGGGTCGGTTTTTAGCTCAGATTTGCTCTATCCCTTACCGTTTCGGAGATATTGACCATTATATTGAACATTTTGTCCGACACGAGAGATTTTGGGTCGGTTTTTTGCTCAGATTTGCTCTATTCCTTACCGTTTCGGAGATATTGACCATTATATTGACCATTTTGTCCGACACGAGAGATTTTGGGTCGGTTTTTGCTCTAACTTTTACAATTCATAACCGATTTCATTGAAAGTTTTTTTGTTTTTTAGGTATTTTTATACTCTTTCGAACTGCATTTACAGATTTGCTCTATCTCTTACCGTTTCGGAGATATTGACCATTTTGTCCGACACGAGAAATTTTTTGGTCGGTTTTTGCTCTAACTTTTACAATTCTTAACCGATTCCATTGAAAGTTTTTTTGTTTTTTAGGTATTTTTATACTCTTTCGAACTGCATTTACAGATTTGCTCTATCTCTTACCGTTTCGGAGATATTGACCATTTTGTCCGACACGAGAGATTTTGGGTCGGTTTTTGCTCTAACTTTTACAATTCATAACCGATTCCATTGAAAGTTTTTTTGTTTTTTAGGTATTTTTATACTCTTTCGAACTGCATTTACAGATTTGCTCTATCTCTTACCGTTTCGGAGATATTGACCATTTTGTCCGACACGAGAGATTTTGGGTCGGTTTTTGCTCTAACTTTTACAATTCTTAACCGATTCCATTGAAAGTTTTTTTGTTTTTTAGGTATTTTTATACTCTTTCGAACTGCATTTACAGATTTGCTCTATCCCTTACCGTTTCGGAGATATTGACCATTATGTCCGACACGAGAGATTTTGGGTCGGTTTTTTGCTCAGATTTGCTCTATCTCTTACCGTTTCGGAGATATTGACCGTTTTGTCCGACACGAGAGATTTTGGGTCGGTTTTTGCTCTAACTTTTACAATTCATAACCGATTCCATTGAAAATTTTTTTGTGTTTTAGGTATTTTTATACTCTTTCGAACTGCATTAACAGATTTGCTCTATCTCATACCGTTTCGGAGATATTGACCATTTTGTCCGACACGAGAGATTTTGGGTCGGTTTTTGCTCTAACTTTTACAATTCTTAACCGATTCCATTGAAAGTTTTTTTTTGTTTTTTAGGTATTTTTATACTCTTTCGAACTGCATTTACAGATTTGCTCAATGTCTTACTGTTTCGGAGATATTGACCATTATGTCCGACACGAGAGATTTTGGGTCGGTTTTTGCTCTAACTTTTACAATTCTCAACCGATTCCATTGAAAGATTTTTTTTTTGTTTTTTAGGTATTTTTATACTCTTTCGAACTGCATTTACAGATTTGCTCTATCCCTTACCGTTTCGGAGATATTGACCATTATGTCCGACACGAGAGATTTTGGGTCGGTTTTTTGCTCAGATTTGCCCTATCCCTTACCGTTTCGGAGATATTGACCATTATGTCACACACGAGAGATTTTGGGTCGGTTTTTTGCTCAGATTTCCTCTATCTCTTACCGTTTCGGAGATATTGACCATTATGTCCGACACGAGAGATTTTGGGTCGGTTTTTTGCTCAGATTTGCTCCATCTCTTACCGTTTCGGAGATATTGACCATTTTGTCCGACACGAGAGATTTTGGGTCGGTTTTTAGCTCAGATTTGCTCTATCCCTTACCGTTTCGGAGATATTGACCATTATATTGAACATTTTGTCCGACACGAGAGATTTTGGGTCGGTTTTTTGCTCAGATTTGCTCTATCTCTTACCGTTTCGGAGATATTGACCGTTTTGTCCGACACGAGAGATTTTGGGTCGGTTTTTGCTCTAACTTTTACAATTCTTAACCGATTCCATTGAAAGTTTTTTTGTTTTTTAGGTATTTTTATACTCTTTCGAACTGCATTTACAGATTTGCTCTATCCCTTACCGTTTCGGAGATATTGACCATTATGTCCGACACGAGAGATTTTGGGTCGGTTTTTTGCTCAGATTTGCTCTATCTCTTACCGTTTCGGAGATATTGACCGTTTTGTCCGACACGAGAGATTTTGGGTCGGTTTTTGCTCTAACTTTTACAATTCATAACCGATTCCATTGAAAATTTTTTTGTGTTTTAGGTATTTTTATACTCTTTCGAACTGCATTAACAGATTTGCTCTATCTCATACCGTTTCGGAGATATTGACCATTTTGTCCGACACGAGAGATTTTGGGTCGGTTTTTGCTCTAACTTTTACAATTCTTAACCGATTCCATTGAAAGTTTTTTTTTGTTTTTTAGGTATTTTTATACTCTTTCGAACTGCATTTACAGATTTGCTCAATGTCTTACTGTTTCGGAGATATTGACCATTATGTCCGACACGAGAGATTTTGGGTCGGTTTTTGCTCTAACTTTTACAATTCTCAACCGATTCCATTGAAAGATTTTTTTTTGTTTTTTAGGTATTTTTATACTCTTTCGAACTGCATTTACAGATTTGCTCTATCCCTTACCGTTTCGGAGATATTGACCATTATGTCCGACACGAGAGATTTTGGGTCGGTTTTTTGCTCAGATTTGCCCTATCCCTTACCGTTTCGGAGATATTGACCATTATGTCACACACGAGAGATTTTGGGTCGGTTTTTTGCTCAGATTTCCTCTATCTCTTACCGTTTCGGAGATATTGACCATTATGTCCGACACGAGAGATTTTGGGTCGGTTTTTTGCTCAGATTTGCTCCATCTCTTACCGTTTCGGAGATATTGACCATTTTGTCCGACACGAGAGATTTTGGGTCGGTTTTTAGCTCAGATTTGCTCTATCCCTTACCGTTTCGGAGATATTGACCATTATATTGAACATTTTGTCCGACACGAGAGATTTTGGGTCGGTTTTTTGCTCAGATTTGCTCTATCTCTTACCGTTTCGGAGATATTGACCGTTTTGTCCGACACGAGAGATTTTGGGTCGGTTTTTGCTCTAACTTTTACAATTCATAACCGATTCCATTGAAAGTTTTTTTGTTTTTAAGGTATTTTTATACTCTTTCGAACTGCATTTACAGATTTGCTCGATCTCTTACCGTTTCGGAGATATTGACCAATTTGTCCGACACGAGAGATTTTGGGTCGGTTTTTGCTCTAACTTTTACAATTCTTAACCGATTCCATTGAAAGTTTTTTTTGTTTTTTAGGTATTTTTATACTCTTTCGAACTGCATTTACAGATTTGCTCTATCTCTTACCGTTTCGGAGATATTGACCATTTTGTCCGACACGAGAGATTTTGGGTCGGTTTTTGCTCTAACTTTTACAATTCATAACCGATTCCATTGAAAGTTTTTTTTGTTTTTTAGGTATTTTTATACTCTTTCGAACTGCATTTACAGATTTGCTCTATCTCTTACCGTTTCGGAGATATTGACCATTTTGTCCGACACGAGAGATTTTGGGTCGGTTTTTGCTCTAACTTTTACAATTCTTAACCGATTCCATTGAAAGTTTTTTTGTTTTTTAGGTATTTTTATACTCTTACGAACTGCATTTACAGATTTGCTCTATCCCTTACCGTTTCGGAGATATTGACCATTATGTCCGACACGAGAGATTTTGGGTCGGTTTTTTGCTCAGATTTGCTCTATCTCTTACCGTTTCGGAGATATTGACCGTTTTGTCCGACACGAGAGATTTTGGGTCGGTTTTTGCTCTAACTTTTACAATTCATAACCGATTCCATTGAAAATTTTTTTGTGTTTTAGGTATTTTTATACTCTTTCGAACTGCATTAACAGATTTGCTCTATCTCATACCGTTTCGGAGATATTGACCATTTTGTCCGACACGAGAGATTTTGGGTCGGTTTTTGCTCTAACTTTTACAATTCTTAACCGATTCCATTGAAAGTTTTTTTTTGTTTTTTAGGTATTTTTATACTCTTTCGAACTGCATTTACAGATTTGCTCAATGTCTTACTGTTTCGGAGATATTGACCATTATGTCCGACACGAGAGATTTTGGGTCGGTTTTTGCTCTAACTTTTACAATTCTCAACCGATTCCATTGAAAGATTTTTTTTTGTTTTTTAGGTATTTTTATACTCTTTCGAACTGCATTTACAGATTTGCTCTATCCCTTACCGTTTCGGAGATATTGACCATTATGTCCGACACGAGAGATTTTGGGTCGGTTTTTTGCTCAGATTTGCCCTATCCCTTACCGTTTCGGAGATATTGACCATTATGTCACACACGAGAGATTTTGGGTCGGTTTTTTGCTCAGATTTCCTCTATCTCTTACCGTTTCGGAGATATTGACCATTATGTCCGACACGAGAGATTTTGGGTCGGTTTTTTGCTCAGATTTGCTCCATCTCTTACCGTTTCGGAGATATTGACCATTTTGTCCGACACGAGAGATTTTGGGTCGGTTTTTAGCTCAGATTTGCTCTATCCCTTACCGTTTCGGAGATATTGACCATTATATTGAACATTTTGTCCGACACGAGAGATTTTGGGTCGGTTTTTTGCTCAGATTTGCTCTATCTCTTACCGTTTCGGAGATATTGACCGTTTTGTCCGACACGAGAGATTTTGGGTCGGTTTTTGCTCTAACTTTTACAATTCTTAACCGATTCCATTGAAAGTTTTTTTGTTTTTTAGGTATTTTTATACTCTTTCGAACTGCATTTACAGATTTGCTCTATCCCTTACCGTTTCGGAGATATTGACCATTATGTCCCACACGAGAGATTTTGGGTCGGTTTTTTGCTCAGATTTGCTCTATCTCTTACCGTTTCGGAGATATTGACCGTTTTGTCCGACACGAGAGATTTTGGGTCGGTTTTTGCTCTAACTTTTACAATTCATAACCGATTCCATTGAAAATTTTTTTGTGTTTTAGGTATTTTTATACTCTTTCGAACTGCATTAACAGATTTGCTCTATCTCATACCGTTTCGGAGATATTGACCATTTTGTCCGACACGAGAGATTTTGGGTCGGTTTTTGCTCTAACTTTTACAATTCTTAACCGATTCCATTGAAAGTTTTTTTTTGTTTTTTAGGTATTTTTATACTCTTTCGAACTGCATTTACAGATTTGCTCAATGTCTTACTGTTTCGGAGATATTGACCATTATGTCCGACACGAGAGATTTTGGGTCGGTTTTTGCTCTAACTTTTACAATTCTCAACCGATTCCATTGAAAGATTTTTTTTTTGTTTTTTAGGTATTTTTATACTCTTTCGAACTGCATTTACAGATTTGCTCTATCCCTTACCGTTTCGGAGATATTGACCATTATGTCCGACACGAGAGATTTTGGGTCGGTTTTTTGCTCAGATTTGCCCTATCCCTTACCGTTTCGGAGATATTGACCATTATGTCACACACGAGAGATTTTGGGTCGGTTTTTTGCTCAGATTTCCTCTATCTCTTACCGTTTCGGAGATATTGACCATTATGTCCGACACGAGAGATTTTGGGTCGGTTTTTTGCTCAGATTTGCTCCATCTCTTACCGTTTCGGAGATATTGACCATTTTGTCCGACACGAGAGATTTTGGGTCGGTTTTTAGCTCAGATTTGCTCTATCCCTTACCGTTTCGGAGATATTGACCATTATATTGAACATTTTGTCCGACACGAGAGATTTTGGGTCGGTTTTTTGCTCAGATTTGCTCTATCTCTTACCGTTTCGGAGATATTGACCGTTTTGTCCGACACGAGAGATTTTGGGTCGGTTTTTGCTCTAACTTTTACAATTCATAACCGATTCCATTGAAAGTTTTTTTGTTTTTAAGGTATTTTTATACTCTTTCGAACTGCATTTACAGATTTGCTCGATCTCTTACCGTTTCGGAGATATTGACCAATTTGTCCGACACGAGAGATTTTGGGTCGGTTTGTGCTCTAACTTTTACAATTCATAACCGATTCCATTGAAAGTTTTTTTTGTTTTTTAGGTATTTTTATACTCTTTCGAACTGCATTTACAGATTTGCTCTATCCCTTACCGTTTCGGAGATATTGACCATTATGTCCGACACGAGAGATTTTGGGTCGGTTTTTTGCTCAGATTTGCTCTATCTCTTACCGTTTCGGAGATATTGACCGTTTTGTCCGACACGAGAGATTTTGGGTCGGTTTTTGCTCTAACTTTTACAATTCATAACCGATTCCATTGAAAGTTTTTTTGTTTTTTAGGTATTTTTATACTCTTTCGAACTGCATTTACAGATTTGCTCGATCTCTTACCGTTTCGGAGATATTGACCATTATGTCCGACACGAGAGATTTTGGGTCGGTTTTTTGCTCAGATTTGCTCTATCTCTTACCGTTTCGGAGATATTGACCATTATGTCCGACACGAGAGATTTTGGGTCGGTTTTTGCTCTAACTTTTACAATTCTTAACCGATTCCATTGAAAGATTTTTTTTTGTTTTTTAGGTATTTTTATACTCTTTCGAACTGCATTTACAGATTTGCTCTATCCCTTACCGTTTCGGAGATATTGACCATTATGTCCGACACGAGAGATTTTGGGTCGGTTTTTTGCTCAGATTTGCCCTATCCCTTACCGTTTCGGAGATATTGACCATTATGTCACACACGAGAGATTTTGGGTCGGTTTTTTGCTCAGATTTCCTCTATCTCTTACCGTTTCGGAGATATTGACCATTTTGTCCGACACGAGAGATTTTGGGTCGGTTTTTTGCTCAGATTTGCTCTATCTCTTACCGTTTCGGAGATATTGACCATTTTGTCCGACACGAGAGATTTTGGGTCGGTTTTTAGCTCAGATTTGCTCTATCCCTTACCGTTTCGGAGATATTGACCATTATATTGAACATTTTGTCCGACACGAGAGATTTTGGGTCGGTTTTTTGCTCAGATTTGCTCTATCTCTTACCGTTTCGGAGATATTGACCGTTTTGTCCGACACGAGAGATTTTGGGTCGGTTTTTGCTCTAACTTTTACAATTCATAACCGATTCCATTGAAAGTTTTTTTTGTTTTTTAGGTATTTTTATACTCTTTCGAACTGCATTTACAGATTTGCTCTATCTCTTACCGTTTCGGAGATATTGACCATTTTGTCCGACACGAGAGATTTTGGGTCGGTTTTTGCTCTAACTTTTACAATTCTTAACCGATTACATTGAAAGTCTTTTTTGTTTTTTAGGTATTTTTATACTCTTTCGAACTGCATTAACAGATTTGCTCTATCTCATACCGTTTCGGAGATATTGACCATTTTGTCCGACACGAGAGATTTTGGGTCGGTTTTTGCTCTAACTTTTACAATTCTTAACCGATTCCATTGAAAGATTTTTTTTTGTTTTTTAGGTATTTTTATACTCTTTCGAACTGCATTTACAGATTTGCTCTATCCCTTACCGTTTTGGAGATATTGACCATTATGTCCGACACGAGAGATTTTGGGTCGGTTTTTTGCTCAGATTTGCCCTATCCCTTACCGTTTCGGAGATATTGACCATTATGTCACACACGAGAGATTTTGGGTCGGTTTTTTGCTCAGATTTCCTCTATCTCTTACCGTTTCGGAGATATTGACCATTTTGTCCGACACGAGAGATTTTGGGTCGGTTTTTTGCTCAGATTTCCTCTATCTCTTACCGTTTCGGAGATATTGACCATTTTGTCCGACACGAGAGATTTTGGGTCGGTTTTTAGCTCAGATTTGCTCTATCCCTTACCGTTTCGGAGATATTGACCATTATATTGAACATTTTGTCCGACACGAGAGATTTTGGGTCGGTTTTTTGCTCAGATTTGCTCTATCTCTTACCGTTTCGGAGATATTGACCGTTTTGTCCGACACGAGAGATTTTGGGTCGGTTTTTGCTCTAACTTTTACAATTCTTAACCGATTCCATTGAAAGTTTTTTTTGTTTTTTAGGTATTTTTATACTCTTTCGAACTGCATTAACAGATTTGCTCTATCTCATACCGTTTCGGAGATATTGACCATTTTGTCCGACACGAGAGATTTTGGGTCGGTTTTTGCTCTAACTTTTACAATTCTTAACCGATTCCATTGAAAGATTTTTTTTTGTTTTTTAGGTATTTTTATACTCTTTCGAACTGCATTTACAGATTTGCTCTATCCCTTACCGTTTCGGAGATATTGACCATTATGTCCGACACGAGAGATTTTGGGTCGGTTTTTTGCTCAGATTTGCCCTATCCCTTACCGTTTCGGAGATATTGACCATTATGTCACACACGAGAGATTTTGGGTCGGTTTTTTGCTCAGATTTCCTCTATCTCTTACCGTTTCGGAGATATTGACCATTTTGTCCGACACGAGAGATTTTGGGTCGGTTTTTTGCTCAGATTTTCTCTATCTCTTACCGTTTCGGAGATATTGACCATTTTGTCCGACACGAGAGATTTTGGGTCGGTTTTTAGCTCAGATTTGCTCTATCCCTTACCGTTTCGGAGATATTGACCATTATATTGAACATTTTGTCCGACACGAGAGATTTTGGGTCGGTTTTTTTGCTCAGATTTGCTCTATCTCTTACCGTTTCGGAGATATTGACCGTTTTGTCCGACACGAGAGATTTTGGGTCGGTTTTTGCTCTAACTTTTACAATTCATAACCGATTCCATTGAAAGTTTTTTTGTTTTTTAGGTATTTTTATACTCTTTCGAACTGCATTTACAGATTTGCTCGATCTCTTACCGTTTCGGAGATATTGACCAATTTGTCCGACACGAGAGATTTTGGGTCGGTTTGTGCTCTAACTTTTACAATTCATAACCGATTCCATTGAAAGTTTTTTTTTGTTTTTTAGGTATTTTTATACTCTTTCGAACTGCATTTACAGATTTGCTCTATCCCTTACCGTTTCGGAGATATTGACCATTATGTCCGACACGAGAGATTTTGGGTCGGTTTTTTGCTCAGATTTGCTCTATCTCTTACCGTTTCGGAGATATTGACCATTTTGTCCGACACGAGAGATTTTAGGTCGGTTTTTTGCTCAGATTTGCCCTATCTCTTACCGTTTCGGAGATATTGACCATTATGTCACACACGAGAGATTTTGGGTCGGTTTTTTGCTCAGATTTCCTCTATCTCTTACCGTTTCGGAGATATTGACCATTTTGTCCGACACGAGAGATTTTGGGTCGGTTTTTTGCTCAGATTTGCTCTATCTCTTACCGTTTCGGAGATATTGACCATTTTGTCCGACACGAGAGATTTTGGGTCGGTTTTTAGCTCAGATTTGCTCTATCCCTTACCGTTTCGGAGATATTGACCATTATATTGAACATTTTGTCCGACACGAGAGATTTTGGGTCGGTTTTTTGCTCAGATTTGCTCTATCTCTTACCGTTTCGGAGATATTGACCGTTTTGTCCGACACGAGAGATTTTGGGTCGGTTTTTGCTCTAACTTTTACAATTCTTAACCGATTCCATTGAAAGTTTTTTTTGTTTTTTAGGTATTTTTATACTCTTTCGAACTGCATTTACAGATTTGCTCTATCTCATACCGTTTCGGAGATATTGACCATTTTGTCCGACACGAGAGATTTTGGGTCGGTTTTTGCTCTAACTTTTACAATTCTTAACCGATTCCATTGAAAGATTTTTTTTTGTTTTTTAGGTATTTTTATACTCTTTCGAACTGCATTTACAGATTTGCTCTATCCCTTACCGTTTCGGAGATATTGACCATTATGTCCGACACGAGAGATTTTGGGTCGGTTTTTTGCTCAGATTTGCCCTATCCCTTACCGTTTCGGAGATATTGACCATTATGTCACACACGAGAGATTTTGGGTCGGTTTTTTGCTCAGATTTCCTCTATCTCTTACCGTTTCGGAGATATTGATCAATTTGTCCGACACGAGAGATTTTGGGTCGGTTTTTTGCTCAGATTTGCTCTATCTCTTACCGTTTCGGAGATATTGACCATTTTGTCCGACACGAGAGATTTTGGGTCGGTTTTTAGCTCAGATTTGCTCTATCCCTTACCGTTTCGGAGATATTGACCATTATATTGATCATTTTGTCCGACACGAGAGATTTTGGGTCGGTTTTTTGCTCAGATTTGCTCTATCTCTTACCGTTTCGGAGATATTGACCGTTTTGTCCGACACGAGAGATTTTGGGTCGGTTTTCGCTCTAACTTTTACAATTCTTAACCGATTCCATTAAAAGTTTTTTTTGTTTTTTAGGTATTTTTATACTCTTTCGAACTGCATTAACAGATTTGCTCTATCTCATACCGTTTCGGAGATATTGACCATTTTGTCCGACACGAGAGATTTTGGGTCGGTTTTTGCTCTAACTTTTACAATTCTTAACCGATTCCATTGAAAGATTTTTTTTTGTTTTTTAGGTATTTTTATACTCTTTCGAACTGCATTTACAGATTTGCTCTATCTCTTACCGTTACGGAGATATTGACCATTTTGTCCGACACGAGAGATTTTGGGTCGGTTTTTGCTCTAACTTTTACAATTCTTAACCGATTCCATTGAAAGATTTTTTTTTGTTTTTTAGGTATTTTTATACTCTTTCGAACTGCATTTACAGATTTGCTCTATCCCTTACCGTTTCGGAGATATTGACCATTATGTCCGACACGAGAGATTTTGGGTCGGTTTTTTGCTCAGATTTGCCCTATCCCTTACCGTTTCGGAGATATTGACCATTATGTCCGACACGAGAGATTTTGGGTCGGTTTTTTGCTCAGATTTCCTCTATCTCTTACCGTTTCGGAGATATTGACCATTTTGTCCGACACGAGAGATTTTGGGTCGGTTTTTTGCTCAGATTTGCTCTATCTCTTACCGTTTCGGAGATATTGACCATTTTGTCCGACACGAGAGATTTTGGGTCGGTTTTTAGCTCAGATTTGCTCTATCCCTTACCGTTTCGGAGATATTGACCATTATATTGAACATTTTGTCCGACACGAGAGATTTTGGGTCGGTTTTTTGCTCAGATTTGCTCTATCTCTTACCGTTTCGGAGATATTGACCGTTTTGTCCGACACGAGAGATTTTGGGTCGGTTTTTGCTCTAACTTTTACAATTCTTAACCGATTCCATTGAAAGTTTTTTTTGTTTTTTAGGTATTTTTATACTCTTTCGAACTGCATTTACAGATTTGCTCTATCCCTTACCGTTTCGGAGATATTGACCATTATGTCCGACACGAGAGATTTTGGGTCGGTTTTTTGCTCAGATTTGCTCTATCTCTTACCGTTTCGGAGATATTGACCGTTTTGTCCGACACGAGAGATTTTGGGTCGGTTTTTGCTCTAACTTTTACAATTCATAACCGATTCCATTGAAAGTTTTTTTGTTTTTTAGGTATTTTTATACTCTTTCGAACTGCATTTACAGATTTGCTCTATCTCTTACCGTTTCGGAGATATTGACCAATTTGTCCGACACGAGAGATTTTGGGTCGGTTTGTGCTCTAACTTTTACAATTCATAACCGATTCCATTGAAAGTTTTTTTTGTTTTTTAGGTATTTTTATGCTCTTTCGAACTGCATTTACAGATTTGCTCTATCCCTTACCGTTTCGGAGATATTGACCATTATGTCCGACACGAGAGATTTTGGGTCGGTTTTTTGCTCAGATTTGCTCTATCTCATACCGTTTCGGAGATATTGACCATTTTGTCCGACACGAGAGATTTTGGGTCGGTTTTTGCTCTAACTTTTACAATTCTTAACCGATTCCATTGAAAGATTTTTTTTTGTTTTTTAGGTATTTTTATACTCTTTCGAACTGCATTTACAGATTTGCTCTATCTCTTACCGTTACGGAGATATTGACCATTTTGTCCGACACGAGAGATTTTGGGTCGGTTTTTGCTCTAACTTTTACAATTCTTAACCGATTCCATTGAAAGATTTTTTTTTGTTTTTTAGGTATTTTTATACTCTTTCGAACTGCATTTACAGATTTGCTCTATCCCTTACCGTTTCGGAGATATTGACCATTATGTCCGACACGAGAGATTTTGGGTCGGTTTTTTGCTCAGATTTGCCCTATCCCTTACCGTTTCGGAGATATTGACCATTATGTCCGACACGAGAGATTTTGGGTCGGTTTTTTGCTCAGATTTCCTCTATCTCTTACCGTTTCGGAGATATTGACCATTTTGTCCGACACGAGAGATTTTGGGTCGGTTTTTTGCTCAGATTTGCTCTATCTCTTACCGTTTCGGAGATATTGACCATTTTGTCCGACACGAGAGATTTTGGGTCGGTTTTTAGCTCAGATTTGCTCTATCCCTTACCGTTTCGGAGATATTGACCATTATATTGAACATTTTGTCCGACACGAGAGATTTTGGGTCGGTTTTTTGCTCAGATTTGCTCTATCTCTTACCGTTTCGGAGATATTGACCATTTTGTCCGACACGAGAGATTTTGGGTCGGTTTTTGCTCTAACTTTTACAATTCTTAACCGATTCCATTGAAAGATTTTTTTTGTTTTTTAGGTATTTTTATACTCTTTCGAACTGCATTTACAGATTTGCTCTATCCCTTACCGTTTCGGAGATATTGACCATTATGTCCGACACGAGAGATTTTGGGTCGGTTTTTTGCTCAGATTTGCCCTATCCCTTACCGTTTCGGAGATATTGACCATTATGTCCGACACGAGAGATTTTGGGTCGGTTTTTTGCTCAGATTTCCTCTATCTCTTACCGTTTCGGAGATATTGACCATTTTGTCCGACACGAGAGATTTTGGGTCGGTTTTTTGCTCAGATTTGCTCTATCTCTTACCGTTTCGGAGATATTGACCATTTTGTCCGACACGAGAGATTTTGGGTCGGTTTTTAGCTCAGATTTGCTCTATCCCTTACCGTTTCGGAGATATTGACCATTATATTGAACATTTTGTCCGACACGATAGATTTTGGGTCGGTTTTTTGCTCAGATTTGCTCTATCTCTTACCGTTTCGGAGATATTGACCATTTTGTCCGACACGAGAGATTTTGGGTCGGTTTTTGCTCTAACTTTTACAATTCATAACCGATTCCATTGAAAGTTTTTTTGTTTTTTAGGTATTTTTATACTCTTTCGAACTGCATTTACAGATTTGCTCTATCTCTTACCGTTTCGGAGATATTGACCATTTTGTCCGACACGAGAGATTTTGGGTCGGTTTTTGCTCTAACTTTTACAATTCATAACCGATTCCATTGAAAGTTTTTTTGATTTTTAGGTATTTTTATACTCTTTCGAACTGCATTTACAGATTTGCTCTATCTCTTACCGTTTCGGAGATATTGACCATTTTGTCCGACACGAGAGATTTTGGGTCGGTTTTTGCTCTAACTTTTACAATTCTTAGCCGATTCCATTGAAAGATTTTTTTTGGTTTTTTAGGTATTTTTATACTCTTTCGAACTGCATTTACAGATTTGCTCTATCCCTTACCGTTTCGGAGATATTGACCATTATGTCCGACACGAGAGATTTTGGGTCGGTTTTTGCTCTAACTTTTACAATTCTTAACCGATTCCATTGAACGTTTTTTTGTTTTTTAGGTATTTTTATACTCTTTCGAACTGCATTTACAGATTTGCTCTATCCCTTACCGTTTCGGAGATATTGACCATTATGTCCGACACGAGAGATTTTGGGTCGGTTTTTTGCTCAGATTTGCTCTATCTCTTACCGTTTCGGAGATATTGACCGTTTTGTCCGACACGAGAGATTTTGGGTCGGTTTTTGCTCTAACTTTTACAATTCATAACCGATTCCATTGAAAGTTTTTTTGTTTTTTAGGTATTTTTATACTCTTTCGAACTGCATTAACAGATTTGCTCTATCTCATACCGTTTCGGAGATATTGACCATTTTGTCCGACACGAGAGATTTTGGGTCGGTTTTTGCTCTAACTTTTACAATTCTTAACCGATTCCATTGAAAGTTTTTTTTTGTTTTTTAGGTATTTTTATACTCTTTCGAACTGCATTTACAGATTTGCTCTATCCCTTACCGTTTCGGAGATATTGACCATTATGTCCGACACGAGAGATTTTGGGTCGGTTTTTGCTCTAACTTTTACAATTCTTAACCGATTCCATTGAAAGTTTTTTTTTTGTTTTTTAGGTATTTTTATACTCTTTCGAACTGCATTTACAGATTTGCTCTATCCCTTACCGTTTCGGAGATATTGACCATTATGTCCGACACGAGAGATTTTGGGTCGGTTTTTGCTCTAACTCTTACAATTCTTAACCGATTCCATTGAAAGATTTTTTTTGTTTTTTAGGTATTTTTATACTCTTTCGAACTGCATTTACAGATTTGCTCTATCCCTTACCGTTTCGGAGATATTGACCATTATGTCCGACACGAGAGATTTTGGGTCGGTTTTTTGCTCAGATTTGCTCTATCTCTTACCGTTTCGGAGATATTGACCGTTTTGTCCGACACGAGAGATTTTGGGTCGGTTTTTTGCTCAGATTTGCTCTATCTCTTACCGTTTCGGAGATATTGACCATTTTGTCCGACACGAGAGATTTTGGGTCGGTTTTTTGCTCAGATTTGCTCTATCCCTTACCGTTTCGGAGATATTGACCATTATATTGACCATTTTGTCCCACACGAGAGATTTTGGGTCGGTGTTTTGCTCAGATTTGCTCTATCTCTTACCGTTTCGGAGATATTGACCATTTTGTCCGACACGAGAGATTTTGGGTCGGTTTTTTGCTCAGATTTGCTCTATCTCTTACCGTTTCGGAGATATTGAATATTATGTCCGACACGAGAGATTTTTGGTCGGTTTTTGCTCTAACTTTTACAATTCTTAACCGATTCCATTGAAAGTTTTTTTGTTTTTTAGGTATTTCTATACTCTTTCGAACTGCATTTACAGATTTGCTCGATCTCTTACCGTTTCGGAGATATTGACCATTATGTCCGACACGAGAGATTTTGGGTTGGTTTTTGCTCAGATTTGCTCTATCTCTTACCGTTTCGGAGATATTGACCATTTTGTCCGACACGGGAGATTTTGGGTCGGTTATTTGCTCAGATTTGCTCTATCTCTTACCGTTTCGGAGATATTGAATATTATGTCCGACACGAGAGATTTTTGGTCGGTTTTTGCTCTAACTTTTACAATTCTTAACCGATTCCATTGAAAGTCTTTTTGTTTTTTAGGTATTTTTATACTCTTTCGAACTGCATTTACAGATTTGCTCTATCCCTTACCGTTTCGGAGATATTGACCATTATGTCCGACACGAGAGATTTTGGGTCGGTTTTTTGCTCAGATTTGCTCTATCTCTTACCGTTTCGGAGATATTGACCATTTTGTCCGACACGAGAGATTTTGGGTCGGTTTTTTGCTCAGATTTGCTCTATCCCTTACCGTTTCGGAGATATTGACCATTATATTGACCATTTTGTCCCACACGAGAGATTTTGGGTCGGTGTTTTGCTCAGATTTGCTCTATCTCTTACCGTTTCGGAGATATTGACCATTTTTGTTCCGACACGAGAGATTTTGGGTCGGTTTTTTGCTCAGATTTGCTCTATCTCTTACCGTTTCGGAGATATTGAATATTATGTCCGACACGAGAGATTTTTGGTCGGTTTTTGCTCTAACTTTTACAATTCTTAACCGATTCCATTGAAAGTTTTTTTGTTTTTTAGGTATTTCTATACTCTTTCGAACTGCATTTACAGATTTGCTCGATCTCTTACCGTTTCGGAGATATTGACCATTATGTCCGACACGAGAGATTTTGGGTTGGTTTTTTGCTCAGATTTGCTCTATCTCTTACCGTTTCGGAGATATTGACCATTTTGTCCGACACGGGAGATTTTGGGTCGGTTTTTTGCTCAGATTTGCTCTATCTCTTACCGTTTCGGAGATATTGAATATTATGTCCGACACGAGAGATTTTTGGTCGGTTTTTGCTCTAACTTTTACAATTCTTAACCGATTCCATTGAAAGTCTTTTTGTTTTTTAGGTATTTTTATACTCTTTCGAACTGCATTTACAGATTTGCTCTATCCCTTACCGTTTCGGAGATATTGACCATTATGTCCGACACGAGAGATTTTGGGTCGGTTTTTTGCTCAGATTTGCTCTATCTCTTACCGTTTCGGAGATATTGACCATTTTGTCCGACACGAGAGATTTTGGGTTGATTTTTTGCTCAGATTTGCTCTATCCCTTACCGTTTCGGAGATATTGACCATTATATTGACCATTTTGCCCGACACGAGAGATTTTGGGTCGGTGTTTTGCTCAAATTTGCTCTATCTCTTACCGTTTCGGAGATATTGACCATTTTGTCCGACACGAGAGATTTTGGGTCGGTTTTTTGCTCAGATTTGCTCTATCTCTTACCGTTTCGGAGATATTGACCATTATATTGACCATTTTGTCCCACACGAGAGATTTTGGGTCGGTGTTTTGCTCAGATTTGCTCTATCTCTTACCGTTTCGGAGATATTGACCATTTTGTCCGACACGAGAGATTTTGGGTCGGTTTTTTGCTCAGATTTGCTCTATCTCTTACCGTTTCGGAGATATTGAATATTATGTCCGACACGAGAGATTTTTGGTCGGTTTTTGCTCTAACTTTTACAATTCTTAACCGATTCCATTGAAAGTTTTTTTGTTTTTTAGGTATTTCTATACTCTTTCGAACTGCATTTACAGATTTGCTCGATCTCTTACCGTTTCGGAGATATTGACCATTATGTCCGACACGAGAGATTTTGGGTTGGTTTTTTGCTCAGATTTGCTCTATCTCTTACCGTTTCGGAGATATTGACCATTTTGTCCGACACGTAAGATTTTGGGTCGGATTTTGCTCAGATTTGCTCTATCTCTTACCGTTTCGGAGATATTGAATATTATGTCCGACACGAGAGATTTTTGGTCGGTTTTTGCTCTAACTTTTACAATTCTTAACCGATTCCATTGAAAGTTTTTTTTGTTTTTTAGGTATTTTTATACTCTTTCGAACTGCATTTACAGATTTGCTCTATCTCTTACCGTTTCGGAGATATTGGCCATTATGTCCGACACGAGAGATTTTGGGTCGGTTTTTTGCTCAGATTTGCTCCATCTCTTACCGTTTCGGAGATATTGACCATTATGTCCGACACGAGAGATTTTGGGTCGGTTTTTTGCTCAGATTTGCTCTATCTCTTACCGTTTCGGAGATATTGACCATTTTGTCCGACACGAGAGATTTTGGGTCGGTTTTTGTTCTAACTTTTACAATTCTTAACCGATTCCATTCAAAGTTTTTTTGTTTTTTAGGTATTTCTATACTCTTTCCAACTGCATTTACAGATTTGCTCCATCTCTTACCGTTTCGGAGATATTGACCATTATGTCCGACACGAGAGATTTTGGGTCGGTTTTTTGCTCAGATTTGCTCTATCTCTTACCGTTTCGGAGATATTGACCATTATGTCCGACACGAGAGATTTTGGGTCGGATTTTGCTCTAACTTTTACAATTCTTAACCGATTCCATTGAAAGTTTTTTTGCTTTTTAGGTATTTCTATACTCTTTCGAACTGCATTTACAGATTTGCTCGATCTCTTACCGTTTCGGAGATATTGACCATTTTGTCCGACACGGGAGATTTTGGGTCGGTTTTTTGCTCAGATTTGCTCTATCTCTTACCGTTTCGGAGATATTGAATATTATGTCCGACACGAGAGATTTTTGGTCGGTTTTTGCTCTAACTTTTACAATTCTTAACCGATTCCATTGAAAGTCTTTTTGTTTTTTAGGTATTTTTATACTCTTTCGAACTGCATTTACAGATTTGCTCTATCCCTTACCGTTTCGGAGATATTGACCATTATGTCTGACACGAGAGATTTTGGGTCGGTTTTTTGCTCAGATTTGCTCTATCTCTTACCGTTTCGGAGATATTGACCATTATGTCCGACACGAGAGATTTTGGGTCGGTGTTTTGCTCAGATTTGCTCTATCTCTTACCGTTTCGGAGATATTGACCATTTTGTCCGACACGAGAGATTTTGGGTCGGTTTTTTTGCTCAGATTTGCTCTATCTCTTACCGTTTCGGAGATATTGAATATTATGTCCGACACGAGAGATTTTTGGTCGGTTTTTGCTCTAACTTTTACAATTCTTAACCGATTCCATTGAAAGTTTTTTTGTTTTTTAGGTATTTCTATACTCTTTCGAACTGCATTTACAGATTTGCTCGATCTCTTACCGTTTCGGAGATATTGACCATTATGTCCGACACGAGAGATTTTGGGTTGGTTTTTTGCTCAGATTTGCTCTATCTCTTACCGTTTCGGAGATATTGACCATTTTGTCCGACACGGGAGATTTTGGGTCGGTTTTTTGCTCAGATTTGCTCTATCTCTTACCGTTTCGGAGATATTGAATATTATGTCCGACACGAGAGATTTTTGGTCGGTTTTTGCTCTAACTTTTACAATTCTTAACCGATTCCATTGAAAGTTTTTTTGTTTTTTAGGTATTTCTATACTCTTTCGAACTGCATTTACAGATTTGCTCTATCCCTTACCGTTTCGGAGATATTGACCATTATGTCCGACACGAGAGATTTTGGGTCGGTTTTTTGCTCAGATTTGCTCTATCTCTTACCGTTTCGGAGATATTGACCATTTTGTCCGACACGAGAGATTTTGGGTTGATTTTTTGCTCAGATTTGCTCTATCCCTTACCGTTTCGGAGATATTGACCATTATATTGACCATTTTGCCCGACACGAGAGATTTTGGGTCGGTGTTTTGCTCAAATTTGCTCTATCTCTTACCGTTTCGGAGATATTGACCATTTTGTCCGACACGAGAGATTTTGGGTCGGTTTTTTGCTCAGATTTGCTCTATCTCTTACCGTTTCGGAGATATTGAATATTATGTCCGACACGAGAGATTTTTGGTCGGTTTTTGCTCTAACTTTTACAATTCTTAACCGATTCCATTGAAAGTTTTTTTGTTTTTTAGGTATTTCTATACTCTTTCGAACTGCATTTACAGATTTGCTCGATCTCTTACCGTTTCGGAGATATTGACCATTATGTCCGACACGAGAGATTTTGGGTTGGTTTTTTGCTCAGATTTGCTCTATCTCTTACCGTTTCGGAGATATTGATCATTTTGTCCGACACGGGAGATTTTTGGTCGGTTTTTTGCTCAGATTTGCTCTATCTCTTACCGTTTCGGAGATATTGAATATTATGTCCGACACGAGAGATTTTTGGTCGGATTTTGCTCTAACTTTTACAATTCTTAACCGATTCCATTGAAAGTTTTTTTGTTTTTTAGGTATTTTTATACTCTTTCGAACTGCATTTACAGATTTGCTCTATCTCTTACCGTTTCGGAGATATTGGCCATTATGTCCGACACGAGAGATTTTGGGTCGGTTTTTTGCTCAGATTTGCTCCATCTCTTACCGTTTCGGAGATATTGACCATTATGTCCGACACGAGAGATTTTGGGTCGGTTTTTTGCTCAGATTTGCTCTATCTCTTACCGTTTCGGAGATATTGACCATTTTGTCCGACACGAGAGATTTTGGGTCGGTTTTTGTTCTAACTTTTACAATTCTTAACCGATTCCATTCAAAGTTTTTTTGTTTTTTAGGTATTTCTATACTCTTTCCAACTGCATTTACAGATTTGCTCCATCTCTTACCGTTTCGGAGATATTGACCATTATGTCCGACACGAGAGATTTTGGGTCGGTTTTTTGCTCAGATTTGCTCTATCTCTTACCGTTTCGGAGATATTGACCATTATGTCCGACACGAGAGATTTTGGGTCGGATTTTGCTCTAACTTTTACAATTCTTAACCGATTCCATTGAAAGTTTTTTTGCTTTTTAGGTATTTCTATACTCTTTCGAACTGCATTTACAGATTTGCTCGATCTCTTACCGTTTCGGAGATATTGACCATTTTGTCCGACACGGGAGATTTTGGGTCGGTTTTTTGCTCAGATTTGCTCTATCTCTTACCGTTTCGGAGATATTGACCATTTTGTCCGACACGAGAGATTTTGGGTCGGTTTTTGCTCTAACTTTTACAATTCTTAACCGATTCCATTGAAAGTCTTTTTGTTTTTTAGGTATTTTTATACTCTTTCGAACTGCATTTACAGATTTGCTCTATCCCTTACCGTTTCGGAGATATTGACCATTATGTCTGACACGAGAGATTTTGGGTCGGTTTTTTGCTCAGATTTGCTCTATCTCTTACCGTTTCGGAGATATTGACCATTATGTCCGACACGAGAGATTTTGGGTCGGTTTTTTGCTCAGATTTGCTCTATCTCTTACCGTTTCGGAGATATTGACCATTTTGTCCGACACGAGAGATTTTGGGTTGATTTTTTGCTCAGATTTGCTCTATCCCTTACCGTTTCGGAGATATTGACCATTATATTGACCATTTTGCCCGACACGAGAGATTTTGGGTTGGTTTTTTGCTCAGATTTGCTCTATCTCTTACCGTTTCGGAGATATTGATCATTTTGTCCGACACGGGAGATTTTGGGTCGGTTTTTTGCTCAGATTTGCTCTATCTCTTACCGTTTCGGAGATATTGAATATTATGTCCGACACGAGAGATTTTTGGTCGGTTTTTGCTCTAACTTTTACAATTCTTAACCGATTCCATTGAAAGTTTTTTTGTTTTTTAGGTATTTTTATACTCTTTCGAACTGCATTTACAGATTTGCTCTATCTCTTACCGTTTCGGAGATATTGGCCATTATGTCCGACACGAGAGATTTTGGGTCGGTTTTTTGCTCAGATTTGCTCCATCTCTTACCGTTTCGGAGATATTGACCATTATGTCCGACACGAGAGATTTTGGGTCGGTTTTTTGCTCAGATTTGCTCTATCTCTTACCGTTTCGGAGATATTGACCATTTTGTCCGACACGAGAGATTTTAGGTCAGTTTTTGTTCTAACTTTTACAATTCTTAACCGATTCCATTCAAAGTTTTTTTGTTTTTTAGGTATTTCTATACTCTTTCCAACTGCATTTACAGATTTGCTCCATCTCTTACCGTTTCGGAGATATTGACCATTATGTCCGACACGAGAGATTTTGGGTCGGTTTTTTGCTCAGATTTGCTCTATCTCTTACCGTTTCGGAGATATTGACCATTTTGTCCGACACGAGAGATTTTGGGTCGGTTTTTGCTCTAACTTTTACAACTCTTAACCGATTCCATTGAAAGTTTTTTTTGTTTTTTAGGTATTTCTATACTCTTTCGAACTGCATTTACAGATTTGCTTGATCTCTTACCGTTTCGGAGATATTGGCCATTATGTCCGACACGAGAGATTTTGGGTCGGTTTTTTGCTCAGATTTGCTCCATCTCTTACCGTTTCGGAGATATTGACCATTATGTCCGACACGAGAGATTTTGGGTCGGTTTTTTGCTCAGATTTGCTCTATCTCTTACCGTTTCGGAGATATTGACCATTTTGTCCGACACGAGAGATTTTAGGTCGGTTTTTGTTCTAACTTTTACAATTCTTAACCGATTCCATTCAAAGTTTTTTTGTTTTTTAGGTATTTCTATACTCTTTCCAACTGCATTTACAGATTTGCTCCATCTCTTACCGTTTCGGAGATATTGACCATTATGTCCGACACGAGAGATTTTGGGTCGGTTTTTTGCTCAGATTTGCTCTATCTCTTACCGTTTCGGAGATATTGACCATTTTGTCCGACACGAGAGATTTTGGGTCGGTTTTTGCTCTAACTTTTACAACTCTTAACCGATTCCATTGAAAGTTTTTTTGTTTTTTAGGTATTTCTATACTCTTTCCAACTGCATTTACAGATTTGCTCGATCTCTTACCGTTTCGGAGATATTGACCATTATGTCCGACACGGGAGATTTTGGGTCGGTTTTTTGCTCAGATTTGCTCTATCTCTTACCGTTTCGGAGATATTGACCATTATGTCCGACACGAGAGATTTTGGGTCGGATTTTGCTCTAACTTTTACAATTCTTAACCGATTCCATTGAAAGTTTTTTTGCTTTTTAGGTATTTCTATACTCTTTCGAACTGCATTTACAGATTTGCTCGATCTCTTACCGTTTCGGAGATATTGACCATTTTGTCCGACACGGGAGATTTTGGGTCGGTTTTTTGCTCAGATTTGCTCTATCTCTTACCGTTTCGGAGATATTGAATATTATGTCCGACACGAGAGATTTTTGGTCGGTTTTTGCTCTAACTTTTACAATTCTTAACCGATTCCATTGAAAGTCTTTTTGTTTTTTAGGTATTTTTATACTCTTTCGAACTGCATTTACAGATTTGCTCTATCCCTTACCGTTTCGGAGATATTGACCATTATGTCCGACACGAGAGATTTTGGGTCGGTTTTTTGCTCAGATTTGCTCTATCTCTTACCGTTTCGGAGATATTGACCATTTTGTCCGACACGAGAGATTTTGGGTTGATTTTTTGCTCAGATTTGCTCTATCCCTTACCGTTTCGGAGATATTGACCATTATATTGACCATTTTGCCCGACACGAGAGATTTTGGGTCGGTGTTTTGCTCAAATTTGCTCTATCTCTTACCGTTTCGGAGATATTGACCATTTTGTCCGACACGAGAGATTTTGGGTCGGTTTTTTGCTCAGATTTGCTCTATCTCTTACCGTTTCGGAGATATTGAATATTATGTCCGACACGAGAGATTTTTGGTCGGTTTTTGCTCTAACTTTTACAATTCTTAACCGATTCCATTGAAAGTTTTTTTGTTTTTTAGGTATTTCTATACTCTTTCGAACTGCATTTACAGATTTGCTCGATCTCTTACCGTTTCGGAGATATTGACCATTATGTCCGACACGAGAGATTTTGGGTTGGTTTTTTGCTCAGATTTGCTCTATCTCTTACCGTTTCGGAGATATTGACCATTATGTCCGACACGAGAGATTTTGGGTCGGTTTTTTGCTCAGATTTGCTCTATCTCTTACCGTTTCGGAGATATTGACCATTTTGTCCGACACGAGAGATTTTGGGTTGATTTTTTGCTCAGATTTGCTCTATCCCTTACCGTTTCGGAGATATTGACCATTATATTGACCATTTTGCCCGACACGAGAGATTTTGGGTCGGTGTTTTGCTCAAATTTGCTCTATCTCTTACCGTTTCGGAGATATTGACCATTTTGTCCGACACGAGAGATTTTGGGTCGGTTTTTTGCTCAGATTTGCTCTATCTCTTACCGTTTCGGAGATATTGACCATATTATGTCCGACACGAGAGATTTTTGGTCGGTTTTTGCTCTAACTTTTACAATTCTTAACCGATTCCATTGAAAGTTTTTTTGTTTTTTAGGTATTTCTATACTCTTTCGAACTGCATTTACAGATTTGCTCGATCTCTTACCGTTTCGGAGATATTGACCATTATGTCCGACACGAGAGATTTTGGGTTGGTTTTTTGCTCAGATTTGCTCTATCTCTTACCGTTTCGGAGATATTGACCATTTTGTCCGACACGGGAGATTTTGGGTCGGTTTTTTGCTCAGATTTGCTCTATCTCTTACCGTTTCGGAGATATTGAATATTATGTCCGACACGAGAGATTTTTGGTCGGTTTTTGCTCTAACTTTTACAATTCTTAACCGATTCCATTGAAAGTTTTTTTGTTTTTTAGGTATTTTTATACTCTTTCGAACTGCATTTACAGATTTGCTCTATCTCTTACCGTTTCGGAGATATTGACCATTTTGCCCGACACGAGAGATTTTGGGTCGGTTTTTTGCTCAGATTTGCTCTATCTCTTACCGTTTCGGAGATATTGAATATTATGTCCGACACGAGAGATTTTTGGTCGGTTTTTGCTCTAACTTTTACAATTCTTAACCGATTCCATTCAAAGTTTTTTTGTTTTTTAGGTATTTCTATACTCTTTCCAACTGCATTTACAGATTTGCTCCATCTCTTACCGTTTCGGAGATATTGACCATTATGTCCGACACGAGAGATTTTGGGTCGGTTTTTTGCTCAGATTTGCTCTATCTCTTACCGTTTCGGAGATATTGACCTTTTTGTCCGACACGAGAGATTTTGGGTCGGTTTTTGCTCTAACTTTTACAACTCTTAACCGATTCCATTGAAAGTTTTTTTGTTTTTTAGGTATTTCTATACTCTTTCCAACTGCATTTACAGATTTGCTCGATCTCTTACCGTTTCGGAGATATTGACCATTATGTCCGACACGGGAGATTTTGGGTCGGTTTTTTGCTCAGATTTGCTCTATCTCTTACCGTTTCGGAGATATTGACCATTATGTCCGACACGAGAGATTTTGGGTCGGATTTTGCTCTAACTTTTACAATTCTTAACCGATTCCATTGAAAGTTTTTTTGCTTTTTAGGTATTTCTATACTCTTTCGAACTGCATTTACAGATTTGCTCGATCTCTTACCGTTTCGGAGATATTGACCATTTTGTCCGACACGGGAGATTTTGGGTCGGTTTTTTGATCAGATTTGCTCTATCTCTTACCGTTTCGGAGATATTGAATATTATGTCCGACACGAGAGATTTTTGGTCGGTTTTTGCTCTAACTTTTACAATTCTTAACCGATTCCATTGAAAGTCTTTTTGTTTTTTAGGTATTTTTATACTCTTTCGAACTGCATTTACAGATTTGCTCTATCCCTTACCGTTTCGGAGATATTGACCATTATGTCCGACACGAGAGATTTTGGGTCGGTTTTTTGCTCAGATTTGCTCTATCTCTTACCGTTTCGGAGATATTGAATATTATGTCCGACACGAGAGATTTTTGGTCGGTTTTTGCTCTAACTTTTACAATTCTTAACCGATTCCATTGAAAGTTTTTTTGTTTTTTAGGTATTTCTATACTCTTTCCAACTGCATTTACAGATTTGCTCGATCTCTTACCGTTTCGGAGATATTGACCATTATGTCCGACACGAGAGATTTTTGGTCGGTTTTTGCTCTAACTTTTACAATTCTTAACCGATTCCATTGAAAGTCTTTTTGTTTTTTAGGTATTTTTATACTCTTTCGAACTGCATTTACAGATTTGCTCTATCCCTTACCGTTTCGGAGATATTGACCATTATGTCCGACACGAGAGATTTTGGGTCGGTTTTTTGCTCAGATTTGCTCTATCTCTTACCGTTTCGGAGATATTGACCATTATGTCCGACACGAGAGATTTTGGGTCGGTTTTTTGCTCAGATTTGCTCTATCTCTTACCGTTTCGGAGATATTGACCATTTTGTCCGACACGAGAGATTTTGGGTTGATTTTTTGCTCAGATTTGCTCTATCCCTTACCGTTTCGGAGATATTGACCATTATATTGACCATTTTGCCCGACACGAGAGATTTTGGGTCGGTGTTTTGCTCAAATTTGCTCTATCTCTTACCGTTTCGGAGATATTGACCATTTTGTCCGACACGAGAGATTTTGGGTCGGTTTTTTGCTCAGATTTGCTCTATCTCTTACCGTTTCGGAGATATTGAATATTATGTCCGACACGAGAGATTTTTGGTCGGTTTTTGCTCTAACTTTTACAATTCTTAACCGATTCCATTGAAAGTTTTTTTTTGTTTTTTAGGTATTTCTATACTCTTTCGAACTGCATTTACAGATTTGCTCGATCTCTTACCGTTTCGGAGATATTGACCATTATGTCCGACACGAGAGATTTTGGGTTGGTTTTTTGCTCAGATTTGCTCTATCTCTTACCGTTTCGGAGATATTGACCATTTTGTCCGACACGGGAGATTTTGGGTCGGTTTTTTGCTCAGATTTGCTCTATCTCTTACCGTTTCGGAGATATTGAATATTATGTCCGACACGAGAGATTTTTGGTCGGTTTTTGCTCTAACTTTTACAATTCTTAACCGATTCCATTGAAAGTTTTTTTTGTTTTTTAGGTATTTTTATACTCTTTCGAACTGCATTTACAGATTTGCTCTATCTCTTACCGTTTCGGAGATATTGACCATTTTGCCCGACACGAGAGATTTTGGGTCGGTTTTTGCTCAGATTTGCTCTATCTCTTACCGTTTCGGAGATATTGAATATTATGTCCGACACGAGAGATTTTTGGTCGGTTTTTGCTCTAACTTTTTCAATTCTTAACCGATTCCATTGAAAGTTTTTTTGTTTTTTAGGTATTTTTATACTCTTTCGAACTGCATTTACAGATTTGCTCTATCTCTTACCGTTTCGGAGATATTGACCATTATGTCCGACACGGGAGATTTTGTTTCGGTTTTTTGCTCAGATTTGCTCTATCTCTTACCGTTTCGGAGATATTGACCATTTTGTCCGACACGAGAGATTTTGGGTCGGTTTTTGTTCTAACTTTTACAATTCTTAACCGATTCCATTGAAAGTTTTTTTGTTTTTTAGGTATTTCTATACTCTTTCCAACTGCATTTACAGATTTGCTCCATCTCTTACCGTTTCGGAGATATTGACCATTTTGTCCGACACGAGAGATTTTTGGTCGGTTTTTTGCTCAGATTTGCTCTATCTCTTACCGTTTCGGAGATATTGACCATTTTGTCCGGCACGAGAGATTTTGGGTCGGTTTTTTGCTCAGATTTGCTCTATCTCTTACCGTTTCGGAGATATTGACCATTTTGTCCGACAAGAGAGATTTTGGGTCGGTTTTTGTTCTAACTTTTACAATTCTTAACCGATTCCATTGAAAGTTTTTTTGTTTTTTAGGTATTTCTATACTCTTTCCAACTGCATTTACAGATTTGCTCGATCTCTTACCGTTTCGGAGATATTGACCATTATGTCCGACACGGGAGATTTTGGGTCGGTTTTTTGCTCAGATTTACTCTATCTCTTACCGTTTCGGAGATATTGACCATTTTGTCCGACACGAGAGATTTTGAGTCGGTTTTTGCTCTAACTTTTACAACTCTTAACCGATTCCATTGAAAGTTTTTTTGTTTTTTAGGTATTTCTATACTCTTTCCAACTGCATTTACAGATTTGCTCGATCTCTTACCGTTTCGGAGATATTGACCATTTTGTCCGACACGAGAGATTTTTGGTCGGTTTTTTGCTCAGATTTGCTCTATCTCTTACCGTTTCGGAGATATTGACCATTTTGTCCGGCACGAGAGATTTTGGGTCGGTTTTTTGCTCAGATTTGCTCTATCTCTTACCGTTTCGGAGATATTGACCATTTTGTCCGACACGAGAGATTTTGGGTCGGTTTTTGTTCTAACTTTTACAATTCTTAAACGATTCCATTGAAAGTTTTTTTGTTTTTTAGGTATTTCTATACTCTTTCCAACTGCATTTACAGATTTGCTCGATCTCTTACCGTTTCGGAGATATTGACCATTATGTCCGACACGGGAGATTTTGGGTCGGTTTTTTGCTCAGATTTACTCTATCTCTTACCGTTTCGGAGATATTGACCATTTTGTCCGACACGAGAGATTTTGAGTCGGTTTTTGTTCTAACTTTTACAATTCTTAACCGATTCCATTGAAAGTTTTTTTGTTTTTTAGGTATTTCTATACTCTTTCCAACTGCATTTACAGATTTGCTCGATCTCTCACCGTTTCGGAGATATTGACCATTATGTCCGACACGGGAGATTTTGGGTCGGTTTTTTGCTCAGATTTGCTCTATCTCTTACCGTTTCGGAGATATTGACCATTTTGTCCGACACGAGAGATTTTGAGTCGGTTTTTGCTCTAACTTTTACAACTCTTAACCGATTCCATTGAAAGTTTTTTTGTTTTTTAGGTATTTCTATACTCTTTCCAACTGCATTTACAGATTTGCTCGATCTCTTACCGTTTCGGAGATATTGACCATTTTGTCCGACACGAGAGATTTTTGGTCGGTTTTTTGCTCAGATTTGCTCTATCTCTTACCGTTTCGGAGATATTGACCATTTTGTCCGGCACGAGAGATTTTGGGTCGGTTTTTTGCTCAGATTTGCTCTATCTCTTACCGTTTCGGAGATATTGAATATTATGTCCGACACGAGAGATTTTTGGTCGGTTTTTGCTCTAACTTTTACAATTCTTAACCGATTCCATTGAAAGTTTTTTTGTTTTTTAGGTATTTTTATACTCTTTCGAACTGCATTTACACATTTGCTCTATCTCTTACCGTTTCGGAGATATTGACCATTATGTCCGACACGAGAGATTTTGGGTCGGTTTTTTGCTCAGATTTGCTCTATCTCTTACCGTTTCGGAGATATTGACCATTTTGTCCGACACGAAAGATTTTGGGTCGGTTTTTGTTCTAACTTTTACAATTCTTAACCGATTCCATTGAAAGTTTTTTTGTTTTTTAGGTATTTCTATACTCTTTCCAACTGCTATTACAGATTTGCTCGATCTCTTACCGTTTCGGAGATATTGACCATTATGTCCGACACGGGAGATTTTGGGTCGGTTTTTTGCTCAGATTTACTCTATCTCTTACCGTTTCGGAGATATTGACCATTTTGTCCGACACGAGAGATTTTGAGTCGGTTTTTGCTCTAACTTTTACAACTCTTAACCGATTCCATTGAAAGTTTTTTTGTTTTTTAGGTATTTCTATACTCTTTCCAACTGCATTTACAGATTTGCTCGATCTCTTACCGTTTCGGAGATATTGACCATTTTGTCCGACACGAGAGATTTTTGGTCGGTTTTTTGCTCAGATTTGCTCTATCTCATACCGTTTCGGAGATATTGACCATTTTGTCCGGCACGAGAGATTTTGGGTCGGTTTTTGTTCTAACTTTTACAATTCTTAACCGATTCCATTGAAAGTTTTTTTGTTTTTTAGGTATTTCTATACTCTTTCCAACTGCATTTACAGATTTGCTCGATCTCTTACCGTTTCGGAGATATTGACCATTATGTCCGACACGGGAGATTTTGGGTCGGTTTTTTGCTCAGATTTGCTCTATCTCTTACCGTTTCGGAGATATTGACCATTTTGTCCGACACGAGAGATTTTGAGTCGGTTTTTGCTCTAACTTTTACAACTCTTAACCGATTCCATTGAAAGTTTTTTTTGTTTTTTAGGTATTTCTATACTCTTTCCAACTGCATTTACAGATTTGCTCGATCTCTTACCGTTTCGGAGATATTGACCATTTTGTCCGACACGAGAGATTTTTGGTCGGTTTTTTGCTCAGATTTGCTCTATCTCTTACCGTTTCGGAGATATTGACCATTTTGTCCGGCACGAGAGATTTTGGGTCGGTTTTTTGCTCAGATTTGCTCTATCTCTTACCGTTTCGGAGATATTGAATATTATGTCCGACACGAGAGATTTTTGGTCGGTTTTTGCTCTAACTTTTACAATTCTTAACCGATTCCATTGAAAGTTTTTTTGTTTTTTAGGTATTTTTATACTCTTTCGAACTGCATTTACAGATTTGCTCTATCTCTTACCGTTTCGGAGATATTGACCATTATGTCCGACACGAAAGATTTTGGGTCGGTTTTTGTTCTAACTTTTACAATTCTTAACCGATTCCATTGAAAGTTTTTTTGTTTTTTAGGTATTTCTATACTCTTTCCAACTGCATTTACAGATTTGCTCGATCTCTTACCGTTTCGGAGATATTGACCATTTTGTCCGACACGAGAGATTTTTGGTCGGTTTTTTGCTCAGATTTGCTCTATCTCTTACCGTTTCGGAGATATTGACCATTTTGTCCGGCACGAGAGATTTTGGGTCGGTTTTTTGCTCAGATTTGCTCTATCTCTTACCGTTTCGGAGATATTGACCATTTTGTCCGATACGAGAGATTTTGGGTCGGTTTTTGCTCTAACTTTTACAATTCTTAACCGATTCCATTGAAAGTTTTTTTGTTTTTTTTTGGGATTTTTATACTCTTCCGAACTGCATTTACAGATTTGCTCTATCTCTTACTGTTTCGGAGAAATTGACCATTATGTCCGACACGAGAGATTTTGGGTCGGTTTTTTGCTCAGATTTGCTCTATCTCTTACCGTTTTGGAGATATTGACCATTTTGTCCGACACGAGAGATTTTAGGTCGGTTTTTGCTCTAACTTTTACAATTCTTAACCGATTCCATTGAAAGTTTTTTTGTTTTTTAGGTATTTTTATACTCTTTCGAACTGCATTTACAGATTTGCTCCATCTCTTACCGTTTCGGAGATATTGACCATTATGTCCGACACGAGAGATTTTGGGTCGGTTTTTTGCTCAGATTTGCTCTATCTCTTACCGTTTCGGAGATATTGACCATTATGTCCGACACGAGAGATTTTGGGTCGGTTTTTTGCTCAGATTTGCTCTATCTCTTACCGTTTCGGAGATATTGAATATTATGTCCGACACGAGAGATTTTTGGTCGGTTTTTGCTCTAACTTTTACAATTCTTAACCGATTCCATTGAAAGATTTTTTTGTTTTTTAGGTATTTTTATACTCTTTCGAACTGCATTTACAGATTTGCTCTATCTCTTACCGTTTCGGAGATATTGACCATTTTGTCGGACACGAGAGATTTTGGGTCGGTTTTTTGCTCAGATTTGCTCTATCTCTTACCGTTTCGGAGATATTGAATATTATGTCCGACACGAGAGATTTTTGGTCGGTTTTTGCTCTAACTTTTACAATTCTTAACCGATTCCATTGAAAGTTTTTTTTGTTTTTTAGGTATTTTTATACTCTTTCGAACTGCATTTACAGATTTGCTCTATCTCTTACCGTTTCGGAGATATTGACCATTATGTCCGACACGAGAGATTTTGGGTCGGTTTTTTGCTCAGATTTGCTCTATCTCTTACCGTTTCGGAGATATTGACCATTTTGTCCGACACGAGAGATTTTGGGTCGGTTTTTGTTCTAACTTTTACAATTCTTAACCGATTCCATTGAACGTTTTTTTGTTTTTTAGGTATTTTTATACTCTTTCGAACTGCATTTACACAATTGCTCTATCTCTTACCGTTTCGGAGATATTGACCATTTTGTCCGACACGAGAGATTTTGGGTCGGTTTTTTGCTCAGATTTGCTCTATCTCTTACCGTTTCGGAGATATTGAATATTATGTCCGACACGAGAGATTTTGGGTCGGTTTTTGCTCTAACTTTTGCAATTCTTAACCGATTCCATTGAAATTTTTTTTTGTTTTTTAGGTATTTTTATACTCTTTCGAACTGCATTTACAGATTTGCTCGATCTCTTACCGTTTCGGAGATATTGACCATTATGTCCGACACAAGAGATTTTGGGTCGGTTTTTTGCTCAGATTTGCTCTATCTCTTACATTTTCGGAGATATTGACCATTATGTCCGACACGAGAGATTTTGGGTCGGTTTTTTGCTCAGATTTGCTCTATCTCTTACCGTTTCGGAGATATTGACCATTTTGTCCGACACGAGAGCTTTTGGGTCGGTTTTTGCTCTAACTTTTACAATTCTTAACCGATTCCATTGAAAGTATTTTTTGTTTTTTAGGTATTTTTATACTCTTTCGAACTGCATTTGCAGATTTGCTCTATCTCTTACCGTTTCGGAGATATTGAATATTATGTCCGACACGAGAGATTTTGGGTCGGTCTTTTGCTCAGATTTGCTCTATCTCTTACCGTTTCGGAGATATTGACCATTATGTCCGACGCGAGAGATTTTGGGTCGGTTTTTGCTCTAACTTTTGCAATTCTTAACCGATTCCATTGAAATTTTTTTTGTTTTTTAGGTATTTTTATACTCTTTCGAACTGCATTTACAGATTTGCTCCATCTCTTACCGTTTCGGAGATATTGACCATTTTGTCGGACACGAGAGATTTTGGGTCGGTTTTTTGCTCAGATTTGCTCTATCTCTTACCGTTTCGGAGATATTGACCATTATGTCCGACGCGAGAGATTTTGGGTCGGTTTTTGCTCTAACTTTTGCAATTCTTAACCGATTCCATTGAAATTTTTTTTTTGTTTTTTAGGTATTTTTTATACTCTTTCGAACTGCATTTACAGATTTGCTCCATCTCTTACCGTTTCGGAGATATTGACCATTTTGTCCGACACGAGAGCTTTTTGGGTCGGTTTTTGCTCTAACTTTTACAATTCTTAACCGATTCCATTGAAAGTATTTTTTGTTTTTTAGGTATTTTTATACTCTTTCGAACTGCATTTACAGATTTGCTCTATCTCTTACCGTTTCGGAGATATTGAATATTATGTCCGACACGAGAGATTTTGGGTCGGTCTTTTGCTCAGATTTGCTCTATCTCTTACCGTTTCGGAGATATTGACCATTTTGTCCGACACGAAAGATTTTGGGTCGGTTTTTGTTCTAACTTTTACAATTCTTAACCGATTCCATTGAAAGTTTTTTTTGTTTTTTAGGTATTTCTATACTCTTTCCAACTGCATTTACAGATTTGCTCGATCTCTTACCGTTTCGGAGATATTGACCATTTTGTCCGACACGAGAGATTTTTGGTCGGTTTTTTGCTCAGATTTGCTCTATCTCTTACCGTTTCGGAGATATTGACCATTTTGTCCGGCACGAGAGATTTTGGGTCGGTTTTTTGCTCAGATTTGCTCTATCTCTTACCGTTTCGGAGATATTGACCATTTTGTCCGATACGAGAGATTTTGGGTCGGTTTTTGCTCTAACTTTTACAATTCTTAACCGATTCCATTGAAAGTTTTTTTGTTTTTTTTTGGGATTTTTATACTCTTCCGAACTGCATTTACAGATTTGCTCTATCTCTTACCGTTTCGGAGATATTGACCATTTTGTCCGACACGAGAGATTTTAGGTCGGTTTTTGCTCTAACTTTTACAATTCTTAACCGATTCCATTGAAAGTTTTTTTGTTTTTTAGGTATTTTTATACTCTTTCGAACTGCATTTACAGATTTGCTCTATCTCTTACCGTTTCGGAGATATTGACCATTTTGTCCGACACGAGAGATTTTGGGTCGGTTTTTTGCTCAGATTTGCTCTATCTCTTACCGTTTCGGAGATATTGAATATTATGTCCGACACGAGAGATTTTGGGTCGGTTTTTGCTCTAACTTTTACAATTCTTAACCGATTCCATTGAAATTTTTTTGTTTTTTAGGTATTTTTATACTCTTTCGAACTGCATTTACAGATTTGCTCCATCTCTTACCGTTTCGGAGATATTGACCATTATGTCCGACACGAGAGATTTTGGGTCGGTTTTTTGCTCAGATTTGCTCTATCTCTTACCGTTTCGGAGATATTGACCATTATGTCCGACACGAGAGATTTTGGGTCGGTTTTTTGCTCAGATTTGCTCTATCTCTTACCGTTTCGGAGATATTGACCATTTTGTCGGACACGAGAGATTTTGGGTCGGTTTTTTGCTCAGATTTGCTCTATCTCTTACCGTTTCGGAGATATTGACCATTATGTCCGACGCGAGAGATTTTGGGTCGGGTTTTGCTCTAACTTTTGCAATTCTTAACCGATTCCATTGAAATTTTTTTTTGTTTTTTAGGTATTTTTATACTCTTTCGAACTGCATTTACAGATTTGCTCCATCTCTTACCGTTTCGGAGATATTGACCATTTTGTCCGACACGAGAGCTTTTGGGTCGGTTTTTGCTCTAACTTTTACAATTCTTAACCGATTCCATTGAAAGTATTTTTTGTTTTTTAGGTATTTTTATACTCTTTCGAACTGCATTTACAGATTTGCTCTATCTCTTACCGTTTCGGAGATATTGAATATTATGTCCGACACGAGAGATTTTGGGTCGGTCTTTTGCCTGAGCAAAATCTGAATTTGCTCTATCTCTTACCGTTTCGGAGATATTGACCATTTTGTCCGACACGAAAGATTTTGGGTCGGTTTTTGTTCTAACTTTTACAATTCTTAACCGATTCCATTGAAAGTTTTTTTGTTTTTTAGGTATTTCTATACTCTTTTCAACTGCATTTACAGATTTGCTCGATCTCTTACCGTTTCGGAGATATTGACCATTTTGTCCGACACGAGAGATTTTTGGTCGGTTTTTTGCTCAGATTTGCTCTATCTCTTACCGTTTCGGAGATATTGACCATTTTGTCCGACACGAGAGATTTTGGGTCGGTTTTTTGCTCAGATTTGCTCTATCTCTTACCGTTTCGGAGATATTGACCATTTTGTCCGATACGAGAGATTTTGGGTCGGTTTTTGCTCTAACTTTTACAATTCTTAACCGATTCCATTGAAAGTTTTTTTGTTTTTTTTGGGATTTTTATACTCTTCCGAACTGCATTTACAGATTTGCTCTATCTCTTACTGTTTCGGAGAAATTGACCATTATGTCCGACACGAGAGATTTTGGGTCGGTTTTTTGCTCAGATTTGCTCTATCTCTTACCGTTTCGGAGATATTGACCATTTTGTCCGACACGAGAGATTTTAGGTCGGTTTTTGCTCTAACTTTTACAATTCTTAACCGATTCCATTGAAAGTTTTTTTGTTTTTTTTTGGGATTTTTATACTCTTCCGAACTGCATTTACAGATTTGCTCTATCTCTTACTGTTTCGGAGAAATTGACCATTATGTCCGACACGAGAGATTTTGGGTCGGTTTTTTGCTCAGATTTGCTCTATCTCTTACCGTTTCGGAGATATTGAATATTATGTCCGACACGAGAGATTTTGGGTCGGTTTTTGCTCTAACTTTTACAATTCTTAACCGATTCCATTGAAATTTTTTTGTTTTTTAGGTATTTTTATACTCTTTCGAACTGCATTTACAGATTTGCTCCATCTCTTACCGTTTCGGAGATATTGACCATTATGTCCGACACGAGAGATTTTGGGTCGGTTTTTTGCTCAGATTTGCTCTATCTCTTACCGTTTCGGAGATATTGACCATTATGTCCGACACGAGAGATTTTGGGTCGGTTTTTTGCTCAGATTTGCTCTATCTCTTACCGTTTCGGAGATATTGACCATTATGTCCGACACGAGAGATTTTGGGTCGGTTTTTTGCTCAGATTTGCTCTATCTCTTACCGTTTCGGAGATATTGACCATTTTGTCCGACACGAGAGATTTTGGGTCGGTTTTTGCTCTAACTTTTACAATTCTTAACCGATTCCATTGAAAGATTTTTTTGTTTTTTAGGTATTTTTATACTCTTTCGAACTGCATTTACAGATTTGCTCTATCCTTTACCGTTTCGGAGATATTGACCATTATGTCCGACACGAGAGATTTTGGGTCGGTTTTTTGCTCAGATTTGCTCTATCTCTTACCGTTTCGGAGATATTGACCATTATGTCCGACACGAGAGATTTTGGGTCGGTTTTTTGCTCAGATTTGCTCTATCTCTTACCGTTTCGGAGATATTGACCATTATGTCCGACACGAGAGATTTTGGGTCGTTTTTTTGCTCAGATTTGCTCTATCTCTTACCGTTTCGGAGATATTGAATATTATGTCCGACACGAGAGATTTTTGGTCGGTTTTTGCTCTAACTTTTACAATTCTTAACCGATTCCATTGAAAGATTTTTTTGTTTTTTAGGTATTTTTATACTCTTTCGAACTGCATTTACAGATTTGCTCGATCTCTTACCGTTTCGGAGATATTGACCATTATGTCCGACACGAGAGATTTTGGGTCGGTTTTTTGCTCAGATTTGCTCTATCTCTTACATTTTCGGAGATATTGACCATTATGTCCGACACGAGAGATTTTGGGTCGGTTTTTTGCTCAGATTTGCTCTATCTCTTACCGTTTCGGAGATATTGACCATTTTGTCCGACACGAGAGCTTTTGGGTCGGTTTTTGCTCTAACTTTTACAATTCTTAACCGATTCCATTGAAAGTATTTTTTGTTTTTTAGGTATTTTTATACTCTTTCGAACTGCATTTACAGATTTGCTCTATCTCTTACCGTTTCGGAGATATTGAATATTATGTCCGACACGAGAGATTTTGGGTCGGTCTTTTGCTCAGATTTGCTCTATCTCTTACCGTTTCGGAGATATTGACCATTTTGTCCGACACGAGAGATTTTGGGTCGGTTTTTGCTCTAACTTTTGCAATTCTTAACCGATTCCATTGAAATTTTTTTTTGTTTTTTAGGTATTTTTATACTCTTTCGAACTGCATTTACAGATTTGCTCCATCTCTTACCGTTTCGGAGATATTGACCATTTTGTCGGACACGAGAGATTTTGGGTCGGTTTTTTGCTCAGATTTGCTCTATCTCTTACCGTTTCGGAGATATTGACCATTATGTCCGACGCGAGAGATTTTGGGTCGGTTTTTTGCTCAGATTTGCTCTATCTCTTACCGTTTCGGAGATATTGACCATTATGTCCGACACGAGAGATTTTGGGTCGTTTTTTGGTCAGATTTGCTCTATCTCTTACCGTTTCGGAGATATTGAATATTATGTCCGACACGAGAGATTTTTGGTCGGTTTTTGCTCTAACTTTTACAATTCTTAACCGATTCCATTGAAAGATTTTTTTGTTTTTTAGGTATTTTTATACTCTTTCGAACTGCATTTACAGATTTGCTCGATCTCTTACCGTTTCGGAGATATTGACCATTATGTCCGACACGAGAGATTTTGGGTCGGTTTTTTGCTCAGATTTGCTCTATCTCTTACCATTTTCGGAGATATTGACCATTATGTCCGACACGAGAGATTTTGGGTCGGTTTTTTGCTCAGATTTGCTCTATCTCTTACCGTTTCGGAGATATTGACCATTTTGTCCGACACGAGAGCTTTTGGGTCGGTTTTTGCTCTAACTTTTACAATTCTTAACCGATTCCATTGAAAGTATTTTTTGTTTTTTAGGTATTTTTATACTCTTTCGAACTGCATTTACAGATTTGCTCTATCTCTTACCGTTTCGGAGATATTGAATATTATGTCCGACACGAGAGATTTTGGGTCGGTCTTTTGCTCAGATTTGCTCTATCTCTTACCGTTTCGGAGATATTGACCATTATGTCCGACGCGAGAGATTTTGGGTCGGTTTTTGCTCTAACTTTTGCAATTCTTAACCGATTCCATTGAAATTTTTTTTGTTTTTTAGGTATTTTTATACTCTTTCGAACTGCATTTACAGATTTGCTCCATCTCTTACCGTTTCGGAGATATTGACCATTTTGTCGGACACGAGAGATTTTGGGTCGGTTTTTTGCTCAGATTTGCTCTATCTCTTACCGTTTCGGAGATATTGACCATTATGTCCGACGCGAGAGATTTTGGGTCGGTTTTTGCTCTAACTTTTGCAATTCTTAACCGATTCCATTGAAATTTTTTTTTGTTTTTTAGGTATTTTTATACTCTTTCGAACTGCATTTACAGATTTGCTCCATCTCTTACCGTTTCGGAGATATTGACCATTTTGTCCGACACGAGAGATTTTGGGTCGGTTTTTGCTCTAACTTTTACAATTCTTAACCGATTCCATTGAAATTTTTTTGTTTTTTAGGTATTTTTATACTCTTTCGAACTGCATTTACAGATTTGCTCCATCTCTTACCGTTTCGGAGATATTGACCATTATGTCCGACACGAGAGATTTTGGGTCGGTTTTTTGCTCAGATTTGCTCTATCTCTTACCGTTTCGGAGATATTGACCATTATGTCCGACACGAGAGATTTTGGGTCGGTTTTTTGCTCAGATTTGCTCTATCTCTTACCGTTTCGGAGATATTGACCATTATGTCCGACACGAGAGATTTTGGGTCGGTTTTTTGCTCAGATTTGCTCTATCTCTTACCGTTTCGGAGATATTGACCATTTTGTCCGACACGAGAGATTTTGGGTCGGTTTTTGCTCTAACTTTTACAATTCTTAACCGATTCCATTGAAAGATTTTTTTGTTTTTTAGGTATTTTTATACTCTTTCGAACTGCATTTACAGATTTGCTCTATCCTTTACCGTTTCGGAGATATTGACCATTATGTCCGACACGAGAGATTTTGGGTCGGTTTTTTGCTCAGATTTGCTCTATCTCTTACCGTTTCGGAGATATTGACCATTATGTCCGACACGAGAGATTTTGGGTCGGTTTTTTGCTCAGATTTGCTCTATCTCTTACCGTTTCGGAGATATTGACCATTATGTCCGACACGAGAGATTTTGGGTCGGTTTTTTGCTCAGATTTGCTCTATCTCTTACCGTTTCGGAGATATTGAATATTATGTCCGACACGAGAGATTTTTGGTCGGTTTTTGCTCTAACTTTTACAATTCTTAACCGATTCCATTGAAAGATTTTTTTGTTTTTTAGGTATTTTTATACTCTTTCGAACTGCATTTACAGATTTGCTCTATCTCTTACCGTTTCGGAGATATTGACCATTTTGTCGGACACGAGAGATTTTGGGTCGGTTTTTTGCTCAGATTTGCTCTATCTCTTACCGTTTCGGAGATATTGAATATTATGTCCGACACGAGATTGATTTTTGGTCGGTTTTTGCTCTAACTTTTACAATTCTTAACCGATTCCATTGAAAGTTTTTTTTGTTTTTTAGGTATTTTTATACTCTTTCGAACTGCATTTACAGATTTGCTCTATCTCTTACCGTTTCGGAGATATTGACCATTATGTCCGACACGAGAGATTTTGGGTCGGTTTTTTGCTCAGATTTGCTCTATCTCTTACCGTTTCGGAGATATTGACCATTTTGTCCGACACGAGAGATTTTGGGTCGGTTTTTGTTCTAACTTTTACAATTCTTAACCGATTCCATTGAAAGTTTTTTTGTTTTTTAGGTATTTTTATACTCTTTCGAACTGCATTTACACATTTGCTCTATCTCTTACCGTTTCGGAGATATTGACCATTTTGTCCGACACGAGAGATTTTGGGTCGGTTTTTTGCTCAGATTTGCTCTATCTCTTACCGTTTCGGAGATATTGAATATTATGTCCGACACGAGAGATTTTGGGTCGGTTTTTGTTCTAACTTTTGCAATTCTTAACCGATTCCATTGAAATTTTTTTTTGTTTTTTAGGTATTTTTATACTCTTTCGAACTGCATTTACAGATTTGCTCGATCTCTTACCGTTTCGGAGATATTGACCATTATGTCCGACACGAGAGATTTTGGGTCGGTTTTTTGCTCAGATTTGCTCTATCTCTTACATTTTCGGAGATATTGACCATTATGTCCGACACGAGAGATTTTGGGTCGGTTTTTTGCTCAGATTTGCTCTATCTCTTACCGTTTCGGAGATATTGACCATTTTGTCCGACACGAGAGCTTTTGGGTCGGTTTTTGCTCTAACTTTTACAATTCTTAACCGATTTCATTGAAAGTATTTTTTGTTTTTTAGGTATTTTTATACTCTTTCGAACTGCATTTATAGATTTGCTCTATCTCTTACCGTTTCGGAGATATTGAATATTATGTCCGACACGAGAGATTTTGGGTCGGTCTTTTGCTCAGATTTGCTCTATCTCTTACCGTTTCGGAGATATTGACCGTTATGTCCGACGCGAGAGATTTTGGGTGGGTTTTTGCTCTAACTTTTGCAATTCTTAACCGATTCCATTGAAATTTTTTTTTGTTTTTTAGGTATTTTTATACTCTTTCGAACTGCATTTACAGATTTGCTCCATCTCTTACCGTTTCGGAGATATTGACCATTTTGTCGGACACGAGAGATTTTGGGACGGTTTTTTGCTCAGATTTGCTCTATCTCTTACCGTTTCGGAGATATTGAATATTATGTCCGACACGAGAGATTTTTGGTCGGTTTTTGCTCTAACTTTTACAATTCTTAACCGATTCCATTGAAAGTTTTTTTTGTTTTTTAGGTATTTTTATACTCTTTCGAACTGCATTTACAGATTTGCTCTATCTCTTACCGTTTGGGAGATATTGACCATTATGTCCGACACGAGAGATTTTGGGTCGGTTTTTTGCTCAGATTTGCTCTATCTCTTACCGTTTCGGAGATATTGACCATTTTGTCCGACACGAAAGATTTTGGGTCGGTTTTTGTTCTAACTTTTAAAATTCTTAACCGATTCCATTGAAAGTTTTTTTGTTTTTTAGGTATTTCTATACTCTTTCCAACTGCATTTACAGATTTGCTCGATCTCTTACCGTTTCGGAGATATTGACCATTTTGTCCGACACGAGAGATTTTGGGTCGGTTTTTTGCTCAGATTTGCTCTATCTCTTACCGTTTCGGAGATATTGACCATTTTGTCCGACACGAGAGATTTTGGGTCGGTTTTTGCTCTAACTTTTACAATTCTTAACCGATTCCATTGAAAGATTTTTTTGTTTTTTAGGTATTTTTATACTCTTTCGAACTGCATTTACAGATTTGCTCTATCCTTTACCGTTTCGGAGATATTGACCATTATGTCCGACACGAGAGATTTTGGGTCGGTTTTTTGCTCAGATTTGCTCTATCTCTTACCGTTTCGGAGATATTGACGATTATGTCCGACACGAGAGATTTTTGGTCGGTTTTTGCTCTAACTTTTACAATTCTTAACCGATTCCATTGAAAGATTTTTTTGTTTTTTAGGTATTTTTATACTCTTTCGAACTGCATTTACAGATTTGCTCTATCTCTTACCGTTTCGGAGATATTGACCATTTTGTCGGACACGAGAGATTTTGGGTCGGTTTTTTGCTCAGATTTGCTCTATCTCTTACCGTTTCGGAGATATTGAATATTATGTCCGACACGAGAGATTTTGGGTCGGTTTTTGCTCTAACTTTTACAATTCTTAACCGATTCCATTGAAAGTTTTTTTTGTTTTTTAGGTATTTTTATACTCTTTCGAACTGCATTTACAGATTTGCTCTATCTCTTACCGTTTCGGAGATATTGACCATTATGTCCGACACGAGAGATTTTGGGTCGGTTTTTTGCTCAGATTTGCTCTATCTCTTACATTTTCGGAGATATTGACCATTATGTCCGACACGAGAGATTTTGGGTCGGTTTTTTGCTCAGATTTGCTCTATCTCTTACCGTTTCGGAGATATTGACCATTTTGTCCGACACGAGAGATTTTGGGTCGGTTTTTGCTCTAACTTTTACAATTCTTAACCGATTCCATTGAAAGTATTTTTTGTTTTTTAGGTATTTTTATACTCTTTCGAACTGCATTTACAGATTTGCTCTATCTCTTACCGTTTCGGAGATATTGACCATTATGTCCGACGCGAGAGATTTTGGGTCGGTTTTTGCTCTAACTTTTGCAATTCTTAACCGATTCCATTGAAATTTTTTTTTGTTTTTTAGGTATTTTTATACTCTTTCGAACTGCATTTACAGATTTGCTCCATCTCTTACCGTTTCGGAGATATTGACGATTTTGTCGGACACGAGAGATTTTGGGTCGGTTTTTTGCTCAGATTTGCTCTATCTCTTACCGTTTCGGAGATATTGAATATTATGTCCGACACGAGAGATTTTTGGTCGGTTTTTGCTCTAACTTTTACAATTCTTAACCGATTCCATTGAAAGTTTTTTTTTGTTTTTTAGGTATTTTTATACTCTTTCGAACTGCATTTACAGATTTGCTCTATCTCTTACCGTTTGGGAGATATTGACCATTATGTCCGACACGAGAGATTTTGGGTCGGTTTTTTGCTCAGATTTGCTCTATCTCTTACCGTTTCGGAGATATTGACCATTTTGTCCGACACGAAAGATTTTGGGTCGGTTTTTGTTCTAACTTTTAAAATTCTTAACCGATTCCATTGAAAGTTTTTTTGTTTTTTAGGTATTTCTATACTCTTTCCAACTGCATTTACAGATTTGCTCGATCTCTTACCGTTTCGGAGATATTGACCATTTTGTCCGACACGGGAGATTTTGGGTCGGTTTTTTGCTCAGATTTGCTCTATCTCTTACCGTTTCGGAGATATTGACCATTTTGTCCGACACGAGAGATTTTGGGTCGGTTTTTGCTCTAACTTTTACAATTCTTAACCGATTCCATTGAAAGATTTTTTTGTTTTTTAGGTATTTTTATACTCTTTCGAACTGCATTTACAGATTTGCTCTATCCTTTACCGTTTCGGAGATATTGACCATTATGTCCGACACGAGAGATTTTGGGTCGGTTTTTTGCTCAGATTTGCTCTATCTCTTACCGTTTCGGAGATATTGACCATTATGTCCGACACGAGAGATTTTGGGTCGGTTTTTTGCTCAGATTTGCTCTATCTCTTACCGTTTCGGAGATATTGACCATTATGTCCGACACGAGAGATTTTGGGTCGGTTTTTTGCTCAGATTTGCTCTATCTCTTACCGTTTCGGAGATATTGAATATTATGTCCGACACGAGAGATTTTTGGTCGGTTTTTGCTCTAACTTTTACAATTCTTAACCGATTCCATTGAAAGATTTTTTTGTTTTTTAGGTATTTTTATACTCTTTCGAACTGCATTTACAGATTTGCTCTATCTCTTACCGTTTCGGAGATATTGACCATTTTGTCGGACACGAGAGATTTTGGGTCGGTTTTTTGCTCAGATTTGCTCTATCTCTTACCGTTTCGGAGATATTGAATATTATGTCCGACACGAGAGATTTTTGGTCGGTTTTTGCTCTAACTTTTACAATTCTTAACCGATTCCATTGAAAGTTTTTTTTGTTTTTTAGGTATTTTTATACTCTTTCGAACTGCATTTACAGATTTGCTCTATCTCTTACCGTTTCGGAGATATTGACCATTATGTCCGACACGAGAGATTTTGGGTCGGTTTTTTGCTCAGATTTGCTCTATCTCTTACCGTTTCGGAGACATTGACCATTTTGTCCGACACGAGAGATTTTGGGTCGGTTTTTGTTCTAACTTTTACAATTCTTAACCGATTCCATTGAAAGTTTTTTTGTTTTTTAGGTATTTTTATACTCTTTCGAACTGCATTTACAGATTTGCTCTATCTCTTACCGTTTCGGAGATATTGACCATTTTGTCCGACACGAGAGATTTTGGGTCGGTTTTTTGCTCAGATTTGCTCTATCTCTTACCGTTTCGGAGATATTGAATATTATGTCCGACACGAGAGATTTTGGGTCGGTTTTTGTTCTAACTTTTGCAATTCTTAACCGATTCCATTGAAATTTTTTTTTGTTTTTTAGGTATTTTTATACTCTTTCGAACTGCATTTACAGATTTGCTCGATCTCTAACCGTTTCGGAGATATTGACCATTATGTCCGACACGAGAGATTTTGGGTCGGTTTTTTGCTCAGATTTGCTCTATCTCTTTCATTTTCGGAGATATTGACCATTATGTCCGACACTTGGGTCGGTTTTTTGCTCAGATTTGCTCTATCTCTTACCGTTTCGGAGATATTGACCATTTTGTCCGACACGAGAGATTTTGGGTCGGTTTTTGCTCTAGCTTTTACAATTCTTAACCGATTCCATTGAAAGTATTTTTTGTTTTTTAGGTATTTTTATACTCTTTCGAACTGCATTTACAGATTTGCTCTATCTCTTACATTTTCGGAGATATTGACCATTATGTCCGACACGAGAGATTTTGGGTCGGTCTTTTGCTCAGATTTGCTCTATCTCTTACCGTTTCGGAGATATTGACCATTATGTCCGACGCGAGAGATTTTGGGTCGGTTTTTGCTCTAACTTTTGCAATTCTTAACCGATTCCATTGAAATTTTTTTTTGTTTTTTAGGTATTTTTATACTCTTTCGAACTGCATTTACAGATTTGCTCCATCTCTTACCGTTTCGGAGATATTGACCATTTTGTCGGACACGAGAGATTTTGGGTCGGTTTTTTGCTCAGATTTGCTCTATCTCTTACCGTTTCGGAGATATTGAATATTATGTCCGACACGAGAGATTTTTGGTCGGTTTTTGCTCTAACTTTTACAATTCTTAACCGATTCCATTGAAAGTTTTTTTGTTTTTTAGGTATTTTTATACTCTTTCGAACTGCATTTACAGATTTGCTCTATCTCTTACCGTTTGGGAGATATTGACCATTATGTCCGACACGAGAGATTTTGGGTCGGTTTTTTGCTCAGATTTGCTCTATCTCTTACCGTTTCGGAGATATTGACCATTTTGTCCGACACGAAAGATTTTGGGTCGGTTTTTGTTCTAACTTTTAAAATTCTTAACCGATTCCATTGAAAGTTTTTTTGTTTTTTAGGTATTTCTATACTCTTTCCAACTGCATTTACAGATTTGCTCGATCTCTTACCGTTTCGGAGATATTGACCATTTTGTCCGACACGAGAGATTTTTGGTCTGTTTTTTGCTCAGATTTGCTCTATCTCTTACCGTTTCGGAGATATTGACCATTATGTCCGACACGGGAGATTTTGGGTCGGTTTTTTGCTCAGATTTGCTCTATCTCTTACCGTTTCGGAGATATTGACCATTTTGTCCGACACGAGAGATTTTGAGTCGGTTTTTGCTCTAACTTTTACAATTCTTAACCGATTCCATTGAAAGTTTTTTTGTTTTTTAGGTATTTTTATACTCTTTCGAACTGCATTTACACATTTGCTCTATCTCTTACCGTTTCGGAGATATTGACCATTTTGTCCGACACGAGAGATTTTGGGTCGGTTTTTTGCTCAGATTTGCTCTATCTCTTACCGTTTCGGAGATATTGAATAATATGTCCGACACGAGAGATTTTGGGTCGGTTTTTGTTCTAACTTTTGCAATTCTTAACCGATTCCATTGAAATTTTTTTTTGTTTTTTAGGTATTTTTATACTGTTTCGAACTGCATTTACAGATTTGCTCGATCTCTTACCGTTTCGGAGATATTGACCATTATGTCCGACAAGAGAGATTTTGGGTCGGTTTTTTGCTCAGATTTGCTCTATCTCTTACATTTTCGGAGATATTGACCATTATGTCCGACACGAGAGATTTTGGGTCGGTTTTTTGCTCAGATTTGCTCTATCTCTTACCGTTTCGGAGATATTGACCATTTTGTCCGACACGAGAGATTTTGGGTCGGTTTTTGCTCTAACTTTTACAATTCTTAACCGATTCCATTGAAAATTTTTTTTGTTTTTTAGGTATTTTTATACTCTTTCGAACTGCATTTACAGATTTGCTCTATCTCTTACATTTTCGGAGATATTGACCATTATGTCCGACACGAGAGATTTTGGGTTGGTCTTTTGCTCAGATTTGCTCTATCTCTTACCGTTTCGGAGATATTGACCATTATGTCCGACGCGAGAGATTTTGGGTCGGTTTTTGCTCTAACTTTTGCAATTCTTAACCGATTCCATTGAAATTTTTTTTTGTTTTTTAGGTATTTTTATACTCTTTCGAACTGCATTTACAGATTTGCTCGATCTCTTACCGTTTCGGAGATATTGACCATTATGTCCGACACGAGAGATTTTGGGTCGGTTTTTTGCTCAGATTTGCTCTATCTCTTACATTTTCGGAGATATTGACCATTATGTCCGACACGAGAGATTTTGGGTCGGTTTTTGCTCTAACTTTTACAATTCTTAACCGATTCCATTGAAAGTTTTTTTTTGTTTTTTAGGTATTTTTATACCCTTTCGAACTGCATTTACAGATTTGCTCTATCTCTTACATTTTCGGAGATATTGACCATTATGTCCGACACGAGAGTTTTTGGGTCGGTCTTTTGCTGAGATTTGCTCTATCTCTTACCGTTTCGGAGATATTGACCATTTTGTCCGACACGAGAGATTTTGGGTCGGTTTTTGCTCTAACTTTTGCAATTCTTAACCGATTCCATTGAAAGTTTTTTTGTTTTTTAGGTATTTTTATACTCTTTCGAACTGCATTTACAGATTTGCTCGATCTCTCACCGTTTCGGAGATATTGACCATTATGTCCGACACGAAAGATTTTGGGTCGGTTTTTTGCTCAGATTTGCTCTATCTCTTACCGTTTCGGAGATATTGACCATTATGTCCGACACGGGAGATTTTGGGTCGGTTTTTTGCTCAGATTTGCTCTATCTCTTACCGTTTCGGAGATATTGACCATTATGTCCGATGCGAGAGATTTTGGGTCGGTTTTTCCTCTAACTTTTGCAATTCTTAACCGATTCCATTGAAATTTTGTTTTGTTTTTTAGGTATTTTTATACTCTTTCGAACTGCATTTACAGATTTGCTCTATCTCTTACCGTTTCGGAGATATTGACCATTATGTCCGACACGAGAGATTTTGGGTCGGTTTTTTGCTCAGATTTGCTCTATCTCTTACCGTTTCGGAGATATTGACCATTATGTCCGACACGAGAGATTTTGGGTCGGTCTTTTGCTCAGATTTGCTCTATCTCTTACCGTTTCGGAGATATTGACCATTATGTCCGACACGAGAGATTTTGGGTCGGTTTTTGCCCTAACTTTTGCAATTCTTAACCGATTCCATTGAAAGTTTTTTTGTTTTTTAGGTATTTTTATACTCTTTCGAACTGCATTTACAGATTTGCTCTATCACTTACCGTTTCGGAGATATTGACCATTATGTCCGACACGAGAGATTTTGGGTCGGTTTTTTGCTCAGATTTGCTCTATCTCTTACATTTTCGGAGATTATGACCATTTTGTCCGACACGACATATTTTGGGTCGGTTTTTGCTCTAACTTTTACAATTCTTAACCGATTCCATTGAAAGTTTTTTGTTTTTTAGGTATTTTTATACTCTTTCGAACTGCATTTACAGATTTGCTCTATCTCTTACCGTTTCGGAGATATTGACCATTATGTCCGACACGAGAGATTTTGGGTCGGTCTTTTGCTCAGATTTGCTCTATCTCTTACCGTTTCGGAGATATTGACCATTATGTCCGACACGAGAGATTTTGGGTCGGCTTTTGCGCTAACTTTTACAATTCATAACCGATTCCATTGAAAGTTTTTTTGTTTTTTAGGTATTTTTATACTGTTTCGAACTGCATTTACAGATTTGCTCTATCTCTTACCGTTTCGGAGATATTGACCATTTTGTCCGACACGAGAGATTTTGGGTCGGTTTTTTTGCTCAGATTTGCTCTATCTCTTACCGTTTCGGAGATATTGACCATTATGTCCGACACGAGAGATTTTGGGTCGGTCTTTTGCTCAGATTTGCTCTATCTCTTACCGTTTCGGAGATATTGACCATTATGTCCGACGCGAGAGATTTTGGGTCGGTTTTTGCTCTAACTTTTGCAATTCTTAACCGATTCCATTGAAAGTTTTTTTGTTTTTTAGGTATTTTTATACTCCTTCGAACTGCATTTACAGATTTGCTCGATCTCTTACCGTTTCGGAGATATTGACCATTATGTCCGACACGAGAGATTTTGGGTCGATCTTTTGCTCAGATTTGCTCTATCTCTTACCGTTTCGGAGATATTGACCATTATGTCCGACACGAGAGATTTTGGGTCGGTGTTTTGATCAGATTTGCTCTATCTCTTACCGTTTCGGAGATATTGACCATTTTGTCCGACACGAGAGATTTTGGGTCGGTTTTTTGCTCAGATTTGCTTTATCTCTTACCGTTTCGGAGATATTGACCATTATGTCCGACACGGGAGATTTTTGGGTCGGTTTTTGCTCTAACTTTTACAATTCTTAACCGATTCCATTGAAAGTTTTTTTTGTTTTTTAGGTATTTTTATACTCTTTCGAACTGCATTTACACATTTGCTCTATCTCTTACCGTTTCGGAGATATTGACCATTTTGTCCGACACGAGAGATTTTGGGTCGGTTTTTTGCTCAGATTTGCTCTATCTCTTACCGTTTCGGAGATATTGAATATTATGTCCGACACGAGAGATTTTGGGTCGGTTTTTGTTCTAACTTTTGCAATTCTTAACCGATTCCATTGAAATTTTTTTTTGTTTTTTAGGTATTTTTATACTCTTTCGAACTGCATTTACAGATTTGCTCGATCTCTTACCGTTTCGGAGATATTGACCATTATGTCCGACACGAGAGATTTTGGGTCGGTTTTTTGCTCAGATTTGCTCTATCTCTTACATTTTCGGAGATATTGACCATTATGTCCGACACGAGAGATTTTGGGTCGGTTTTTTGCTCAGATTTGCTCTATCTCTTACCGTTTCGGAGATATTGACCATTTTGTCCGACACGAGAGATTTTGGGTCGGTTTTTGCTCTAACTTTTACAATTCTTAACCGATTCCATTGAAAGTTTTTTTGTTTTTTAGGTATTTTTATACTCTTTCGAACTGCATTTACAGATTTGCTCTATCTCTTACCGTTTCGGAGATATTGACCATTTTGTCCGACACGAGAGATTTTGGGTCGGTTTTTTGCTCAGATTTGCTCTATCTCTTACCGTTTCGGAGATATTGACCATTTTGTCCGACACGAGAGATTTTGGGTCGGTTTTTGCTCTAACTTTTACAATTCATAACCGATTCCATTGAAAGTTTTTTTGTTTTTTAGGTATTTTTATACTGTTTCGAACTGCATTTAAGGATTTGCTCTATCTCTTACCGTTTCGGAGATATTGACCATTTTGTCCGACACGAGAGATTTTGGGTCGGTTTTTTGCTCAGATTTGCTCTATCTCTTACCGTTTCGGAGATGTTGACCATTATGTCCGACACGGGAGATTTTGGGTCGGTTTTTTGCTCAGATTTGCTCTATCTCTTACCGTTTCGGAGATATTGACCATTATGTCCGACGCGAGAGATTTTGGGTCGGTTTTTGCTCTAACTTTTGCAATTCTTAACCGATTCCATTGAAATTTTTTTTTGTTTTTTAGGTATTTTTATACTCCTTCGAACTGCATTTACAGATTTGCTCGATCTCTTACCGTTTCGGAGATATTGACCATTATGTCCGACACGAGAGATTTTGGGTCGGTCTTTTGCTCAGATTTGCTCTATCTCTTACCGTTTCGGAGATATTGACCATTTTGTCCGACACGAGAGATTTTGGGTCGGTTTTTTGCTCAGATTTGCTTTATCTCTTACCGTTTCGGAGATATTGACCATTATGTCCGACACGGGAGATTTTGGGTCGGTTTTTGCTCTAACTTTTACAATTCTTAACCGATTTCATTGAAAGTTTTTTTTGTTTTTTAGGTATTTTTATACTCTTTCGAACTGCATTTACACATTTGCTCTATCTCTTACCGTTTCGGAGATATTGACCATTTTGTCCGACACGAGAGATTTTGGGTCGGTTTTTTGCTCAGATTTGCTCTATCTCTTACCGTTTCGGAGATATTGAATATTATGTCCGACACGAGAGATTTTGGGTCGGTTTTTGTTCTAACTTTTGCAATTCTTAACCGATTCCATTGAAATTTTTTTTTTGTTTTTTAGGTATTTTTATACTCTTTCGAACTGCATTTACAGATTTGCTCGATCTCTTACCGTTTCGGAGATATTGACCATTATGTCCGACACGAGAGATTTTGGGTCGGTTTTTTGCTCAGATTTGCTCTATCTCTTACATTTTCGGAGATATTGACCATTATGTCCGACACGAGAGATTTTGGGTCGGTTTTTTGCTCAGATTTGCTCTATCTCTTACCGTTTCGGAGATATTGACCATTTTGTCCGACACGAGAGATTTTGGGTCGGTTTTTGCTCTAACTTTTACAATTCTTAACCGATTCCATTGAAAGTATTTTTGTTTTTTAGGTATTTTTATACTCTTTCGAACTGCATTTACAGATTTGCTCTATCTCTTACCGTTTCGGAGATATTGACCATTTTGTCCGACACGAGAGATTTTGGGTCGGTTTTTTGCTCAGATTTGCTCTATCTCTTACCGTTTCGGAGATATTGACCATTTTGTCCGACACGAGAGATTTTGGGTCGGTTTTTGCTCTAACTTTTACAATTCATAACCGATTCCATTGAAAGTTTTTTTGTTTTTTAGGTATTTTTATACTGTTTCGAACTGCATTTAAGGATTTGCTCTATCTCTTACCGTTTCGGAGATATTGACCATTTTGTCCGACACGAGAGATTTTGGGTCGGTTTTTTGCTCAGATTTGCTCTATCTCTTACCGTTTCGGAGATGTTGACCATTATGTCCGACACGGGAGATTTTGGGTCGGTTTTTTGCTCAGATTTGCTCTATCTCTTACCGTTTCGGAGATATTGACCATTATGTCCGACGCGAGAGATTTTGGGTCGGTTTTTGCTCTAACTTTTGCAATTCTTAACCGATTCCATTGAAATTTTTTTTTGTTTTTTAGGTATTTTTATACTCCTTCGAACTGCATTTACAGATTTGCTCGATCTCTTACCGTTTCGGAGATATTGACCATTATGTCCGACACGAGAGATTTTGGGTCGGTCTTTTGCTCAGATTTGCTCTATCTCTTACCGTTTCGGAGATATTGACCATTATGTCCGACACGAGAGATTTTGGGTCGGTTTTTTGATCAGATTTGCTCTATCTCTTACCGTTTCGGAGATATTGACCATTTTGTCCGACACGAGAGATTTTGGGTCGGTTTTTTGCTCAGATTTGCTTTATCTCTTACCGTTTCGGAGATATTGACCATTATGTCCGACACGGGAGATTTTGGGTCGGTTTTTGCTCTAACTTTTGCAATTCTTAACCGATTCCATTGAAATTTTTTTTTGTTTTTTAGGTATTTTTATACTCTTTCGAACTGCATTTACAGATTTGCTCGATCTCTTACCGTTTCGGAGATATTGACCATTATGTCCGACACGAGAGATTTTGGGTCGGTTTTTTGCTCAGATTTGCTCTATCTCTTACATTTTCGGAGATATTGACCATTATGTCCGACACGAGAGATTTTGGGTCGGTTTTTTGCTCAGATTTGATCTATCTCTTACCGTTTCGGAGATATTGACCATTTTGTCCGACACGAGAGATTTTGGGTCGGTTTTTGCTCTAACTTTTACAATTCTTAACCGATTCCATTGAAAGTTTTTTTTGTTTTTTAGGTATTTTTATACTCTTTCGAACTGCATTTACAGATTTGCTCTATCTCTTACATTTTCGGAGATATTGACCATTATGTCCGACACGAGAGATTTTGGGTCGGTCTTTTGCTCAGATTTGCTCTATCTCTTACATTTTCGGAGATTTTGACCATTTTGTCCGACACGAGAGATTTTGGGTCGGTTTTTGCGCTAACTTTTACAATTCATAACCGATTCCATTGAAAGTTTTTTTGTTTTTTAGGTATTTTTAAACTGTTTCGAACTGCATTTACAGACTTGCTCTATCTCTTACCGGTTCGGAGATATTGACCATTTTGTCCGACACGAGAGATTTTGGGTCGGTTTTTTGCTCAGATTTGCTCTATCTCTTACCGTTTCGGAGATGTTGACCATTATGTCCGACACGGGAGATTTTGGGTCGGTTTTTTGCTCAGATTTGCTCTATCTCTTACCGTTTCGGAGATATTGACCATTATGTCCGACGCGAGAGATTTTGGGTCGGTTTTTGCTCTAACTTTTGCAATTCTTAACCGATTCCATTGAAATTTTTTTTTGTTTTTTAGGTATTTTTATACTCTTTCGAACTGCATTTACAGGTTTGCTCGATCTCTTACCGTTTCGGAGATATTGACCATTATGTACGACACGAGAGATTTTGGGTCGGTTTTTTGCTCAGATTTGCTCTATCTCTTACATTTTCGGAGATATTGACCATTATGTCCGACACGAGAGATTTTGGGTCGGTCTTTTGCTCAGATTTGCTCTATCTCTTACCGTTTCGGAGATATTGACCATTTTGTCCGACACGAGAGATTTTGGGTCGGTTTTTGCTCTAACTTTTGCAATTCTTAACCGATTCCATTGAAAGTTTTTGTTTTTTAGGTATTTTTATACTCTTTCGAACTGCATTTACAGATTTGCTCTATCTCTTACATTTTCGGAGATATTGACCATTATGTCCGACACGAGAGATTTTGGGTCGGTTTTTTGCTCAGATTTGCTCTATCTCTTACCGTTTCGGAGATATTGACCATTATGTCCGACACGGGAGATTTTGGGTCGGTTTTTTGCTCAGATTTGCTCTATCTCTTACCGTTTCGGAGATATTGACCATTATGTCCGACGCGAGAGATTTTGGGTCGGTTTTTGCTCTAACTTTTGCAATTCTTAACCGATTCCATTGAAATTTTTTTTTGTTTTTTAGGTATTTTTATACTTTTTCGAACTGCATTTACAGATTTGCTCTATCTCTTACCGTTTCGGAGATATTGACCATTATGTCCGACACGAGAGATTTTGGGTCGGTTTTTTGCTCAGATTTGCTCTATCTCTTACCGTTTCGGAGATATTGACCATTATGTCCGACACGAGAGATTTTGGGTCGGTCTTTTGCTCAGATTTGCTCTATCTCTTACCGTTTCGGAGATATTGACCATTATGTCCGACACGAGAGATTTTGGGTCGGTTTTTGCTCTAACTTTTGCAATTCTTAACCGATTCCATTGAAAGTTTTTTTGTTTTTTAGGTATTTTTATACTCTTTCGAACTGCATTTACAGATTTGCTCTATCTCTTACCGTTTCGGAGATATTGACCATTTTGTCCGACACGAGAGATTTTGGGTCGGTTTTTTGCTCAGATTTGCTCTATCTCTTACCGTTTCGGAGATATTGACCATTTTGTCCGACACGAGAGATTTTGGGTCGGTTTTTGCTCTAACTTTTACAATTCATAACCGATTCCATTGAAAGTTTTTTTGTTTTTTAGGTATTTTTATACTGTTTCGAACTGCATTTACAGATTTGCTCTATCTCTTACATTTTCGGAGATATTGACCATTATGTCCGACACGAGAGATTTTGGGTCGGTCTTTTGCTCAGACTTGCTCTATCTCTTACCGTTTCGGAGATATTGACCATTTTGTCCGACACGAGAGATTTTGGGTCGGTTTTTGCTCTAACTTTTACAATTCTTAACCGATTCCATTGAAAGTTTTTTTTTGTTTTTTAGGTATTTTTATACTCTTTCGAACTGCATTTACAGATTTGCTCTATCTCTTACATTTTCGGAGATATTGACCATTATGTCCGACACGAGAGATTTTGGGTCGGTCTTTTGCTCAGATTTGCTCTATCTCTTACATTTTCGGAGATTTTGACCATTTTGTCCGACACGAGAGATTTTGGGTCGGTTTTTGCGCTAACTTTTACAATTCATAACCGATTCCATTGAAAGTTTTTTTGTTTTTTAGGTATTTTTAAACTGATTCGAACTGCATTTACAGACTTGCTCTATCTCTTACCGGTTCGGAGATATTGACCATTTTGTCCGACACGAGAGATTTTGGGTCGGTTTTTTGCTCAGATTTGCTCTATCTCTTACCGTTTCGGAGATGTTGACCATTATGTCCGACACGGGAGATTTTGGGTCGGTTTTTTGCTCAGATTTGCTCTATCTCTTACCGTTTCGGAGATATTGACCATTATGTCCGACGCGAGAGATTTTGGGTCGGTTTTTGCTCTAACTTTTGCAATTCTTAACCGATTCCATTGAAATTTTTTTTTGTTTTTTAGGTATTTTTATACTCTTTCGAACTGCATTTACAGATTTGCTCGATCTCTTACCGTTTCGGAGATATTGACCATTATGTACGACACGAGAGATTTTGGGTCGGTTTTTTGCTCAGATTTGCTCTATCTCTTACATTTTCGGAGATATTGACCATTATGTCCGACACGAGGGATTTTGGGTCGGTCTTTTGCTCAGATTTGCTCTATCTCTTACCGTTTCGGAGATATTGACCATTTTGTCCGACACGAGAGATTTTGGGTCGGTTTTTGCTCTAACTTTTACAATTCTTAACCGATTCCATTGAAAGTTTTTTGTTTTTTAGGTATTTTTATACTCTTTCGAACTGCATTTACAGATTTGCTCTATCTCTTACCGTTTCGGAGATATTGACCATTATGTCCGACACGAGAGATTTTGGGTCGGTTTTTTGCTCAGATTTGCTCTATCTCTTACCGTTTCGGAGATATTGACCATTATGTCCGACACGAGAGATTTTGGGTCGGTCTTTTGCTCAGATTTGCTCTATCTCTTACCGTTTCGGAGATATTGACCATTATGTCCGACACGAGAGATTTTGGGTCGGTCTTTTGCTCAGATTTGCTCTATCTCTTACATTTTCGGAGATATTGACCATTATGTCCGACACGAGGGATTTTGGGTCGGTCTTTTGCTCAGATTTGCTCTATCTCTTACCGTTTCGGAGATATTGACCATTTTGTCCGACACGAGAGATTTTGGGTCGGTTTTTGCTCTAACTTTTGCAATTCTTAACCGATTCCATTGAAAGTTTTTGTTTTTTAGGTATTTTTATACTCTTTCGAACTGCATTTACAGATTTGCTCTATCTCTTACCGTTTCGGAGATATTGACCATTATGTCCGACACGAGAGATTTTGGGTCGGTTTTTTGCTCAGATTTGCTCTATCTCTTACCGTTTCGGAGATATTGACCATTATGTCCGACACGAGAGATTTTGGGTCGGTCTTTTGCTCAGATTTGCTCTATCTCTTACCGTTTCGGAGATATTGACCATTATGTCCGACACGAGAGATTTTGGGTCGGTTTTTGCTCTAACTTTTGCAATTCTTAACCGATTCCATTGAAAGTTTTTTTTGTTTTTTAGGTATTTTTATACTCTTTCGAACTGCATTTACAGATTTGCTCTATCTCTTACCGTTTCGGAGATATTGACCATTTTGTCCGACACGAGAGATTTTGGGTCGGTTTTTTGCTCAGATTTGCTCTATCTCTTACCGTTTCGGAGATATTGACCATTTTGTCCGACACGAGAGATTTTGGGTCGGTTTTTGCTCTAACTTTTACAATTCATAACCGATTCCATTGAAAGTTTTTTTTGTTTTTTAGGTATTTTTATACTGTTTCGAACTGCATTTACAGATTTGCTCTATCTCTTACCGTTTCGGAGATATTGACCATTTTGTCCGACACGAGAGATTTTGGGTCGGTTTTTTGCTCAGATTTGCTCTATCTCTTACCGTTTCGGAGATGTTGACCATTATGTCCGACACGGGAGATTTTGGGTCGGTTTTTTGCTCAGATTTGCTCTATCTCTTACCGTTTCGGAGATATTGACCATTATGTCCGACGCGAGAGATTTTGGGTCGGTTTTAGCTCTAACTTTTGCAATTCTTAACCGATTCCATTGCAATTTTTTTTTTGTTTTTTAGGTATTTTTATACTCTTTCGAACTGCATTTACAGATTTGCTCGATCTCTTACCGTTTCGGAGATATTGACCATTATGTCCGACACGAGAGATTTTGGGTCGGTCTTTTGCTCAGATTTGCTCTATCTCTTACCGTTTCGGAGATATTGACCATTATGTCCGACACGAGAGATTTTGGGTCGGTTTTTTGCTCAGATTTGCTCTATCTCTTACCGTTTCGGAGATATTGACCATTTTGTCCGACACGAGAGATTTTGGGTCGGTTTTCTGCTCAGATTTGCTCTATCTCTTACCGTTTCGGAGATATTGACCATTTTGTCCGACACGAGAGATTTTGGGTCGGTTTTTTGCTCAGATTTGCTCTTCTCTTACCGTTTCGGAGATATTGACCATTTTGTCCGACACGAGAGATTTTGGGTCGGTTTTTGCTCTAACTTTTACAATTCTTAACCGATTCCATTGAAAGTTTTTTTGTGTTTTAGGTATTTTTATACTCTTTCGAACTGCATTTACAGATTTGCTCTATCTCTTACCGTTTTTGAGATATTGACCATTATGTCCGACACGGGAGATTTTGGGTCGGTTTTTTGCTCAGATTTGCTCTATCTCTTACCGTTTAGGAGATATTGACCATTATGTCCGACGCGAGAGATTTTGGGTCGGTTTTTGCTCTAACTTTTACAATTCAAAACCGATTCCATTGAAAGTTTTTTTGTTTTTTAGGTATTTTTATACTCTTTCGAACTGCATTTACAGATTTGCTCGATCTCTTACCGTTTCGGAGATATTGACCATTATGTCCGACACGAGAGATTTTGGGTCGGTCTTTTGCTCAGATTTGCTCTATCTCTTACCGTTTCGGAGATATTGACCATTATGTCCGACACGAGAGATTTTGGGTCGGTTTTTTGCTCAGATTTGCTCTATCTCTTACCGTTTCGGAGATATTGACCATTTTGTCCGACACGAGAGATTTTGGGTCGGTTTTTTGCTCAGATTTGCTCTATCTCTTACCGTTTCGGAGATATTGACCATTTTGTCCGACACGAGAGATTTTGGGTCGGTTTTCTGCTCAGATTTGCTCTATCTCTTACCGTTTCGGAGATATTGACCATTTTGTCCGACACGAGAGATTTTGGGTCGGTTTTTTGCTCAGATTTGCTCTTCTCTTACCGTTTCGGAGATATTGACCATTTTGTCCGACTCGAGAGATTTTGGGTCGGTTTTTGCTCTAACTTTTACAATTCTTAGCCGATTCCATTGAAAGTTTTTTTGTGTTTTAGGTATTTTTATACTCTTTCGAACTGCATTTACAGATTTGCTCTATCTCTTACCGTTTTTGAGATATTGACCATTATGTCCGACACGGGAGATTTTGGGTCGGTTTTTTGCTCAGATTTGCTCTATCTCTTACCGTTTAGGAGATATTGACCATTATGTCCGACGCGAGAGATTTTGGGTCGGTTTTTGCTCTAACTTTTACAATTCTTAACCGATTCCATTGAAAGTTTTTTTGTTTTTTAGGTATTTTTATACTCTTTCGAACTGCATTTACAGATTTGCTCTATCTCTTACCGTTTTGGAGATATTGACCATTATGACCGACACGGGAGATTTTGGGTCGGTTTTTTGCTCAGATTTGCTCTATCTCTTACCGTTTCGGAGATATTGACCATTATGTCCAACGCGAGAGATTTTTGGTCGGTTTTTGCTCTAACTTTTGCAATTCTTAACCGATTCCATTGAAAGTTTCTTTGTTTTTTAGGTATTTTTATACTCTTTCGAACTGCATTTACAGATTTGCTCTATCTCTTACCGTTTCGGAGATATTGACCATTATGCCCGACACGAGAGATTTTGGGTCGGTTTTTTGCTCAGATTTGCTCTATCTCTTACCGTTTCGGAGATATTGACCATTTTGTCCGACACGAGAGATTTTGGGTCGGTTTTTTGCTCAGATTTGCTCTATCTCTTACCGTTTCGGAGATATTGACCATTATGTCCAACGCGAGAGATTTTTGGTCGGTTTTTGCTCTAACTTTTGCAATTCTTAACCGATTCCATTGAAAGTTTCTTTGTTTTTTAGGTATTTTTATACTCTTTCGAACTGCATTTACAGATTTGCTCTATCTCTTACCGTTTCGGAGATATTGACCATTATGCCCGACACGAGAGATTTTGGGTCGGTTTTTTGCTCAGATTTGCTCTATCTCTTACCGTTTCGGAGATATTGACCATTTTGTCCGACACGAGAGATTTTGGGTCGGTTTTTTGCTCAGATTTGCTCTATCTCTTACCGTTTCGGAGATATTGACCATTTTGTCCGACACGAGAGATTTTGGGTCGGTTTTTGCTCTAACTTTTACAATTCATAACCGATTCCATTGAAAGTTTTTTTGTTTTTTAGGTATTTTTATACTCTTTCGAACTGCATTTACAGATTTGCTCTATCTCTTACCGTTTCGGAGATATTGACCATTATGTCCGACGCGAGAGATTTTGGGTCGGTTTTAGCTCTAACTTTTGCAATTCTTAACCGATTCCATTGCAATTTTTTTTTGTTTTTTAGGTATTTTTATACTCTTTCGAACTGCATTTACAGATTTGCTCGATCTCTTACCGTTTCGGAGATATTGACCATTATGTCCGACACGAGAGATTTTGGGTCGGTCTTTTGCTCAGATTTGCTCTATCTCTTACCGTTTCGGAGATATTGACCATTATGTCCGACACGAGAGATTTTGGGTCGGTTTTTTGCTCAGATTTGCTCTATCTCTTACCGTTTCGGAGATATTGACCATTTTGTCCGACACGAGAGATTTTGGGTCGGTTTTTTGCTCAGATTTGCTCTATCTCTTACCGTTTCGGAGATATTGACCATTTTGTCCGACACGAGAGATTTTGGGTCGGTTTTCTGCTCAGATTTGCTCTATCTCTTACCGTTTCGGAGATATTGACCATTATGTCCGACACGGGAGATTTTGGGTCGGTTTTTTGCTCAGATTTGCTCTATCTCTTACCGTTTAGGAGATATTGACCATTATGTCCGACGCGAGAGATTTTGGGTCGGTTTTTGCTCTAACTTTTACAATTCTTAACCGATTCCATTGAAAGTTTTTTTGTTTTTTAGGTATTTTTATACTCTTTCGAACTGCATTTACAGATTTGCTCTATCTCTTACCGTTTTGGAGATATTGACCATTATGACCGACACGGGAGATTTTGGGTCGGTTTTTTGCTCAGATTTGCTCTATCTCTTACCGTTTCGGAGATATTGACCATTATGTCCAACGCGAGAGATTTTTGGTCGGTTTTTGCTCTAACTTTTGCAATTCTTAACCGATTCCATTGAAAGTTTCTTTGTTTTTTAGGTATTTTTATACTCTTTCGAACTGCATTTACAGATTTGCTCTATCTCTTACCGTTTCGGAGATATTGACCATTATGCCCGACACGAGAGATTTTGGGTCGGTTTTTTGCTCAGATTTGCTCTATCTCTTACCGTTTCGGAGATATTGACCATTTTGTCCGACACGAGAGATTTTGGGTCGGTTTTTTGCTCAGATTTGCTCTATCTCTTACCGTTTCGGAGATATTGACCATTTTGTCCGACACGAGAGATTTTGGGTCGGTTTTTGCTCTAACTTTTACAATTCATAACCGATTCCATTGAAAGTTTTTTTGTTTTTTAGGTATTTTTATGCTCTTTCGAACTGCATTTACAGATTTGCTCTATCTCTTACCGTTTCGGAGATATTGACCATTTTGTCCGACACGAGAGATTTTGGGTCGGTTTTTTGCTCAGATTTGCTCTATCTCTTACCGTTTCGGAGATATTGACCATTTTGTCCGACACGAGAGATTTTGGGTCGGTTTTTGCTCTAACTTTTACAATTCTTAACCGATTCCATTGAAAGTTTTTTTTGTTTTTTAGGTATTTTTATACTCTTTCGAACTGCATTTACAGATTTACTCTATCTCTTACCGTTTCGGAGATATTGACCATTATGTCCGACACGAGAGATTTTGGGTCGGTTTTTTGCTCAGATTTGCTCTATCTCTTACCGTTTCGGAGATATTGACCATTATGTCCGACACGAGAGATTTTGGGCCGGTTTTTGCTCTAACTTTTACAATTTTTAACCGATTCCATTGAAAGTTTTTTTTTGTTTTTTAGGTATTTTTATACTCTTTCGAACTGCATTTACAGATTTGCTCGATCTCTTACCGTTTCGGAGATATTGACCATTATGTCCGACACGAGAGATTTTGGGTCGGTCTTTTGCTCAGATTTGCTCTATCTCTTACCGTTTCGGAGATATTGACCATTATGTCCGACACGAGAGATTTTGGGTCGGTTTTTTGCTTAGATTTGCTCTATCTCTTACCGTTTCGGAGATATTGACCATTTTGTCCGACACGAGAGATTTTGGGTCGGTTTTTTGCTCAGATTTGCTCTATCTCTTACCGTTTCGGAGATATTGACCATTATGTCCGACACGGGAGATTTTGGGTCGGTTTTTGCTCAGATTTGCTCTATCTCTTACCGTTTCGGAGATAGTGACCATTATGTCCGACGCGAGAGATTTTGGGTCGGTTTTTGCTCTAACTTTTACAATTCTTAACCGATTCCATTGAAAGTTTTTTGTTTTTTAGGTATTTTTATACTCTTTCGAACTGCATTTACAGATTTGCTCTATCTCTTACCGTTTTGGAGATATTGACCATTTTGTCCGACACGGGAGATTTTGGGTCGGTTTTTGCTCAGATTTGCTCTATCTCTTACCGTTTCGGAGATAGTGACCATTATGTCCGACGCGAGAGATTTTGGGTCGGTTTTTGCTCTAACTTTTACAATTCTTAACCGATTCCATTGAAAGTTTTTTGTTTTTTAGGTATTTTTATACTCTTTCGAACTGCATTTACAGATTTGCTCTATCTCTTACCGTTTCGGAGATATTGACCATTTTGTCCGACACGAGAGATTTTGGGTCGGTTTTTTGCTCAGATTTGCTCTATCTCTTACCGTTTCGGAGATGTTGACCATTATGTCCGACACGGGAGATTTTGGGTCGGTTTTTTGCTCAGATTTGCTCTATCTCTTACCGTTTCGGAGATATTGACCATTATGTCCGACGCGAGAGATTTTGGGTCGGTTTTAGCTCTAACTTTTGCAATTCTTAACCGATTCCATTGCAATTTTTTTTTGTTTTTTAGGTATTTTTATACTCTTTCGAACTGCATTTACAGATTTGCTCTATCTCTTACCGTTTCGGAGATATTGACCATTATGTCCGACACGAGAGATTTTGGGTCGGTTTTTTGCTCAGATTTGCTCTATCTCTTACCGTTTCGGAGATATTGACCATTTTGTCCGACACGAGAGATTTTGGGTCGGTTTTCTGCTCAGATTTGCTCTATCTCTTACCGTTTCGGAGATATTGACCATTTTGTCCGACACGAGAGATTTTGGGTCGGTTTTTTGCTCAGATTTGCTCTTCTCTTACCGTTTCGGAGATATTGACCATTTTGTCCGACACGAGAGATTTTGGGTCGGTTTTTGCTCTAACTTTTACAATTCTTAACCGATTCCATTGAAAGTTTTTTTGTGTTTTAGGTATTTTTATACTCTTTCGAACTGCATTTACAGATTTGCTCTATCTCTTACCGTTTTTGAGATATTGACCATTATGTCCGACACGGGAGATTTTGGGTCGGTTTTTTGCTCAGATTTGCTCTATCTCTTACCGTTTAGGAGATATTGACCATTATGTCCGACGCGAGAGATTTTGGGTCGGTTTTTGCTCTAACTTTTACAATTCATAACCGATTCCATTGAAAGTTTTTTTGTTTTTTAGGTATTTTTATATTGTTTCGAACTGCATTTACAGATTTGCTCTATCTCTTACCGTTTCGGAGATATTGACCATTTTGTCCGACACGAGAGATTTTGGGTCGGTTTTTTGCTCAGATTTGCTCTATCTCTTACCGTTTCGGAGATGTTGACCATTATGTCCGACACGGGAGATTTTGGGTCGGTTTTTTGCTCAGATTTGCTCTATCTCTTACCGTTTCGGAGATATTGACCATTATGTCCGACGCGAGAGATTTTGGGTCGGTTTTAGCTCTAACTTTTGCAATTCTTAACCGATTCCATTGCAATTTTTTTTTGTTTTTTAGGTATTTTTATACTCTTTCGAACTGCATTTACAGATTTGCTCGATCTCTTACCGTTTCGGAGATATTGACCATTATGTCCGACACGAGAGATTTTGGGTCGGTCTTTTGCTCAGATTTGCTCTATCTCTTACCGTTTCGGAGATATTGACCATGTTGTCCGACACGAGAGATTTTGGGTCGGTTTTTGCTCTAACTTTTGCAATTCTTAACCGATTCCATTGAAAGTTTTTGTTTTTTAGGTATTTTTATACTCTTTCGAACTGCATTTACAGATTTGCTCTATCTCTTACATTTTCGGAGATATTGACCATTATGTCCGACACGAGAGATTTTGGGTCGGTTTTTTGCTCAGATTTGCTCTATCTCTTACCGTTTCGGAGATATTGACCATTATGTCCGACACGGGAGATTTTGGGTCGGTTTTTTGCTCAGATTTGCTCTATCTCTTACCGTTTCGGAGATATTGACCATTATGTCCGACGCGAGAGATTTTGGGTCGGTTTTTGCTCTAACTTTTGCAATTCTTAACCGATTCCATTGAAATTTTTTTTTGTTTTTTAGGTATTTTTATACTTTTTCGAACTGCATTTACAGATTTGCTCTATCTCTTACCGTTTCGGAGATATTGACCATTATGTCCGACACGAGAGATTTTGGGTCGGTTTTTTGCTCAGATTTGCTCTATCTCTTACCGTTTCGGAGATATTGACCATTATGTCCGACACGAGAGATTTTGGGTCGGTCTTTTGCTCAGATTTGCTCTATCTCTTACCGTTTCGGAGATATTGACCATTATGTCCGACACGAGAGATTTTGGGTCGGTTTTTGCTCTAACTTTTGCAATTCTTAACCGATTCCATTGAAAGTTTTTTTGTTTTTTAGGTATTTTTATACTCTTTCGAACTGCATTTACAGATTTGCTCTATCTCTTACCGTTTCGGAGATATTGACCATTTTGTCCGACACGAGAGATTTTGGGTCGGTTTTTTGCTCAGATTTGCTCTATCTCTTACCGTTTCGGAGATATTGACCATTTTGTCCGACACGAGAGATTTTGGGTCGGTTTTTGCTCTAACTTTTACAATTCATAACCGATTCCATTGAAAGTTTTTTTGTTTTTTAGGTATTTTTATACTGTTTCGAACTGCATTTACAGATTTGCTCTATCTCTTACATTTTCGGAGATATTGACCATTATGTCCGACACGAGAGATTTTGGGTCGGTCTTTTGCTCAGACTTGCTCTATCTCTTACCGTTTCGGAGATATTGACCATTTTGTCCGACACGAGAGATTTTGGGTCGGTTTTTGCTCTAACTTTTACAATTCTTAACCGATTCCATTGAAAGTTTTTTTTGTTTTTTAGGTATTTTTATACTCTTTCGAACTGCATTTACAGATTTGCTCTATCTCTTACATTTTCGGAGATATTGACCATTATGTCCGACACGAGAGATTTTGGGTCGGTCTTTTGCTCAGATTTGCTCTATCTCTTACATTTTCGGAGATTTTGACCATTTTGTCCGACACGAGAGATTTTGGGTCGGTTTTTGCGCTAACTTTTACAATTCATAACCGATTCCATTGAAAGTTTTTTTGTTTTTTAGGTATTTTTAAACTGATTCGAACTGCATTTACAGACTTGCTCTATCTCTTACCGGTTCGGAGATATTGACCATTTTGTCCGACACGAGAGATTTTGGGTCGGTTTTTTGCTCAGATTTGCTCTATCTCTTACCGTTTCGGAGATATTGACCATTATGTCCGACGCGAGAGATTTTGGGTCGGTTTTTGCTCTAACTTTTGCAATTCTTAACCGATTCCATTGAAATTTTTTTTTGTTTTTTAGGTATTTTTATACTCTTTCGAACTGCATTTACAGATTTGCTCGATCTCTTACCGTTTCGGAGATATTGACCATTATGTACGACACGAGAGATTTTGGGTCGGTTTTTTGCTCAGATTTGCTCTATCTCTTACATTTTCGGAGATATTGACCATTATGTCCGACACGAGGGATTTTGGGTCGGTCTTTTGCTCAGATTTGCTCTATCTCTTACCGTTTCGGAGATATTGACCATTTTGTCCGACACGAGAGATTTTGGGTCGGTTTTTGCTCTAACTTTTGCAATTCTTAACCGATTCCATTGAAAGTTTTTGTTTTTTAGGTATTTTTATACTCTTTCGAACTGCATTTACAGATTTGCTCTATCTCTTACCGTTTCGGAGATATTGACCATGATGTCCGACACGAGAGATTTTGGGTCGGTTTTTTGCTCAGATTTGCTCTATCTCTTACCGTTTCGGAGATATTGACCATTATGTCCGACACGAGAGATTTTGGGTCGGTCTTTTGCTCAGATTTGCTCTATCTCTTACCGTTTCGGAGATATTGACCATTATGTCCGACACGAGAGATTTTGGGTCGGTCTTTTGCTCAGATTTGCTCTATCTCTTACATTTTCGGAGATATTGACCATTATGTCCGACACGAGGGATTTTGGGTCGGTCTTTTGCTCAGATTTGCTCTATCTCTTACCGTTTCGGAGATATTGACCATTTTGTCCGACACGAGAGATTTTGGGTCGGTTTTTGCTCTAACTTTTGCAATTCTTAACCGATTCCATTGAAAGTTTTTGTTTTTTAGGTATTTTTATACTCTTTCGAACTGCATTTACAGATTTGCTCTATCTCTTACCGTTTCGGAGATATTGACCATTATGTCCGACACGAGAGATTTTGGGTCGGTTTTTTGCTCAGATTTGCTCTATCTCTTACCGTTTCGGAGATATTGACCATTATGTCCGACACGAGAGATTTTGGGTCGGTCTTTTGCTCAGATTTGCTCTATCTCTTACCGTTTCGGAGATATTGACCATTATGTCCGACACGAGAGATTTTGGGTCGGTTTTTGCTCTAACTTTTGCAATTCTTAACCGATTCCATTGAAAGTTTTTTTGTTTTTTAGGTATTTTTATACTCTTTCGAACTGCATTTACAGATTTGCTCTATCTCTTACCGTTTCGGAGATATTGACCATTTTGTCCGACACGAGAGATTTTGGGTCGGTTTTTTGCTCAGATTTGCTCTATCTCTTACCGTTTCGGAGATATTGACCATTTTGTCCGACACGAGAGATTTTGGGTCGGTTTTTGCTCTAACTTTTACAATTCATAACCGATTCCATTGAAAGTTTTTTTGTTTTTTAGGTATTTTTATACTGTTTCGAACTGCATTTACAGATTTGCTCTATCTCTTACCGTTTCGGAGATATTGACCATTTTGTCCGACACGAGAGATTTTGGGTCGGTTTTTTGCTCAGATTTGCTCTATCTCTTACCGTTTCGGAGATGTTGACCATTATGTCCGACACGGGAGATTTTGGGTCGGTTTTTTGCTCAGATTTGCTCTATCTCTTACCGTTTCGGAGATATTGACCATTATGTCCGACGCGAGAGATTTTGGGTCGGTTTTAGCTCTAACTTTTGCAATTCTTAACCGATTCCATTGCAATTTTTTTTTTGTTTTTTAGGTATTTTTATACTCTTTCGAACTGCATTTACAGATTTGCTCGATCTCTTACCGTTTCGGAGATATTGACCATTATGTCCGACACGAGAGATTTTGGGTCGGTCTTTTGCTCAGATTTGCTCTATCTCTTACCGTTTCGGAGATATTGACCATTATGTCCGACACGAGAGATTTTGGGTCGGTTTTTTGCTCAGATTTGCTCTATCTCTTACCGTTTCGGAGATATTGACCATTTTGTCCGACACGAGAGATTTTGGGTCGGTTTTCTGCTCAGATTTGCTCTATCTCTTACCGTTTCGGAGATATTGACCATTTTGTCCGACACGAGAGATTTTGGGTCGGTTTTTTGCTCAGATTTGCTCTTCTCTTACCGTTTCGGAGATATTGACCATTTTGTCCGACACGAGAGATTTTGGGTCGGTTTTTGCTCTAACTTTTACAATTCTTAACCGATTCCATTGAAAGTTTTTTTGTGTTTTAGGTATTTTTATACTCTTTCGAACTGCATTTACAGATTTGCTCTATCTCTTACCGTTTTTGAGATATTGACCATTATGTCCGACACGGGAGATTTTGGGTCGGTTTTTTGCTCAGATTTGCTCTATCTCTTACCGTTTAGGAGATATTGACCATTATGTCCGACGCGAGAGATTTTGGGTCGGTTTTTGCTCTAACTTTTACAATTCAAAACCGATTCCATTGAAAGTTTTTTTGTTTTTTAGGTATTTTTATACTCTTTCGAACTGCATTTACAGATTTGCTCGATCTCTTACCGTTTCGGAGATATTGACCATTATGTCCGACACGAGAGATTTTGGGTCGGTCTTTTGCTCAGATTTGCTCTATCTCTTACCGTTTCGGAGATATTGACCATTATGTCCGACACGAGAGATTTTGGGTCGGTTTTTTGCTCAGATTTGCTCTATCTCTTACCGTTTCGGAGATATTGACCATTTTGTCCGACACGAGAGATTTTGGGTCGGTTTTTTGCTCAGATTTGCTCTATCTCTTACCGTTTCGGAGATATTGACCATTTTGTCCGACACGAGAGATTTTGGGTCGGTTTTCTGCTCAGATTTGCTCTATCTCTTACCGTTTCGGAGATATTGACCATTTTGTCCGACACGAGAGATTTTGGGTCGGTTTTTTGCTCAGATTTGCTCTTCTCTTACCGTTTCGGAGATATTGACCATTTTGTCCGACTCGAGAGATTTTGGGTCGGTTTTTGCTCTAACTTTTACAATTCTTAGCCGATTCCATTGAAAGTTTTTTTGTGTTTTAGGTATTTTTATACTCTTTCGAACTGCATTTACAGATTTGCTCTATCTCTTACCGTTTTTGAGATATTGACCATTATGTCCGACACGGGAGATTTTGGGTCGGTTTTTTGCTCAGATTTGCTCTATCTCTTACCGTTTAGGAGATATTGACCATTATGTCCGACGCGAGAGATTTTGGGTCGGTTTTTGCTCTAACTTTTACAATTCTTAACCGATTCCATTGAAAGTTTTTTTTGTTTTTTAGGTATTTTTATACTCTTTCGAACTGCATTTACAGATTTGCTCTATCTCTTACCGTTTTGGAGATATTGACCATTATGACCGACACGGGAGATTTTGGGTCGGTTTTTTGCTCAGATTTGCTCTATCTCTTACCGTTTCGGAGATATTGACCATTATGTCCAACGCGAGAGATTTTTGGTCGGTTTTTGCTCTAACTTTTGCAATTCTTAACCGATTCCATTGAAAGTTTCTTTGTTTTTTAGGTATTTTTATACTCTTTCGAACTGCATTTACAGATTTGCTCTATCTCTTACCGTTTCGGAGATATTGACCATTATGCCCGACACGAGAGATTTTGGGTCGGTTTTTTGCTCAGATTTGCTCTATCTCTTACCGTTTCGGAGATATTGACCATTTTGTCCGACACGAGAGATTTTGGGTCGGTTTTTTGCTCAGATTTGCTCTATCTCTTACCGTTTCGGAGATATTGACCATTTTGTCCGACACGAGAGATTTTGGGTCGGTTTTTGCTCTAACTTTTACAATTCATAACCGATTCCATTGAAAGTTTTTTTGTTTTTTAGGTATTTTTATACTCTTTCGAACTGCATTTACAGATTTGCTCTATCTCTTACCGTTTCGGAGATATTGACCATTATGTCCGACGCGAGAGATTTTGGGTCGGTTTTAGCTCTAACTTTTGCAATTCTTAACCGATTCCATTGCAATTTTTTTTTGTTTTTTAGGTATTTTTATACTCTTTCGAACTGCATTTACAGATTTGCTCGATCTCTTACCGTTTCGGAGATATTGACCATTATGTCCGACACGAGAGATTTTGGGTCGGTCTTTTGCTCAGATTTGCTCTATCTCTTACCGTTTCGGAGATATTGACCATTATGTCCGACACGAGAGATTTTGGGTCGGTTTTTTGCTCAGATTTGCTCTATCTCTTACCGTTTCGGAGATATTGACCATTTTGTCCGACACGAGAGATTTTGGGTCGGTTTTTTGCTCAGATTTGCTCTATCTCTTACCGTTTCGGAGATATTGACCATTTTGTCCGACACGAGAGATTTTGGGTCGGTTTTCTGCTCAGATTTGCTCTATCTCTTACCGTTTCGGAGATATTGACCATTTTGTCCGACACGAGAGATTTTGGGTCGGTTTTTTGCTCAGATTTGCTCTTCTCTTACCGTTTCGGAGATATTGACCATTTTGTCCGACTCGAGAGATTTTGGGTCGGTTTTTGCTCTAACTTTTACAATTCTTAGCCGATTCCATTGAAAGTTTTTTTGTGTTTTAGGTATTTTTATACTCTTTCGAACTGCATTTACAGATTTGCTCTATCTCTTACCGTTTTTGAGATATTGACCATTATGTCCGACACGGGAGATTTTGGGTCGGTTTTTTGCTCAGATTTGCTCTATCTCTTACCGTTTAGGAGATATTGACCATTATGTCCGACGCGAGAGATTTTGGGTCGGTTTTTGCTCTAACTTTTACAATTCTTAACCGATTCCATTGAAAGTTTTTTTGTTTTTTAGGTATTTTTATACTCTTTCGAACTGCATTTACAGATTTGCTCTATCTCTTACCGTTTTGGAGATATTGACCATTATGACCGACACGGGAGATTTTGGGTCGGTTTTTTGCTCAGATTTGCTCTATCTCTTACCGTTTCGGAGATATTGACCATTATGTCCAACGCGAGAGATTTTTGGTCGGTTTTTGCTCTAACTTTTGCAATTCTTAACCGATTCCATTGAAAGTTTCTTTGTTTTTTAGGTATTTTTATACTCTTTCGAACTGCATTTACAGATTTGCTCTATCTCTTACCGTTTCGGAGATATTGACCATTATGCCCGACACGAGAGATTTTGGGTCGGTTTTTTGCTCAGATTTGCTCTATCTCTTACCGTTTCGGAGATATTGACCATTTTGTCCGACACGAGAGATTTTGGGTCGGTTTTTTGCTCAGATTTGCTCTATCTCTTACCGTTTCGGAGATATTGACCATTTTGTCCGACACGAGAGATTTTGGGTCGGTTTTTGCTCTAACTTTTACAATTCATAACCGATTCCATTGAAAGTTTTTTTGTTTTTTAGGTATTTTTATGCTCTTTCGAACTGCATTTACAGATTTGCTCTATCTCTTACCGTTTCGGAGATATTGACCATTTTGTCCGACACGAGAGATTTTGGGTCGGTTTTTTGCTCAGATTTGCTCTATCTCTTACCGTTTCGGAGATATTGACCATTTTGTCCGACACGAGAGATTTTGGGTCGGTTTTTGCTCTAACTTTTACAATTCTTAACCGATTCCATTGAAAGTTTTTTTCGTTTTTTAGGTATTTTTATACTCTTTCGAACTGCATTTACAGATTTACTCTATCTCTTACCGTTTCGGAGATATTGACCATTATGTCCGACACGAGAGATTTTGGGTCGGTTTTTTGCTCAGATTTGCTCTATCTCTTACCGTTTCGGAGATATTGACCATTATGTCCGACACGAGAGATTTTGGGCCGGTTTTTGCTCTAACTTTTACAATTTTTAACCGATTCCATTGAAAGTTTTTTTTGTTTTTTAGGTATTTTTATACTCTTTCGAACTGCATTTACAGATTTGCTCGATCTCTTACCGTTTCGGAGATATTGACCATTATGTCCGACACGAGAGATTTTGGGTCGGTCTTTTGCTCAGATTTGCTCTATCTCTTACCGTTTCGGAGATATTGACCATTATGTCCGACACGAGAGATTTTGGGTCGGTTTTTTGCTTAGATTTGCTCTATCTCTTACCGTTTCGGAGATATTGACCATTTTGTCCGACACGAGAGATTTTGGGTCGGTTTTTTGCTCAGATTTGCTCTATCTCTTACCGTTTCGGAGATATTGACCATTATGTCCGACACGGGAGATTTTGGGTCGGTTTTTGCTCAGATTTGCTCTATCTCTTACCGTTTCGGAGATAGTGACCATTATGTCCGACGCGAGAGATTTTGGGTCGGTTTTTGCTCTAACTTTTACAATTCTTAACCGATTCCATTGAAAGTTTTTTGTTTTTTAGGTATTTTTATACTCTTTCGAACTGCATTTACAGATTTGCTCTATCTCTTACCGTTTTGGAGATATTGACCATTTTGTCCGACACGGGAGATTTTGGGTCGGTTTTTGCTCAGATTTGCTCTATCTCTTACCGTTTCGGAGATAGTGACCATTATGTCCGACGCGAGAGATTTTGGGTCGGTTTTTGCTCTAACTTTTACAATTCTTAACCGATTCCATTGAAAGTTTTTTGTTTTTTAGGTATTTTTATACTCTTTCGAACTGCATTTACAGATTTGCTCTATCTCTTACCGTTTCGGAGATATTGACCATTTTGTCCGACACGAGAGATTTTGGGTCGGTTTTTTGCTCAGATTTGCTCTATCTCTTACCGTTTCGGAGATGTTGACCATTATGTCCGACACGGGAGATTTTGGGTCGGTTTTTTGCTCAGATTTGCTCTATCTCTTACCGTTTCGGAGATATTGACCATTATGTCCGACGCGAGAGATTTTGGGTCGGTTTTAGCTCTAACTTTTGCAATTCTTAACCGATTCCATTGCAATTTTTTTTTGTTTTTTAGGTATTTTTATACTCTTTCGAACTGCATTTACAGATTTGCTCTATCTCTTACCGTTTCGGAGATATTGACCATTATGTCCGACACGAGAGATTTTGGGTCGGTTTTTTGCTCAGATTTGCTCTATCTCTTACCGTTTCGGAGATATTGACCATTTTGTCCGACACGAGAGATTTTGGGTCGGTTTTCTGCTCAGATTTGCTCTATCTCTTACCGTTTCGGAGATATTGACCATTTTGTCCGACACGAGAGATTTTGGGTCGGTTTTTTGCTCAGATTTGCTCTTCTCTTACCGTTTCGGAGATATTGACCATTTTGTCCGACACGAGAGATTTTGGGTCGGTTTTTGCTCTAACTTTTACAATTCTTAACCGATTCCATTGAAAGTTTTTTTGTGTTTTAGGTATTTTTATACTCTTTCGAACTGCATTTACAGATTTGCTCTATCTCTTACCGTTTTTGAGATATTGACCATTATGTCCGACACGGGAGATTTTGGGTCGGTTTTTTGCTCAGATTTGCTCTATCTCTTACCGTTTAGGAGATATTGACCATTATGTCCGACGCGAGAGATTTTGGGTCGGTTTTTGCTCTAACTTTTACAATTCATAACCGATTCCATTGAAAGTTTTTTTGTTTTTTAGGTATTTTTATATTGTTTCGAACTGCATTTACAGATTTGCTCTATCTCTTACCGTTTCGGAGATATTGACCATTTTGTCCGACACGAGAGATTTTGGGTCGGTTTTTTGCTCAGATTTGCTCTATCTCTTACCGTTTCGGAGATGTTGACCATTATGTCCGACACGGGAGATTTTGGGTCGGTTTTTTGCTCAGATTTGCTCTATCTCTTACCGTTTCGGAGATATTGACCATTATGTCCGACGCGAGAGATTTTGGGTCGGTTTTAGCTCTAACTTTTGCAATTCTTAACCGATTCCATTGCAATTTTTTTTTGTTTTTTAGGTATTTTTATACTCTTTCGAACTGCATTTACAGATTTGCTCGATCTCTTACCGTTTCGGAGATATTGACCATTATGTCCGACACGAGAGATTTTGGGTCGGTCTTTTGCTCAGATTTGCTCTATCTCTTACCGTTTCGGAGATATTGACCATTATGTCCGACACGAGAGATTTTGGGTCGGTTTTTTGCTCAGATTTGCTCTATCTCTTACCGTTTCGGAGATATTGACCATTTTGTCCGACACGAGAGATTTTGGGTCGGTTTTCTGCTCAGATTTGCTCTATCTCTTACCGTTTCGGAGATATTGACCATTTTGTCCGACACGAGAGATTTTGGGTCGGTTTTTTGCTCAGATTTGCTCTTCTCTTACCGTTTCGGAGATATTGACCATTTTGTCCGACACGAGAGATTTTGGGTCGGTTTTTGCTCTAACTTTTACAATTCTTAACCGATTCCATTGAAAGTTTTTTTGTGTTTTAGGTATTTTTATACTCTTTCGAACTGCATTTACAGATTTGCTCTATCTCTTACCGTTTAGGAGATATTGACCATTATGTCCGACGCGAGAGATTTTGGGTCGGTTTTTGCTCTAACTTTTACAATTCTTAACCGATTCCATTGAAAGTTTTTTTTGTTTTTTAGGTATTTTTATACTCTTTCGAACTGCATTTACAGATTTGCTCGATCTCTTACCGTTTCGGAGATATTGACCATTATGTCCGACACGAGAGATTTTGGGTCGGTCTTTTGCTCAGATTTGCTCTATCTCTTACCGTTTCGGAGATATTGACCATTATGTCCGACACGAGAGATTTTGGGTCGGTTTTTTGCTTAGATTTGCTCTATCTCTTACCGTTTCGGAGATATTGACCATTTTGTCCGACACGAGAGATTTTGGGTCGGTTTTTTGCTCAGATTTGCTCTATCTCTTACCGTTTCGGAGATATTGACCATTATGTCCGACACGGGAGATTTTGGGTCGGTTTTTGCTCAGATTTGCTCTATCTCTTACCGTTTCGGAGATAGTGACCATTATGTCCGTCGCGAGAGATTTTGGGTCGGTTTTTGCTCTAACTTTTACAATTCTTAACCGATTGCATTGAAAGTTTTTTGTTTTTTAGGTATTTTTATACTCTTTCGAACTGCATTTACAGATTTGCTCTATCTCTTACCGTTTTGGAGATATTGACCATTATGTCCGACACGGGAGATTTTGGGTCGGTTTTTGCTCAGATTTGCTCTATCTCTTACCGTTTCGGAGATAGTGACCATTATGTCCGACGCGAGAGATTTTGGGTCGGTTTTTGCTCTAACTTTTACAATTCTTAACCGATTCCATTGAAAGTTTTTTTTGTTTTTTAGGTATTTTTATACTCTTTCGAACTGCATTTACAGATTTGCTCGATCTCTTACCGTTTCGGAGATATTGACCATTATGTCCGACACGAGAGATTTTGGGTCGGTCTTTTGCTCAGATTTGCTCTATCTCTTACCGTTTCGGAGATATTGACCATTATGTCCGACACGAGAGATTTTGGGTCGGTTTTTTGCTTAGATTTGCTCTATCTCTTACCGTTTCGGAGATATTGACCATTTTGTCCGACACGAGAGATTTTGGGTCGGTTTTTTGCTCAGATTTGCTCTATCTCTTACCGTTTCGGAGATATTGACCATTATGTCCGACGCGAGAGATTTTGGGTCTATTTTTGCTCTAACTTTTGCAATTCTTAACCGATTCCATTGAAAGTTTTTTTGTTTTTTAGGTATTTTTATACTCTTTCGAACTGCATTTACAGATTTGCTCTATCTCTTACCGTTTTGGAGATATTGACCATTATGTCCGACACGGGAGATTTTGGGTCGGTTTTTTGCTCAGATTTGCTCTATCTCTTACCGTTTCGGAGATATTGACCATTATGTCCGACGCGAGAGATTTTGGGTCGGTTTTTGCTCTAACTTCTACAATTCTTAACCGATTCCATTGAAAGTTTCTTTGTTTTTTAGGTATTTTTATACTCTTTCGAACTGCATTTACAGATTTGCTCGATCTCTTACCGTTTCGGATATATTGACCATTTTGTCCGACACGAGAGATTTTGGGTCGGTTTTTTGCTCAGATTTGCTCTATCTCTTACCGTTTCGGAGATATTGACCATTATGCTCGACACGAGAGATTTTGGGTCGGTTTTTTGCTCAGATTTGCTCTATCTCTTACCGTTTCGGAGATATTGACCATTATGTCCGACACGAGAGATTTTGGGTCGGTTTTTTGCTCAGATTTGCTCGATGTCTTACCGTTTCGGAGATATTGACCATTTTGTCCGACACGAGAGAATTTGGGTCGGTTTTTGCTCTAACTTTTACAATTCTTAACCGATTTCATTGAAAGTTTTTTTGTTTTTTAGGTATTTTTATACTCTTTCGAACTGCATTTACAGATTTGCTCTATCTCTTACATTTTCGGAGATATTGGCCATTTTTCCGACACGAGAGATTTTGTGTCGGTTTTTTGCTCAGATTTGCTCTATCTCTTACCGTTTCGGAGATATTGACCATTATGTCCGACACGAGAGATTTTGGGTCGGATTTTGCTCTAACTTTTACAATTCTTAACCGATTCCATTGAAAGTTTTTTTGTTTTTTAGGTATTTTTATACTCTTTCGAACTGCATTTACAGATTTGCTCGATCTCTTACCGTTTCGGAGATATTGACCATTATGTCCGACACGAGAGATTTTGGGTCGGTTTTTTGCTCAGATTTGCTCTATCTCTTACCGTTTCGGAGATATTGACCATTTTGTCCGACACGAGAGAATTTGGGTCGGTTTTTGCTCTAACTTTTACAATTCTTAACCGATTCCATTGAAAGTTTTTTTGTTTTTTAGGTATTTTTATACTCTTTCGAACTGCATTTACAGATTTGCTCTATCTCTTACATTTTTGGAGATATTGACCATTTTGACCGACACGAGAGATTTTGGGTCGGTTTTTGCTCTAACTTTTACAATTCTTAACCGATTCCATTGAAAGTTTTTTTGTTTTTTAGGTATTTTTATACTCCTTCGAACTGCATTTACAGATTTGCTCTATCTCTTACCGTTTCGGAGATATTGACCATTATGTCCGACACGAGAGATTTTGGGTCGGTTTTTTGCTCAGATTTGCTCTATCTCTTACCGTTTCGGAGATATTGACCATTTTGACCGACACGAGAGATTTTGGGTCGGTTTTTGCTCTAACTTTTACAATTCTTAACCGATTCCATTGAAAGTTTTTTTGTTTTTTAGGTATTTTTATACTCCTTCGAACTGCATTTACAGATTTGCTCTATCTCTTACCGTTTCGGAGATATTGACCATTATGCTCGACACGAGAGATTTTGGGTCGGTTTTTTGCTCAGATTTGCTCTATCTCTTACCGTTTCGGAGATATTGACCATTATGTCCGACACGAGAGATTTTGGGTCGGTTTTTTGCTCAGATTTGCTCTATCTCTTACCGTTTCGGAGATATTGACCATTTTGTCCGACACGAGAGATTTTGGGTCGGTTTTTGCTCTAACTTTTTTGCTCTAACTTTTACAATACTTAACCGATTCCATTGAAAGTTTTTTTTGTTTTTTAGGTATTTTTATACTCTTTCGAACTGCATTTACAGATTTACTCTATCTCTTACCGTTTCGGAGATATTGACCATTATGTCCGACACGAGAGATTTTGGGTCGGTTTTTTTGCTCAGATTTGCTCTATCTCTTACCGTTTCGGAGATATTGACCATTATGTCCGACACGAGAGATTTTGGGTCGGATTTTGCTCTAACTTTTACAATTCTTAACCGATTCCATTGAAAGTTTTTTTGTTTTTTAGGTATTTTTATACTCCTTCGAACTGCATTTACAGATTTGCTCTATCTCTTACCGTTTCGGAGATATTGACCATTATGCTCGACACGAGAGATTTTGGGTCGGTTTTTTGCTCAGATTTGCTCTATCTCTTACCGTTTCGGAGATATTGACCATTATGTCCGACACGAGAGATTTTGGGTCGGTTTTTTGCTCAGATTTGCTCTATCTCTTACCGTTTCGGAGATATTGACCATTTTGTCCGACACGAGAGAATTTGGGTCGGTTTTTGCTCTAACTTTTACAATTCTTAACCGATTCCATTGAAAGTTTTTTTTGTTTTTTAGGTATTTTTATACTCTTTCGAACTGCATTTACAGATTTGCTCTATCTCTTACATTTTTGGAGATATTGACCATTTTGACCGACACGAGAGATTTTGGGTCGGTTTTTGCTCTAACTTTTACAATTCTTAACCGATTCCATTGAAAGTTTTTTTGTTTTTTAGGTATTTTTATACTCCTTCGAACTGCATTTACAGATTTGCTCTATCTCTTACCGTTTCGGAGATATTGACCATTATGTCCGACACGAGAGATTTTGGGTCGGATTTTGCTCTAACTTTTACAATTCTTAACCGATTCCATTGAAAGTTTTTTTGTTTTTTAGGTATTTTTATACTCCTTCGAACTGCATTTACAGATTTGCTCTATCTCTTACCGTTTCGGAGATATTGACCATTATGCTCGACACGAGAGATTTTGGGTCGGTTTTTTGCTCAGATTTGCTCTATCTCTTACCGTTTCGGAGATATTGACCATTATGTCCGACACGAGAGATTTTGGGTCGGTTTTTTGCTCAGATTTGCTCTATCTCTTACCGTTTCGGAGATATTGACCATTTTGTCCGACACGAGAGAATTTGGGTCGGTTTTTGCTCTAACTTTTACAATTCTTAACCGATTCCATTGAAAGTTTTTTTTGTTTTTTAGGTATTTTTATACTCTTTCGAACTGCATTTACAGATTTGCTCTATCTCTTACATTTTTGGAGATATTGACCATTTTGACCGACACGAGAGATTTTGGGTCGGTTTTTGCTCTAACTTTTACAATTCTTAACCGATTCCATTGAAAGTTTTTTTGTTTTTTAGGTATTTTTATACTCCTTCGAACTGCATTTACAGATTTGCTCTATCTCTTACCGTTTCGGAGATATTGACCATTATGTCCGACACGAGAGATTTTGGGTCGGTTTTTTGCTCAGATTTGCTCTATCTCTTACCGTTTCGGAGATATTGACCATTATGTCCGACACGAGAGATTTTGGGTCGGATTTTGCTCTAACTTTTACAATTCTTAACCGATTCCATTGAAAGTTTTTTTGTTTTTTAGGTATTTTTATACTCCTTCGAACTGCATTTACAGATTTGCTCTATCTCTTACCGTTTCGGAGATATTGACCATTATGCTCGACACGAGAGATTTTGGGTCGGTTTTTTGCTCAGATTTGCTCTATCTCTTACCGTTTCGGAGATATTGACCATTATGTCCGACACGAGAGATTTTGGGTCGGTTTTTTGCTCAGATTTGCTCTATCTCTTACCGTTTCGGAGATATTGACCATTTTGTCCGACACGAGAGATTTTGGGTCGGTTTTTGCTCTAACTTTTTTGCTCTAACTTTTACAATACTTAACCGATTCCATTGAAAGTTTTTTTTGTTTTTTAGGTATTTTTATACTCTTTCGAACTGCATTTACAGATTTACTCTATCTCTTACCGTTTCGGAGATATTGACCATTATGTCCGACACGAGAGATTTTGGGTCGGTTTTTTGCTCAGATTTGCTCTATCTCTTACCGTTTCGGAGATATTGACCATTATGTCCGACACGAGAGATTTTGGGTCGGATTTTGCTCTAACTTTTACAATTCTTAACCGATTCCATTGAAAGTTTTTTTTTTGTTTTTTAGGTATTTTTATACTCCTTCGAACTGCATTTACAGATTTGCTCTATCTCTTACCGTTTCGGAGATATTGACCATTATGCTCGACACGAGAGATTTTGGGTCGGTTTTTTGCTCAGATTTGCTCTATCTCTTACCGTTTCGGAGATATTGACCATTTTGTCCGACACGAGAGAATTTGGGTCGGTTTTTGCTCTAACTTTTACAATTCTTAACCGATTCCATTGAAAGTTTTTTTTGTTTTTTTTAGGTATTTTTATACTCTTTCGAACTGCATTTACAGATTTGCTCTATCTCTTACATTTTTGGAGATATTGACCATTTAGACCGACACGAGAGATTTTGGGTCGGTTTTTGCTCTAACTTTTACAATTCTTAACCGATTCCATTGAAAGTTTTTTTTTGTTTTTTAGGTATTTTTATACTCTTTCGAACTGCATTTACAGATTTACTCTATCTCTTACCGTTTCGGAGATATTGACCATTATGTCCGACACGAGAGATTTTGGGTCGGTTTTTTGCTCAGATTTGCTCTATCTCTTACCGTTTCGGAGATATTGACCATTATGTCCGACACGAGAGATTTTGGGTCGGATTTTGCTCTAACTTTTACAATTCTTAACCGATTCCATTGAAAGTTTTTTTGTTTTTTAGGTATTTTTATACTCCTTCGAACTGCATTTACAGATTTGCTCTATCTCTTACCGTTTCGGAGATATTGACCATTATGCTCGACACGAGAGATTTTGGGTCGGTTTTTTGCTCAGATTTGCTCTATCTCTTACCGTTTCGGAGATATTGACCATTATGTCCGACACGAGAGATTTTGGGTCGGTTTTTTGCTCAGATTTGCTCTATCTCTTACCGTTTCGGAGATATTGACCATTATGTCCGACACGAGAGATTTTGGGTCGGATTTTGCTCTAACTTTTACAATTCTTAACCGATTCCATTGAAAGTTTTTTTTGTTTTTTAGGTATTTTTATACTCCTTCGAACTGCATTTACAGATTTGCTCTATCTCTTACCGTTTCGGAGATATTGACCATTATGCTCGACACGAGAGATTTTGGGTCGGTTTTTTGCTCAGATTTGCTCTATCTCTTACCGTTTCGGAGATATTGACCATTATGTCCGACACGAGAGATTTTGGGTCGGTTTTTTGCTCAGATTTGCTCTATCTCTTACCGTTTCGGAGATATTGACCATTTTGTCCGACACGAGAGATTTTGGGTCGGATTTTGCTCTAACTTTTACAATTCTTAACCGATTCCATTGAAAGTTTTTTTGTTTTTTAGGTATTTTTATACTCCTTCGAACTGCATTTACAGATTTGCTCTATCTCTTACCGTTTCGGAGATATTGACCATTATGCTCGACACGAGAGATTTTGGGTCGGTTTTTTGCTCAGATTTGCTCTATCTCTTACCGTTTCGGAGATATTGACCATTATGCTCGACACGAGAGATTTTGGGTCGGTTTTTTGCTCAGATTTGCTCTATCTCTTACCGTTTCGGAGATATTGACTATTATGTCCGACGCGAGAGATTTTGGGTCGGTTTTTGCTCTAACTTTTACAATTCTTAACCGATTCCATTGAAAGTTTCTTTGTTTTTTAGGTATTTTTATACTCTTTCGAACTGCATTTACAGATTTGCTCTATCTCTTACCGTTTTGGAGATATTGACCATTATGTCCGACACGGGAGATTTTGGGTCGATTTTTTGCTCAGATTTGCTCTATCTCTTACCGTTTCGGAGATATTGACTATTATGTCCGACGCGAGAGATTTTGGGTCGGTTTTTGCTCTAACTTTTACAATTCTTAACCGATTCCATTGAAAGTTTCTTTGTTTTTTAGGTATTTTTATACTCTTTCGAACTGCATTTACAGATTTGCTCGATCTCTTACCGTTTCGGATATATTGACCATTATGTCCGACACGAGAGATTTTGGGTCGGTTTTTTGCTCAGATTTGCTCTATCTCTTACCGTTTCGGAGATATTGACCATTATGCTCGACACGAGAGATTTTGGGTCGGTTTTTTGCTCAGATTTGCTCTATCTCTTACCGTTTCGGAGATATTGACCATTATGTCCGACACGAGAGATTTTTGGGTCGGTTTTTTGCTCAGATTTGCTCTATCTCTTACCGTTTCGGAGATATTGACCATTTTGTCCGACACGAGAGAATTTGGGTCGGTTTTTGCTCTAACTTTTACAATTCTTAACCGATTCCATTGAAAGTTTTTTTGTTTTTTAGGTATTTTTATACTCTTTCGAACTGCATTTACAGATTTGCTCTATCTCTTACATTTTTGGAGATATTGACCATTTTGACCGACACGAGAGATTTTGGGTCGGTTTTTGCTCTAACTTTTACAATTCTTAACCGATTCCATTGAAAGTTTTTTTTGTTTTTTAGGTATTTTTATACTCTTTCGAACTGCATTTACAGATTTACTCTATCTCTTACCGTTTCGGAGATATTGACCATTATGTCCGACACGAGAGATTTTGGGTCGGTTTTTTGCTCAGATTTGCTCTATCTCTTACCGTTTCGGAGATATTGACCATTATGTCCGACACGAGAGATTTTGGGTCGGATTTTGCTCTAACTTTTACAATTCTTAACCGATTCCATTGAAAGTTTTTTTGTTTTTTAGGTATTTTTATACTCCTTCGAACTGCATTTACAGATTTGCTCTATCTCTTACCGTTTCGGAGATATTGACCATTATGCTCGACACGAGAGATTTTGGGTCGGTTTTTTGCTCAGATTTGCTCTATCTCTTACCGTTTCGGAGATATTGACCATTATGTCCGACACGAGAGATTTTGGGTCGGTTTTTTGCTCAGATTTGCTCTATCTCTTACCGTTTCGGAGATATTGACCATTTTGTCCGACACGAGAGATTTTGGGTCGGATTTTGCTCTAACTTTTACAATTCTTAACCGATTCCATTGAAAGTTTTTTTGTTTTTTAGGTATTTTTATACTCCTTCGAACTGCATTTACAGATTTGCTCTATCTCTTACCGTTTCGGAGATATTGACCATTATGCTCGACACGAGAGATTTTGGGTCGGTTTTTTGCTCAGATTTGCTCTATCTCTTACCGTTTCGGAGATATTGACCATTATGTCCGACACGAGAGATTTTGGGTCGGTTTTTTGCTCAGATTTGCTCTATCTCTTACCGTTTCGGAGATATTGACCATTTTGTCCGACACGAGAGATTTTGGGTCGGTTATTGCTCTAACTTTTTTGCTCTAACTTTTACAATACTTAACCGATTCCATTGAAAGTTTTTTTTGTTTTTTAGGTATTTTTATACTCTTTCGAACTGCATTTACAGATTTACTCTATCTCTTACCGTTTCGGAGATATTGACCATTATGTCCGACACGAGAGATTTTGGGTCGGTTTTTTGCTCAGATTTGCTCTATCTCTTACCGTTTCGGAGATATTGACCATTATGTCCGACACGAGAGATTTTGGGTCGGATTTTGCTCTAACTTTTACAATTCTTAACCGATTCCATTGAAAGTTTTTTTGTTTTTTAGGTATTTTTATACTCCTTCGAACTGCATTTACAGATTTGCTCTATCTCTTACCGTTTCGGAGATATTGACCATTATGCTCGACACGAGAGATTTTGGGTCGGTTTTTTGCTCAGATTTGCTCTATCTCTTACCGTTTCGGAGATATTGACCATTATGTCCGACACGAGAGATTTTGGGTCGGTTTTTTGCTCAGATTTGCTCTATCTCTTACCGTTTCGGAGATATTGACCATTTTGTCCGACACGAGAGATTTTGGGTCGGTTTTTGCTCTAACTTTTACAATTCTTAACCGATTCCATTGAAAGTTTTTTTTGTTTTTTAGGTATTTTTATACTCCTTCGAACTGCATTTACAGATTTGCTCTATCTCTTACCGTTTCGGAGATATTGACCATTATGTCCGACACGAGAGATTTTGGGTCGGTTTTTTGCTCAGATTTGCTCTATCTCTTACCGTTTCGGAGATATTGACCATTTTGTCCGACACGAGAGAATTTGGGTCGGTTTTTGCTCTAACTTTTACAATTCTTAACCGATTCCATTGAAAGTTTTTTTTGTTTTTTAGGTATTTTTATACTCTTTCGAACTGCATTTACAGATTTGCTCTATCTCTTACATTTTTTGGAGATATTGACCATTTTGACCGACACGAGAGATTTTGGGTCGGTTTTTGCTCTAACTTTTACAATTCTTAACCGATTCCATTGAAAGTTTTTTTGTTTTTTAGGTATTTTTATACTCCTTCGAACTGCATTTACAGATTTGCTCTATCTCTTACCGTTTCGGAGATATTGACCATTATGTCCGACACGAGAGATTTTGGGTCGGTTTTTTGCTCAGATTTGCTCTATCTCTTACCGTTTCGGAGATATTGACCATTATGTCCGACACGAGAGATTTTGGGCCGGTTTTTGCTCTAACTTTTACAATTTTTAACCGATTCCATTGAAAGTTTTTTTTGTTTTTTAGGTATTTTTATACTCTTTCGAACTGCATTTACAGATTTGCTCGATCTCTTACCGTTTCGGAGATATTGACCATTATGTCCGACACGAGAGATTTTGGGTCGGTCTTTTGCTCAGATTTGCTCTATCTCTTACCGTTTCGGAGATATTGACCATTATGTCCGACACGAGAGATTTTGGGTCGGTTTTTTGCTTAGATTTGCTCTATCTCTTACCGTTTCGGAGATATTGACCATTTTGTCCGACACGAGAGATTTTGGGTCGGTTTTTTGCTCAGATTTGCTCTATCTCTTACCGTTTCGGAGATATTGACCATTTTGTCCGACACGAGAGATTTTGGGTCGGTTTTCTGCTCAGATTTGCTCTATCTCTTGCCGTTTCGGAGATATTGACCATTTTGACCGACACGAGAGATTTTGGGTCGGTCTTTTGCTCAGATTTGCTCTATCTCTTACCGTTTCGGAGATATTGACCATTATGTCCGACACGAGAGATTTTGGGTCGGTTTTTGCTCTAACTTTTACAATTCTTAACCGATTCCATTGAAAGTTTTTTTGTTTTTTAGGTATTTTTATACTCTTTCGAACTGCATTTACAGATTTGCTCTATCTCTTACCGTTTTGGAGATATTGACCATTATGTCCGACACGGGAGATTTTGGGTCGGTTTTTTGCTCAGATTTGCTCTATCTCTTACCGTTTCGGAGATAGTGACCATTATGTCCGACGCGAGAGATTTTGGGTCGGTTTTTGCTCTAACTTTTACAATTCTTAACCGATTCCATTGAAAGTTTTTTGTTTTTTAGGTATTTTTATACTCTTTCGAACTGCATTTACAGATTTGCTCTATCTCTTACCGTTTTGGAGATATTGACCATTATGTCCGACACGGGAGATTTTGGGTCGATTTTTTGCTCAGATTTGCTCTATCTCTTACCGTTTCGGAGATATTGACTATTATGTCCGACGCGAGAGATTTTGGGTCGGTTTTTGCTCTAACTTTTACAATTCTTAACCGATTCCATTGAAAGTTTCTTTGTTTTTTAGGTATTTTTATACTCTTTCGAACTGCATTTACAGATTTGCTCGATCTCTTACCGTTTCGGATATATTGACCATTATGTCCGACACGAGAGATTTTGGGTCGGTTTTTTGCTCAGATTTGCTCTATCTCTTACCGTTTCGGAGATATTGACCATTATGCTCGACACGAGAGATTTTGGGTCGGTTTTTTGCTCAGATTTGCTCTATCTCTTACCGTTTCGGAGATATTGACCATTATGTCCGACACGAGAGATTTTGGGTCGGTTTTTTAATCAGATTTGCTCGATGTCTTACCGTTTCGGAGATATTGACCATTTTGTCCGACACGAGAGAATTTGGGTCGGTTTTTGCTCTAACTTTTACAATTCTTAACCGATTTCATTGAAAGTTTTTTTGTTTTTTAGGTATTTTTATACTCTTTCGAGCTGCATTTACAGATTTGCTCTATCTCTTACATTTTCGGAGATATTGACCATTTTTCCGACACGAGAGATTTTGGGTCGGTTTTTTGCTCAGATTTGCTCTATCTCTTACCGTTTCGGAGATATTGACCATTATGTCCGACACGAGAGATTTTGGGTCGGATTTTGCTCTAACTTTTACAATTCTTAACCGATTCCATTGAAAGTTTTTTTGTTTTTTAGGTATTTTTATACTCTTTCGAACTGCATTTACAGATTTGCTCGATCTCTTACCGTTTCGGAGATATTGACCATTATGTCCGACACGAGAGATTTTGGGTCGGTTTTTTGCTCAGATTTGCTCTATCTCTTACCGTTTCGGAGATATTGACCATTTTGTCCGACACGAGAGAATTTGGGTCGGTTTTTGCTCTAACTTTTACAATTCTTAACCGATTCCATTGAAAGTTTTTTTGTTTTTTAGGTATTTTTATACTCTTTCGAACTGCATTTACAGATTTGCTCTATCTCTTACATTTTTGGAGATATTGACCATTTTGACCGACACGAGAGATTTTGGGTCGGTTTTGTGCTCAGATTTGCTCTATCTCTTACCGTTTCGGAGATATTGACCATTTTGTCCGACACGAGAGAATTTGGGTCGGTTTTTGCTCTAACTTTTACAATTCTTAACCGATTCCATTGAAAGTTTTTTTGTTTTTTAGCTATTTTTATACTCTTTCGAACTGCATTTACAGATTTGCTCGATGTCTTACCGTTTCGGAGATATTGACCATTTTGTCCGACACGAGAGATTTTGGGTCGGTTTTTGCTCTAACTTTTACAATTCTTAACCGATTCCATTGAAAGTTTTTTTGTTTTTTAGGTATTTTTATACTCTTTCGAACTGCATTTACAGATTTGCTCTATCTCTTACATTTTCGGAGATATTGACCATTTTGTCCGACACGAGAGATTTTGGGTCGGTTTTTTGCTCAGATTTGCTCTATCTCTTACCGTTTCGGAGATATTGACCATTATGTCCGACACGAGAGATTTTGGGTCGGATTTTGCTCTAACTTTTACAATTCTTAACCGATTCCATTGAAAGTTTTTTTGTTTTTTAGGTATTTTTATACTCTTTCGAACCGCATTTACAGATTTGCTCTATCTCTTACATTTTCGGAGATATTGACCATTATGTCCGACACGAGAGATTTTGGGTCGGTTTTTTGCTCAGATTTGCTCTATCTCTTACCGTTTCGGAGATATTGACCATTTTGTCCGACACGATAGAATTTGGGTCGGTTTTTGCTCTAACTTTTACAATTCTTAACCGATTCCATTGAAAGTTTTTTTGTTTTTTAGGTATTTTTATACTCTTTCGAACCGCATTTACAGATTTGCTCACACAGTCTGACAACTCTATTCATCGTGCTTACACGTGTGTTTTTTGTGCTCTAGTCAAATTGTGTTAAATTGTACTAAAACTTATAAACCTTGGGACAAGTCCACTATATAGTGGCATAAAAGATACGTGCCTGTGCGCGTATTGATAATTTATATAAATTGTGCAACAAAATCTAAGATCTGTTAGAAAAAACACCAAACAATAAATTTTGTGTGCCAAACTTTCATTTTACAACACAGAAGCTCCACACAGGTTGCCACCGTGCAAAAAAGTGTGCTCCTTTTGTGCTACGCAACACTGAACTGCCAAACAAACTATCGCCATAATCTAATTCATCGCAACATCTGAAAAACACACAAACAAACAAAATAATCAAAACAATCAAGATGGGGTTCCCACCCGATAAGGGGAAACCTTCAATGGACCCAAAATTTCTCATTCATTTCACGCACCGATAACGAATCTCTTTATAATACATCACCATTCTTAATTAAAAAAGTCATAGACTTTGCCTGCAACGGAGAAGTTGAATTTGCGAAGAAAACCAAGGAAGGAACATTGCTCATCAAAACTAAAAACTCAATTCAAGCCAGTAAACTACTTCAACTTACAGAACTTGGAACACATAACAATAAAGTTACCGAACACCAGACACTCAACACTTCCAAGGGTGTTATCTATTGCAATGACCTGCGCATGCTAAGCGAGGAGATTATTGCCAATGAACTCAAACACCAGAATGTAAAGGAGGTTAAAAAAATAATGAAGAAAGTCGAAGGAGAACTTAAAGAAACCGGTCTCATCATTGTAACTTTTGACTCTCACACCACCCCTACACACCTTATGATAGGATATGAAAAGATCAATGTTCGACCCTACATACCACTACCTCTGCGTTGTAACAACTGCTTCCGCTTTGGCCATTTGTCAAAACTTTGCCGTGGCAAGAAAATTTGCTTCAATTGTGCTGATCACCATCCAGAAGAAGACGAAAACAAGATCTGTATCAGCGACAAGAACTGCATCAATTGCCGGGACAAGAAACTCACCCCATGTGACCACTCATCGGTAGACCGTAAATGCCCAATCTTCGTAAAGCAACAAGAGATTCAAGCCATAAAAACTCTGCAAAAAGTTGACGCCAAAACAGCTGTAACAATATACCACGAGAGACACCAACACAACGGTGCCCTCTACTCCACAGTCACAAAACAAAACACCACACCCACAACTAACATAGAATCTAACAATAGCCCGAATTTACAAAATAATAACGAAAACCACAATGATAATAGTAATGATAACAATAATACTGAAACACGCAAAACAGTTCACTATTCTGATGTCGATTCAGACTCAGACTACCTATCTGCAACCGCAGCCAAAATGACGAAAACTAACACAAACCTCACACTCACCACAAAAATATACCCTAGAAACACATCAAGAAAACTTAGAAGCCAACTTAAAATTAAAGAAAAAAAGAAACATTAAAAGCAAAATCAAAACCAAGCCTTATCAAAAAACCTCTCGACATAGACCAAGCGAAATCTGATAATATGAATACAGACGAAACAGTAGATTAAAATTAAATTTCCTTCCCGTCTCCCTGCGGCTGGCTGGGGGAGCGGAACAGATGACGAAGTCCTCAAACTGCGTCGTCTGTCCCGCTCCCCTTGTTCAGCCGCGGAGAGACGCAATTTTCACTGTAGTTGGTGCTGGTCATTGGGATCTGCGTGGGGCTCTCCTACATTTGCGACCGTGCAGAGAATGTCGAAGAGACTTTATCTAAATAGCTATTGCCTCAGCTGATTTCCTTATCGCTCGCGCTTCTATATTAGACCCCTTCGCTAACTCACTGACCAATGCCAAACAGACTCACTTTGTTCAGCGATCCACATAAATACCTAAACTATTAAATTCATAATGACCCTTAAAATTATTCAATGGAATATTAAAGGATATAAAAACAACTACAGTGATTTACAAATTCTAATTAAAACACACCACCCACAAGTAATTACACTCCAGGAAATGCACATATCTTCAAACCAAATACTACCTACCCCAATTAATTACTCTTTATATTTTACAGTTTCAGCATCATCTTACGGTGGTACTGGTATACTGGTACACAATTCTGTACAGCACAGAGAAATTAGCCTAAACAACGACATTGAAGCCGTTTGTTTACAAATACAATCCAAAAAGAAAATCAACATTATCTCTACTTACATAGCCCCTGACAAAAACTTTACACTATCCAATCTTCAATCAGTTTTACTAATGCATAACAATACTATCGTCACTGGAGATTTTAACAGCTGGCATAAAAGTTGGGGTTCCCCCAAAAATAATAAACGCGGCAACACTCTGGACAAATTCATCGTACAATCTCAATATATACTTCTCAATGACGGCAACCCCACACACCTATCCACACACAACTCAATGACACACATCGACTTAACATTCTGTTCACCTGATCTTGCTATAGAGGCAAACTGGGTAACAGAAGACAGCACACATGGTAGCGACCATGTACCCATAATAACAACACTCTTCAACAATACCAAAACCAACAACAACACTCCTTTTTTTATAATTAAGTCTGCCGACTGGAATAAGTTTATTCACCTATCATCCGAATACAATTCAAACACACCAATTAGCAATAATATAAACAAAGAGGCAGCAAATATTACAAGAATAGTACTGAAGAGCGCCAACCAAGCCATACCACAGACGGTTCAAAGAAAACCATCTCGTGTCCCATGGTGGAATAAAGAGTTGGAATTCCTCAAAAGAAATAAAAATAAAGCCTGGAATACCCTTAATAAAAGAATCACGACAGAAAATGTTATCAATTATAAGAAACAAAATGCATTATTTAGGAGAACCTTAAAAATTTCTAAAAAACTAGCCATTAAACAAATTACAGCAGAAATTAACCCATACACCCCCATTGATAGAGTTTGGAAAAATATTAGAACTTTTTGCGGTTTACACAAACCTAAGAATATACATTGCATTCAAAATCCCTCAAACCTCAATTACATTACCGATAAACTTGAAATTTCAGAAATATTTTGTGAAAACTGGTCGAAAAAGTCTAATGATAATAACTTTAACAACACTTTTATAAGCAATAAAACTAGAACTCTTACCAACCACAATACATACACCCCTTCCCATAAAGCACTACAAATAGAAACCGACATTACACCCCTAGAATTCAATTCAGCACTTGCATCCCTCAAAGGAAACACTCCTGGTCTAGATCGAATATCATACCCCATGATAAAAAATCTTAGTCCAATAATGCAACTTAGAGTCATAAATTACTACAATTCTATCCTTAACCATTTCATTCCACAAACATACAAAATTAGCATAATAGCCCCAATTTATAAATCACAATCAGACAAAACACAAGTAGATTCCTATAGACCAATATCACTTAATTCCTGCTTTGCCAAGTTACTTGATAAAATAATCGCAAAACGTCTATGGTGGTTTGCTACCACGAGTAAACTACTAAACAACCAACAAACTGGGTTTAGAAAAGGCAAATCTATTATAGACAATTTACTCTACATAGACCATATAATAAATAGAACTTTAGCCAACAAAAATCACAGTTCCATAATATCCCTAGACTTTGCGAAGGCATTTGATAAGATGGGAATTCACACGATATTAGACGAACTCCACATATGGGAAGTTGGGCCAAAAATCACAAAATATGTCAAAAATTTCATGCTTAATAGGAAAATTAAAGTACGCATTGAAAATCACCTTTCAAATACCCATCCTTTACAAAACGGTATACCTCAGGGCTCCCCTCTGAGTGTAATCCTATTTATTATCGGCTACAACAAACTCACAAACATTATTTCACTACACAAGGAACTACATTTATGTGCTTATGCAGATGACTACAATCTAATTTTGAAAATGGGAAAGGAAAAAAATACAAGAATTCAACTTGACCAAGTTTTTAATAGTATTCACGAATGGTGTTTGTATTCAGGGGCGGTTTTATCTACTTCCAAATGCAAACACATTCACATTTGTAGAAAACACAAATGCAGATGCGCTGTCTCGACAGGGAACATTGATATTACCGACACTAGAACACTGAAAATTTTAGGAATTACAATAAAACCTAATTATAAATGGAACGAACATATAGAAAATTTAGCAGTTTCCCTTTCAAAATCACTCAATGTCATTAAATGTCTAGCTAGTCCAAAATTCCACTGTAGCACACAAACCTTAATCTCAGTCGTCAAATCCTTATTGATTTCTAAAATAGAATTTGCATTACCATTATACGGATACGCCCCAGACAGTTCTATTAAAAAAATCAACCGAATCATACACGCCGGAGTTAGATATGCCCTTGGTGCATACCGAACCACACCAGTAAAAAACCTTCTATTTGAATCAGGAATCAACACTGTACACGACACAAGAAACCTTTTAACAACCTACCTCATAAAAACAATAGCTAACTCACGTGACTCACCAATATCAAATATTATCAAAAAATACAAACCACCACGTAAACCAAAACAACTATCCACAATTGACCGTGTTATACACTTAAATAAAACTCTGAACATAAATATCACACTCCTAAAGGAAACACTAGAAACACACCCCCATGGGCTCTTAAACATAACTCCATAGACACTTCTCTAAGAATACACAACATAACACAAACACCAGCCATTGTTTTTAACAAGGAATTTCTAAAAATTAAAAACCAAAATAAAACATATACATGCATTTACACAGACGGATCACAAGACAATCAAATAACTACATTCGCAATAACCACTGAAAACACAACACTGAAAATTGGTTTACTACCCATATATTTTGGAGATATTGACCATTATGTCCGACACGGGAGATTTTGGGTCGGTTTTTTGCTCAGATTTGCTCTATCTCTTACCGTTTCGGAGATATTGACCATTATGTCCGACACGAGAGATTTTGGGTCGGTTTTTTGCTCAGATTTGCTCTATCTCTTACCGTTTCGGAGATATTGACCATTTTGTCCGACACGAGAGATTTTGGGTCGGTTTTTGCTCTAACTTTTACAATTCTTAACCGATTCCATTGAAAGTTTTTTTGTTTTTTAGGTATTTTTATACTCTTTCGAACTGCATTTACAGATTTGCTCTATCTCTCGGTTTTTGCTCTAACTTCTACAATTCTTAACCGATTTTATTGAAAGTTTTTTTGTTTTTTAGGTATTTTTATACTCTTTCGAACTGCATTAACAGATTTGCTCTATCTCTTACCGTTTCGGAGATATTGACCATTTTGTCCGACACGAGAGATTTTTGGGTCGGTTTTTGCTCTAACTTTTACAATTCTTAACCGATTCCATTGAAAGTTTTTTTGTTTTTTAGGTAGTTTTATACTCTTTCGAACTGCATTTACAGATTTGCTCTATCTCTTACATTTTCGGAGATATTGACCATTTTGTCCGACACGAGAGATTTTGGGTCGGTTTTTGCTCTAACTTTTACAATTCTTAACCAATTCCATTGAAAGTTTTTTTGTTTTTTAGGTATTTTTATACTCTTTCGAACTGCATTTACAGATTTGCTCTATCTTTTACCGTTTCGGAGATATTGACTATTATGTACGACACGAAAGATTTTGGGTCGGTTTTTTGCTCAGATTTGCTCTATCTCTTACCGTTTCGGAGATATTGACCATTTTGTCCGACACGAGAGAATTTGGGTCGGTTTTTGCTCTAACTTTTACAATTCTTAACCGATTCCATTGAAAGTTTTTTTGTTTTTTAGGTATTTTTATACTCTTTCGAACTGCATTTACAGATTTGATGGAGATATTGGCCATTATGTCCGACACGAGAGATTGTGGCTCGGTTTTTGCTCTAACTCTTACAAATTTTAACCGATTCCATTGAAAGTTTTTTTGTTTTTTAGGTATTTTTATACTCTTTCGAACTGCATTTACAGATTTGCTCTATCTCTTACATTTTTGGACATATTGACCATTTTGTCCGACACGAGAGATTTTGGTCGGTTTTTGCTCTAACTTTTACAATTCTTAACCGATTCCATTGAAAGTTTTTTTGTTTTTTAGGTAGTTTTATACTCTTTCGAACTGCATTTACAGATTTTCTCTATCTCTTACATTTTCGGAGATATTGACCATTTTGTCCGACACGAGAGATTTTGGGTCGGTTTTTGCTCTAACTTTTACAATTCTTAACCAATTCCATTGAAAGTTTTTTTGTTTTTTAGGTATTTTTATACTCTTTCGAACTGCATTTACAGATTTGCTCTATCTTTTACCGTTTTGGAGATATTGACTATTATGTACGACACGAAAGATTTTGGGTCGGTTTTTTGCTCAGATTTGCTCTATCTCTTACCGTTTCGGAGATATTGACCATTTTGTCCGACACGAGAGAATTTGGGTCGGTTTTTGCTCTAACTTTTACAATTCTTAACCGATTCCATTGAAAGCTTTTTTGTTTTTTAGGTATTTTTATACTCTTTCGAACTGCATTTACAGATTTGCTCTATCTCTTACATTTTCGGAGATATTGACCATTTCGTCCGGCACGAGAGATTTTGGGTCGGTTTTTGCTCTAACTTTTACAATTCTTAACCGATTCCATTGAAAGTTTTTTTGTTTTTTAGGTATTTTTATACTCTTTCGAACTGTATTTACAGATTTGCTCTATCTCTTACCGTTTCGGATATATTGACCATTTTGTCCGACACGAGAGATTTTGGGTCGGTTTTTTGCTCAGATTTGCTCCATCTCTTACCGTTTCGGAGATATTGACCATTTTGTCCGACACGAGAGATTTTGGGTCGGTTTTTTGCTCAGATTTGCTCTATCTCTTACCGTTTCGGAGATATTGACCATTTTGTCCGACACGAAAGATTTTGGGTCGGCTTTTGCTCTAACTTCTACAATTCTTAACCGATTCCATTGAAAGTTTTTTTGTTTTTTAGGTATTTTTATACTCTTTCGAACTGCATTAACAGATTTGCTCTATCTCTTACCGTTTCGGAGATATTGACCATTTTGTCCGACACGAGAGATTTTGGGTCGGTTTTTTGCTCAGATTTGCTCCATCTCTTACCGTTTCGGAGATATTGACCATTTTGTCCGACACGAGAGATTTTGGGTCGGTTTTTTGCTCAGATTTGCTCTATCTCTTACCGTTTCGGAGATATTGACCATTTTGTCCGACACGAAAGATTTTGGGTCGGCTTTTGCTCTAACTTCTACAATTCTTAACCGATTCCATTGAAAGTTTTTTTGATTTTTAGGTATTTTTATACTCTTTCGAACTGCATTAACAGATTTGCTCTATCTCTTACCGTTTCGGAGATATTGACCATTTTGTCCGACACGAGAGATTTTGGGTCGGTTTTTTGCTCAGATTTGCTCCATCTCTTACCGTTTCGGAGATATTGACCATTTTGTCCGACACGAGAGATTTTGGGTCGGTTTTTGCTCTAACTTTTACAATTCTTAACCGATTCCATTGAAAGTTTTTTTGATTTTTAGGTATTTTTATACTCTTTCGAACTGCATTTTCAGATTTGCTCTATCTCTCGGTTTTTGCTCTAACTTCTACAATTCTTAACCGATTTTATTGAAAGTATTTTTGTTTTTTAGGTATTTTTATACTCTTTCGAACTGCATTAACGGATTTGCTCTATCTCTTACCGTTTCGATATTGACCATTTTGTCCGACACGAGAGATTTTGGGTCGGTTTTTTGCTCAGATTTGCTCTATCTCTTACCGTTTCGGAGATATTGACCATTTTGTCCGACACGAGAGATTTTGGGTCGGTTTTTTGCTCAGATTTGCTCTATCTCTTACCGTTTCGGAGATATTGACCATTTTGTCCGACACGAGAGATTTTGGGTCGGTTTTTGCTCTAACTTTTACAATTCTTAACCGATTCCATTGAAATTTTTTTTGTTTTTTAGGTATTTTTATACTCTTTCGAACTGCATTTACAGATTTGCTCTATCACTTACCGTTTCGGAGATGTTGACTATTATGGACGACACTAAAGATTTTGGGTCGGCTTTTGCTCTAACTTCTACAATTCTTAACCGATTCCATTGAAAGTTTTTTTGTTTTTTATGTATTTTTATTCTCTTTCGAACTGCATTTACAGATTTGCTCTATCTCTCGGTTTTTGCTCTAACTTCTACAATTCTTAACCGATTTTATTGAAAGTTTTTTTGTTTTTTAGGTATTTTTATACTCTTTCGAACTGCATTAACAGATTTGCTCTATCTCTTACCGTTTCGATATTGACCATTTTGTCCGACACGAGAGATTTTGGGTCGGTTTTTTGCTCAGATTTGCTCTATCTCTTACCGTTTCGGAGATATTGACCATTTTGTCCGACACGAGAGATTTTCGGTCGGTTTTTTGCTCAGATTTGCTCTATCTCTTACCGTTTCGGAGATATTGACCATTTTGTCCGACACGAAAGATTTTGGGTCGGCTTTTGCTCTAACTTCTACAATTCTTAACCGATTCCATTGAAAGTTTTTTTGATTTTTAGGTATTTTTATACTCTTTCGAACTGCATTTACAGATTTGCTCTATCTTTCTTTTTTTGCTCTAACTTCTACAATTCTTAACCGATTCCATTGAAAGTTTTTTTGTTTTTTAGGTATTTTTATACTCTTTCGAACTGCGTTTACAGATTTGCTCTATCTCTCGGTTTTTGCTCTAACTTCTACAATTCTTAACCGATTTTATTGAAAGTTTTTTTGTTTTTTAGGTATTTTTATACTCTTTCGAACTGCATTAACAGATTTGCTCTATCTCTTACCGTTTCGGAGATATTGACCATTTTGTCCGACACGAAAGATTTTGGGTCGGTTTTTGCTCTAACTTCTACAATTCTTAACCGATTCCATTGAAAGTTTTTTTGTTTTTTAGGTATTTTTATACTCTTTCGAACTGCATTTACAGATTTGCTCTATCTCTCGGTTTTTGCTCTAACTTCTACAATTCTTAACCGATTCCATTGAAAGTTTTTTTGTTTTTTAGGTATTTTTATACTCTTTCGAACTGCATTTACAGATTTGCTCTATCTCTCGGTTTTTGCTCTAACTTCTACAATTCTTAACCGATTTTATTGAAAGTTTTTTTGTTTTTTAGGTATTTTTATACTCTTTCGAACTGCATTAACAGATTTGCTCTATCTCTTACCGTTTCGGAGATATTGACCATTTTGTCCGACACGAGAGATTTTGGGTCGGTTTTTTGCTCAGATTTGCTCTATCTCTTACCGTTTCGGAGATATTGACCATTTTGTCCGACACGAGAGATTTTGGGTCGGTTTTTGCTCTAACTTTTACAATTCTTAACCGATTCCATTGAAATTTTTTTTGTTTTTTAGGTATTTTTATACTCTTTCGAACTGCATTTACAGATTTGCTCTATCTCTTACCGTTTCGGAGATGTTGACTATTATGGACGACACTAAAGATTTTGGGTCGGCTTTTGCTCTAACTTCTACAATTCTTAACCGATTCCATTGAAAGTTTTTTTGTTTTTTATGTATTTTTATTCTCTTTCGAACTGCATTTACAGATTTGCTCTATCTCTCGGTTTTTGCTCTAACTTCTACAATTCTTAACCGATTTTATTGAAAGTTTTTTTGTTTTTTAGGTATTTTTATACTCTTTCGAACTGCATTAACAGATTTGCTCTATCTCTTACCGTTTCGGAGATATTGACCATTTTGTCCGACACGAGAGATTTTGGGTCGGTTTTTTGCTCAGATTTGCTCTATCTCTTACCGTTTCGGAGATATTGACCATTTTGTCCGACACGAGAGATTTTCGGTCGGTTTTTTGCTCAGATTTGCTCTATCTCTTACCGTTTCGGAGATATTGACCATTTTGTCCGACACGAAAGATTTTGGGTCGGCTTTTGCTCTAACTTCTACAATTCTTAACCGATTCCATTGAAAGTTTTTTTGATTTTTAGGTATTTTTATACTCTTTCGAACTGCATTTACAGATTTGCTCTATCTTTCTTTTTTTGCTCTAACTTCTACAATTCTTAACCGATTCCATTGAAAGTTTTTTTGTTTTTTTAGGTATTTTTATACTCTTTCGAACTGCGTTTACAGATTTGCTCTATCTCTCGGTTTTTGCTCTAACTTCTACAATTCTTAACCGATTTTATTGAAAGTTTTTTTGTTTTTTTAGGTATTTTTATACTCTTTCGAACTGCATTAACAGATTTGCTCTATCTCTTACCGTTTCGGAGATATTGACCATTTTGTCCGACACGAAAGATTTTGGGTCGGTTTTTGCTCTAACTTCTACAATTCTTAACCGATTCCATTGAAAGTTTTTTTGTTTTTTAGGTATTTTTATACTCTTTCGAACTGCATTTACAGATTTGCTCTATCTCTCGGTTTTTGCTCTAACTTCTACAATTCTTAACCGATTCCATTGAAAGTTTTTTTGTTTTTTAGGTATTTTTATACTCTTTCGAACTGCATTTACAGATTTGCTCTATCTCTCGGTTTTTGCTCTAACTTCTACAATTCTTAACCGATTTTATTGAAAGTTTTTTTGTTTTTTAGGTATTTTTATACTCTTTCGAACTGCATTAACAGATTTGCTCTATCTCTTACCGTTTCGGAGATATTGACCATTTTGTCCGACACGAGAGATTTTGGGTCGGTTTTTTGCTCAGATTTGCTCCATCTCTTACCGTTTCGGAGATATTGACCATTTTGTCCGACACGAGAGATTTTGGGTCGGTTTTTGCTCTAACTTTTACAATTCTTAACCGATTCCATTGAAAGTTTTTTTGATTTTTAGGTATTTTTATACTCTTTCGAACTGCATTTACAGATTTGCTCTATCTCTCGGTTTTTGCTCTAACTTCTACAATTCTTAACCGATTTCATTGAAAGTTTTTTTGTTTTTTAGGTATTTTTATACTCTTTCGAACTGCATTTACAGATTTGCTCTATCTCTTACATTTTTGGAGATATTGACCATTTTGTCCGACACGAGAGATTTTGGGTCGGTTTTTGCTCTAACTTTTACAATTCTTAACCGATTCCATTGAAAGTTTTTTTTGTTTTTTAGGTATTTTTATACTCTTTCGAACTGCATTTACAGATTTGCTCTATCTCTCGGTTTTTGCTCTAACTTCTACAATTCTTAACCGATTTTATTGAAAGTTTTTGTGTTTTTTAGGTATTTTTATACTCTTTCGAACTGCATTAACAGATTTTCTCTATCTCTTACCGTTTCGGAGATATTGACCATTTTGTCCGACACGAGAGATTTTGGGTCGGTTTAAGCTCTAACTTCTACAATTCTTAACCGATTCCATTGAAAGTTTTTTTGTTTTTTAGGTATTTTTATACTCTTTCGAACTGCATTTACAGATTTACTCTATCTCTCGGTTTTTGCTCTAACTTCTACAATTCTTAACCGATTTTATTGAAAGTTTTTTTGTTTTTTAGGTATTTTTATACTCTTTCGAACTGCATTAACAGATTTGCTCTATCTCGTACCGTTTCGGAGATATTGACCATTTTGTCCGACACGAGAGATTTTGGGTCGGTTTTTTGCTCAGATTTGCTCCATCTCTTACCGTTTCGGAGATATTGACCATTTTGTCCGACACGAGAGATTTTGGGTCGGTTTTTTGCTCAGATTTGCTCTATCTCTTACCGTTTCGGAGATATTGACCATTTTGTCCGACACGAGAGATTTTGGGTCGGTTTTTGTTCTAACTTTTACAATTCTTAACCGATTCCATTGAAAGTTTTTTTTGTTTTTTAGGTATTTTTTATACTCTTTCGAACTGCATTTACAGATTTGCTCGATCTCTTACCGTTTCGGAGATATTGACAATTTTTTCCGACACGAGAGATTTTGGGTCGGTTTTTTGCTCAGATTTGCTCTATCTCTTACCGTTTCGGAGATATTGACCATTTTGTCCGAATCGAGAGATTTTGGGTCGGTTTTTGTTCTAACTTTTACAATTCTTAACCGATTCCATTGAAAGTTTTTTTGTTTTTTAGGTATTTTTATACTCTTTCGAACTGCATTTACAGATTTGCTCTATCTCTCGGTTTTTGCTCTAACTTCTACAATTCTTAACCGATTTTATTGAAAGTTTTTTTGTTTTTTAGGTATTTTTATACTCTTTCGAACTGCATTAACAGATTTGCTCTATCTCGTACCGTTTCGGAGATATTGACCATTTTGTCCGACACGAGAGATTTTGGGTCGGTTTTTTGCTCAGATTTGCTCCATCTCTTACCGTTTCGGAGATATTGACCATTTTGTCCGACACGAGAGATTTTGGGTCGGTTTTTTGCTCAGATTTGCTCTATCTCTTACCGTTTCGGAGATATTGACCATTTTGTCCGACACGAGAGATTTTGGGTCGGTTTTTGTTCTAACTTTTACAATTCTTAACCGATTCCATTGAAAGTTTTTTTGTTTTTTAGGTATTTTTATACTCTTTCGAACTGCATTTACAGATTTGCTCGATCTCTTACCGTTTCGGAGATATTGACAATTTTTTCCGACACGAGAGATTTTGGGTCGGTTTTTTGCTCAGATTTGCTCTATCTCTTACCGTTTCGGAGATATTGACCATTTTGTCCGACACGAGAGATTTTGGGTCGGTTTTTGTTCTAACTTTTACAATTCTTAACCGATTCCATTGAAAGTTTTTTTGTTTTTTAGGTATTTTTATACTCTTTCGAACTGCATTTACAGATTTGCTCTATCTCTTACATTTTTGGAGATATTGACCATTTTGTCCGACACGAGAGATTTTGGTCGGTTTTTGCTCTAACTTTTACAATTCTTAACCGATTCCATTGAAAGTTTTTTTGTTTTTTAGGTATTTTTATACTCTTTCGAACTGCATTTACAGATTTGCTCTATCTCTCGGTTTTTGCTCTAACTTCTACAATTCTTAACCGATTTTATTGAAAGTTTTTGTGTTTTTTAGGTATTTTTATACTCTTTCGAACTGCATTAACAGATTTTCTCTATCTCTTACCGTTTCGGAGATATTGACCATTTTGTCCGACACGAGAGATTTTGGGTCGGTTTTTTGCTCAGATTTGCTCCATCTCTTACCGTTTCGGAGATATTGACCATTTTGTCCGACACGAGAGATTTTGGGTCGGTTTTTTGCTCAGATTTGCTCTATCTCTTACCGTTTCGGAGATATTGACCATTTTGTCCGACACGAAAGATTTTGGGTCGGTTTTTGCTCTAACTTCTACAATTCTTAACCGATTCCATTGAAAGTTTTTTTTGTTTTTTAGGTATTTTTATACTCTTTCGAACTGCATTTACAGATTTGCTCTATCTCTCGGTTTTTGCTCTAACTTCTACAATTCTTAACCGATTTTATTGAAAGTTTTTTTGTTTTTTAGGTATTTTTATACTCTTTCGAACTGCATTAACAGATTTGCTCTATCTCTTACCGTTTCGGAGATATTGACCATTTTGTCCGACACGAGAGATTTTGGGTCGGTTTTTTGCTCAGATTTGCTCCATCTCTTACCGTTTCGGAGATATTGACCATTTTGTCCGACACGAGAGATTTTGGGTCGGTTTTTTGCTCAGATTTGCTCCATCTCTTACCGTTTCGGAGATATTGACCATTTTGTCCGACACGAGAGATTTTGGGTCGGTTTTTTGCTCAGATTTGCTCTATCTCTTACCGTTTTGGAGATATTGACCATTTTGTCCGACACGAAAGATTTTGGGTCGGTTTTTGCTCTAACTTCTACAATTCTTAACCGATTCCATTGAAAGTTTTTTTGTTTTTTAGGTATTTTTATACTCTTTCGAACTGCATTTACAGATTTGCTCTATCTCTTACCGTTTCGGAGATATTGACCATTTTGTCCGACACGAGAGATTTTGGGTCGGTTTTTTGCTCAGATTTGCTCTATCTCTTACCGTTTCGGAGATATTGACCATTTTGTCCGACACGAGAGATTTTTGGGTCGAGTTTTTTGCTCAGATTTGCTCTATCTCTTACCGTTTCGGAGATATTGACCATTTTGTCCGACACGAGAGATTTTGGGTCGGTTTTTTGCTCAGATTTGCTCTATCTCTTACCGTTTCGGAGATATTGACCATTTTGTCCGACACGAGAGATTTTGGGTCGGTTTTTGCTCTAACTTTTACAATTCTTAACCGATTCCATTGAAAGTTTTTTTGTTTTTTAGGTATTTTTATACTCTTTCGAACTGCATTTACAGATTTGCTCTATCTCTTACCGTTTCGGAGATATTGACCATTTTGTCCGACACGAGAGATTTTGGGTCGGTTTTTTGCTCAGATTTGCTCCATCTCTTACCGTTTCGGAGATATTGACCATTTTGTCCGACACGAGAGATTTTGGGTCGGTTTTTTGCTCAGATTTGCTCCATCTCTTACCGTTTCGGAGATATTGACCATTTTGTCCGACACGAGAGATTTTGGGTCGGTTTTTTGCTCAGATTTGCTCTATCTCTTACCGTTTCGGAGATATTGACCATTTTGTCCGACACGAAAGATTTTGGGTCGGTTTTTGCTCTAACTTCTACAATTCTTAACCGATTCTTATTGAAAGTTTTTTTGTTTTTTAGGTATTTTTATACTCTTTCGAACTGCATTAACAGATTTGCTCTATCTCTTACCGTTTCGGAGATATTGACCATTTTGTCCGACACGAGAGATTTTGGGTCGGTTTTTTGCTCAGATTTGCTCTATCTCTTACCGTTTCGGAGATATTGACCATTTTGTCCGACACGAGAGATTTTGGGTCGGTTTTTTGCTCAGATTTGCTCTATCTCTTACCGTTTCGGAGATATTGACCATTTTGTCCGACACGAGAGATTTTGGGTCGGTTTTTTGCTCAGATTTGCTCTATCTCTTACCGTTTCGGAGATATTGACCATTTTGTCCGACACGAGAGATTTTGGGTCGGTTTTTGCTCTAACTTTTACAATTCTTAACCGATTCCATTGAAAGTTTTTTTGTTTTTTAGGTATTTTTATACTCTTTCGAACTGCATTTACAGATTTGCTCTATCTCTCGGTTTTTGCTCTAACTTCTACAATTCTTAACCGATTTTATTGAAAGTTTTTTTGTTTTTTAGGTATTTTTATACTCTTTCGAACTGCATTAACAGATTTGCTCTATCTCGTACCGTTTCGGAGATATTGACCATTTTGTCCGACACGAGAGATTTTGGGTCGGTTTTTTGCTCAGATTTGCTCCATCTCTTACCGTTTCGGAGATATTGACCATTTTGTCCGACACGAGAGATTTTGGGTCGGTTTTTTGCTCTAACTTTTACAATTCTTAACCGATTCCATTGAAAGTTTTTTTTGTTTTTTAGGTATTTTTATACTCTTTCGAACTGCATTTACAGATTTGCTCTATCTCTTACCGGTTTCGTGAGATCTAATTTACCATTTTAACCGATTCCATTGAAAGTTTTTTTGTTTTTTAGGTATTTTCATGCTCTTTCGAATTGCATTTACAGATTTGCTCTATCTCTTACCGTTTCGGAGATATTGACCATTTTGTCCGACACGAGAGATTTTGGGTCGGTTTTTGCTCTAACTTTTACAATTCTTAACCGATTCCATTGAAAGTTTTTTTGTTTTTTAGGTATTTTTATACTCTTTCGAACTGCATTTACAGATTTGCTCTATCTCTCGGTTTTTGCTCTAACTTCTACAATTCTTAACCGATTTTATTGAAAGTTTTTTTGTTTTTTAGGTATTTTTATACTCTTTCGAACTGCATTAACAGATTTGCTCTATCTCTTACCGTTTCGGAGATATTGACCATTTTGTCCGACACGAGAGATTTTGGGTCGGTTTTTTGCTCTAACTTCTACAATTCTTAACCGATTCCATTGAAAGTTTTTTTGTTTTTTAGGTATTTTTATACTCTTTCGAACTGCATTTACAGATTTGCTCTATCTCTTACCGTTTCGGAGATATTGACCATTTTGTCCGACACGAGAGATTTTGGGTCGGTTTTTGCTCTAACTTTTACAATTCTTAACCGATTCCATTGAAAGTTTTTTTGATTTTTAGGTATTTTTATACTCTTTCGAACTGCATTTACAGATTTGCTCTATCTCTCGGTTTTTGCTCTAACTTCTACAATTCTTAACCGATTTTATTGAAAGTTTTTGTGTTTTTTAGGTATTTTTATACTCTTTCGAACTGCATTAACAGATTTGCTCTATCTCTTACCGTTTCGGAGATATTGACCATTTTGTCCGACACGAGAGATTTTGGGTCGGTTTTTTGCTCAGATTTGCTCTATCTCTTACCGTTTCGGAGATATTGACCATTTTGTCCGACACGAGAGATTTTGGGTCGGTTTTTGCTCTAACTTTTACAATTCTTAACCGATTCCATTGAAAGTTTTTTTGTTTTTTAGGTATTTTTATACTCTTTCGAACTGCATTTACAGATTTGCTCTATCTCTCGGTTTTTGCTCTAACTTCTACAATTCTTAACCGATTTTATTGAAAGTTTTTTTGTTTTTTAGGTATTTTTATACTCTTTCGAACTGCATTAACAGATTTGCTCTATCTCTTACATTTTTGGAGATATTGACCATTTTGTCCGACACGAGAGATTTTGGGTCGGTTTTTTGCTCAGATTTGCTCCATCTCTTACCGTTTCGGAGATATTGACCATTTTGTCCGACACGAGAGATTTTGGGTCGGTTTTTGCTCTAACTTTTACAATTCTTAACCGATTCCATTGAAAGTTTTTTTGTTTTTTAGGTATTTTTATACTCTTTCGAACTGCATTTACAGATTTGCTCTATCTCTCGGTTTTTGCTCTAACTTCTACAATTCTTAACCGATTCCATTGAAAGTTTTTTTGTTTTTTAGGTATTTTTATACTCTTTCGAACTGCATTTACAGATTTGCTCTATCTCTTACATTTTTGGAGATATTGACCATTTTGTCCGACACGAGAGATTTTGGGTCGGTTTTTTGCTCTAACTTCTACAATTCTTAACCGATTCCATTGAAAGTTTTTTTGTTTTTTAGGTATTTTTATACTCTTTCGAACTGCATTTACAGATTTGCTCTATCTCTTACGGTTTTTGCTCTAACTTCTACAATTCTTAACCGATTTTATTGAAAGTTTTTTTGTTTTTTAGGTATTTTTATACTCTTTCGAACTGCATTAACAGATTTGCTCTATCTCTTACCGTTTCGGAGATATTGACCATTTTGTCCGACACGAGAGATTTTGGGTCGGTTTTTGCTCTAACTTCTACAATTCTTAACCGATTCCATTGAAAGTTTTTTTGTTTTTTAGGTATTTTTATACTCTTTCGAACTGCATTTACAGATTTGCTCTATCTCTCGGTTTTTGCTCTAACTTCTACAATTCTTAACCGATTTTATTGAAAGTTTTTTTGTTTTTTAGGTATTTTTATACTCTTTCGAACTGCATTAACAGATTTGCTCTATCTCTTACCGTTTCGGAGATATTGACCATTTTGTCCGACACGAGAGATTTTGGGTCGGTTTTTTGCTCAGATTTGCTCCATCTCTTACCGTTTCGGAGATATTGACCATTTTGTCCGACACGAGAGATTTTGGGTCGGTTTTTTGCTCCAGATTTGCTCTATCTCTTACCGTTTCGGAGATATTGACCATTTTGTCCGACACGAGAGATTTTGGGTCGGTTTTTGCTCTAACTTTTACAATTCTTAACCGATTCCATTGAAAGTTTTTTTTGTTTTTTAGGTATTTTTATACTCTTTCGAACTGCATTTACAGATTTGCTCGATCTCTTACCGTTTCGGAGATATTGACCATTTTGTCCGACACGAGAGATTTTGGGTCGGTTTTTTGCTCAGATTTGCTCTATCTCTTACCGTTTCGGAGATATTGACCATTTTGTCCGACACGAGAGATTTTGGGTCGGTTTTTGCTCTAACTTTTACAATTCTTAACCGATTCCATTGAAAGTTTTTTTTGTTTTTTAGGTATTTTTATACTCTTTCGAACTGCATTTACAGATTTGCTCTATCTCTTACATTTTTGGAGATATTGACCATTTTGTCCGACACGAGAGATTTTGGATCGGTTTTTGCTCTAACTTTTACAATTCTTAACCGATTCCATTGAAAGTTTTTTTGTTTTTTATTTTTAGGTATTTTTATACTCTTTCGAACTGCATTTACAGATTTGCTCTATCTCGTCGGTTTTTGCTCTAACTTCTACAATTCTTAACCGATTTCATTGAAAGTTTTTGTGTTTTTTAGGTATTTTTATACTCTTTCGAACTGCATTAACAGATTTGCTCTATCTCTTACCGTTTCGGAGATATTGACCATTTTGTCCGACACGAGAGATTTTGGGTCGGTTTTTTGCTCAGATTTGCTCCATCTCTTACCGTTTCGGAGATATTGACCATTTTGTCCGACACGAGAGATTTTGGGTCGGTTTTTTGCTCAGATTTGCTCTATCTCTTACCGTTTCGGAGATATTGACCATTTTGTCCGACACGAAAGATTTTGGGTCGGTTTTTGCTCTAACTTCTACAATTCTTAACCGATTCCATTGAAAGTTTTTTTGTTTTTTAGGTATTTTTATACTCTTTCGAACTGCATTTACAGATTTGCTCTATCTCTCGGTTTTTGCTCTAACTTCTACAATTCTTAACCGATTTTATTGAAAGTTTTTTTGTTTTTTAGGTATTTTTATACTCTTTCGAACTGCATTAACAGATTTGCTCTATCTCGTACCGTTTCGGAGATATTGACCATTTTGTCCGACACGAGAGATTTTGGGTCGGTTTTTTGCTCAGATTTGCTCCATCTCTTACCGTTTCGGAGATATTGACCATTTTGTCCGACACGAGAGATTTTGGGTCGGTTTTTTGCTCAGATTTGCTCCATCTCTTACCGTTTCGGAGATATTGACCATTTTGTCCGACACGAGAGATTTTGGGTCGGTTTTTTGCTCAGATTTGCTCTATCTCTTACCGTTTTGGAGATATTGACCATTTTGTCCGACACGAAAGATTTTGGGTCGGCTTTTGCTCTAACTTCTACAATTCTTAACCGATTCCATTGAAAGTTTTTTTTGTTTTTTAGGTATTTTTATACTCTTTCGAACTGCATTAACAGATTTGCTCTATCTCTTACCGTTTCGGAGATATTGACCATTTTGTCCGACACGAGAGATTTTGGGTCGGTTTTTTGCTCAGATTTGCTCCATCTCTTACCGTTTCGGAGATATTGACCATTTTGTCCGACACGAGAGATTTTGGGTCGGTTTTTTGCTCAGATTTGCTCTATCTCTTACCGTTTCGGAGATATTGACCATTTTGTCCGACACGAGAGATTTTGGGTCGGTTTTTTGCTCAGATTTGCTCTATCTCTTACCGTTTCGGAGATATTGACCATTTTGTCCGACACGAGAGATTTTGGGTCGGTTTTTGCTCTAACTTTTACAATTCTTAACCGATTCCATTGAAAGTTTTTTTGTTTTTTAGGTATTTTTATACTCTTTCGAACTGCATTTACAGATTTGCTCTATCTCTTACGGTTTTTGCTCTAACTTCTACAATTCTTAACCAATTCCATTGAAAGTTTTTTTGATTTTTAGGTATTTTTATACTCTTTCGAACTGCATTAACAGATTTGCTCTATCTCTTACCGTTTCGGAGATATTGACCATTTTGTCCGACACGAGAGATTTTGGGTCGGTTTTTGCTCTAACTTTTACAATTCTTAACCGATTCCATTGAAAGTTTTTTTTGTTTTTTAGGTATTTTTATACTCTTTCGAACTGCATTAACAGATTTGCTCTATCTCTTACCGTTTCGGAGATATTGACCATTTTGTCCGACACGAGAGATTTTGGGTCGGTTTTTTGCTCAGATTTGCTCCATCTCTTACCGTTTCGGAGATATTGACCATTTTGTCCGACACGAGAGATTTTGGGTCGGTTTTTTGCTCAGATTTGCTCTATCTCTTACCGTTTCGGAGATATTGACCATTTTGTCCGACACGAGAGATTTTGGGTCGGTTTTTGCTCTAACTTCTACAATTCTTAACCGATTCCATTGAAAGTTTTTTTGTTTTTTAGGTATTTTTATACTCTTTCGAACTGCATTTACAGATTTGCTCTATCTCTTACATTTTCGGAGATATTGACCATTTTGTCCGACACGAGAGATTTTGGTCGGTTTTTGCTCTAACTTTTACAATTCTTAACCGATTCCATTGAAAGTTTTTTTGATTTTTAGGTATTTTTATACTCTTTCGAACTGCATTAACAGATTTTCTCTATCTCTTACCGTTTCGGAGATATTGACCATTTTGTCCGACACGAGAGATTTTGGGTCGGTTTTTTGCTCAGATTTGCTCTATCTCTTACCGTTTCGGAGATATTGACCATTTTGTCCGACACGAGAGATTTTGGGTTTTTTTGCTCTTTGGTCGGTTTTTGCTCTAACTTTTACAATTCTTAACCGATTCCATTGAAAGTTTTTTTGTTTTTTAGGTATTTTTATACTCTTTCGAACTGCATTTACAGATTTGCTCTATCTCTTACCGTTTCGGAGATATTGACCATTTTGTCCGACACGAGAGATTTTGGGTCGGTTTTTTGCTCAGATTTGCTCCATCTCTTACCGTTTCGGAGATATTGACCATTTTGTCCGACACGAGAGATTTTGGGTCGGTTTTTTGCTCAGATTTGCTCCATCTCTTACCGTTTCGGAGATATTGACCATTTTGTCCGACACGAGAGATTTTGGGTCGGTTTTTTGCTCAGATTTGCTCTATCTCTTACCGTTTCGGAGATATTGACCATTTTGTCCGACACGAGAGATTTTGGGTCGGTTTTTTTGCTCAGATTTGCTCTATCTCTTACCGTTTCGGAGATATTGACCATTTTGTCCGACACGAGAGATTTTGGGTCGGTTTTTGCTCTAACTTCTACAATTCTTAACCGATTCCATTGAAAGTTTTTTTTGTTTTTTAGGTATTTTTATACTCTTTCGAACTGCATTTACAGATTTGCTCTATCTCTTACCTTTTCGGAGATATTGACCATTTTGTCCGACACGAGAGATTTTGGGTCGGTTTTTGCTCTAACTTTTACAATTCTTAACCGATTCCATTGAAAGTTTTTTTGTTTTTTAGGTATTTTTATACTCTTTCGAACTGCATTTACAGATTTGCTCTATCTCTTACCGTTTCGGATATATTGACCATTTTGTCCGACACGAGAGATTTTGGGTCGGTTTTTTGCTCAGATTTGCTCCATCTCTTACCGTTTCGGAGATATTGACCATTTTGTCCGACACGAGAGATTTTGGGTCGGTTTTTTGCTCAGATTTGCTCTATCTCTTACCGTTTCGGAGATATTGACCATTTTGTCCGACACGAAAGATTTTTGGGTCGGTTTTTGCTCTAACTTCTACAATTCTTAACCGATTCCATTGAAAGTTTTTTTGTTTTTTAGGTATTTTTATACTCTTTCGAACTGCATTTACAGATTTGCTCTATCTCTTACCGTTTCGGAGATATTGACCATTTTGTCCGACACGAGAGATTTTGGGTCGGTTTTTTGCTCAGATTTGCTCCATCTCTTACCGTTTCGGAGATATTGACCATTTTGTCCGACACGAGAGATTTTGGGTCGGTTTTTTGCTCAGATTTGCTCCATCTCTTACCGTTTCGGAGATATTGACCATTTTGTCCGACACGAGAGATTTTGGGTCGGTTTTTTGCTCAGATTTGCTCTATCTCTTACCGTTTCGGAGATATTGACCATTTTGTCCGACACGAGAGATTTTGGGTCGGTTTTTGCTCTAACTTTTACAATTCTTAACCGATTCCATTGAAAGTTTTTTTGTTTTTTAGGTATTTTTATACTCTTTCGAACTGCATTTACAGATTTGCTCTATCTCGTCGGTTTTTGCTCTAACTTCTACAATTCTTAACCGATTTTATTGAAAGTTTTTTTGTTTTTTAGGTATTTTTATACTCTTTCGAACTGCATTAACAGATTTGCTCTATCTCGTACCGTTTCGGAGATATTGACCATTTTGTCCGACACGAGAGATTTTGGGTCGGTTTTTTGCTCAGATTTGCTCCATCTCTTACCGTTTCGGAGATATTGACCATTTTGTCCGACACGAGAGATTTTGGGTCGGTTTTTTGCTCAGATTTGCTCTATCTCTTACCGTTTCGGAGATATTGACCATTTTGTCCGACACGAGAGATTTTGGGTCGTTTTTTGCTCAGATTTGCTCTATCTCTTACCGTTTCGGAGATATTGACCATTTTGTCCGACACGAAAGATTTTGGGTCGGCTTTTGCTCTAACTTCTACAATTCTTAACCGATTCCATTGAAAGTTTTTTTGTTTTTTAGGTATTTTTATACTCTTTCGAACTGCATTTACAGATTTGCTCTATCTCTTACCGTTTCGGAGATATTGACCATTTTGTCCGACACGAGAGATTTTGGGTCGGTTTTTTGCTCAGATTTGCTACAATCTCTTAACCGTTTCGGAGATATTGACCAGTTTTTGTCCGACACGAGAGTTTTTGGGTCGGTTTTTATACTCTTTCACTGCATTTACAGATTTGCTCTATCTCTTACCGTTTCGGAGATATTGACCATTTTGTCCGACACGAGAGATTTTGGGTCGGTTTTTTGCTCAGATTTGCTCCATCTCTTACCGTTTCGGAGATATTGACCATTTTGTCCGACACGAGAGATTTTGGGTCGGTTTTTGCTCTAACTTTTACAATTCTTAACCGATTCCATTGAAAGTTTTTTTGTTTTTTAGGTATTTTTATACTCTTTCGAACTGCATTTACAGATTTGCTCTATCTCTTACGGTTTTGGCGCTATTGTACAATTCTTAACCGATTTCATTGAAAGTTTTTGTTTTTAGGTATTTTTATACTCTTTCGAACTGCATTAACAGATTTGCTCTATCTCTTACCGTTTCGGAGATATTGACCATTTTGTCCGACACGAGAGATTTTGGGTCGGTTTTTGCTCTAACTTTTACAATTCTTAACCGATTCCATTGAAAGTTTTTTTTTGTTTTTTAGGTATTTTTATACTCTTTCGAACTGCATTTACAGATTTGCTCTATCTCTTACCGTTTCGGAGATATTGACCATTTTGTCCGACACGAGAGATTTTGGGTCGGTTTTTTTGCTCAGATTTGCTCTATCTCTTACCGTTTCGGAGATATTGACCATTTTGTCCGACACGAGAGATTTTGGGTCGGTTTTTTGCTCAGATTTGCTCTATCTCTTACCGTTTCGGAGATATTGACCATTTTGTCCGACACGAGAGATTTTGGGTCGGTTTTTGCTCTAACTTCTACAATTCTTAACCGATTCCATTGAAAGTTTTTTTGTTTTTTAGGTATTTTTATACTCTTTCGAACTGCATTTACAGATTTGCTCTATCTCTTACATTTTCGGAGATATTGACCATTTTGTCCGACACGAGAGATTTTGGGTCGGCTTTTGCTCTAACTTTTACAATTCTTAACCGATTCCATTGAAAGTTTTTTTGTTTTTTAGGTATTTTTATACTCTTTCGAGCTGCATTTACAGATTTGCTCTATCTCTTACCGTTTCGGAGATATTGACCATTTTGTCCGACACGAAAGATTTTGGGTCGGTTTTTTTGCTCAGATTTGCTCTATCTCTTACCGTTTCGGAGATATTGACCATTTTGTCCGACACGAGATTTTGATTTTTTTTTGGGTCGGTTTTTGCTCTAACTTTTACAATTCTTAACCGATTCCATTGAAAGTTTTTTTGTTTTTTAGGTATTTTTATACTCTTTCGAACTGCATTAACAGATTTGCTCTATCTCTTACCGTTTCGGAGATATTGACCATTTTGTCCGACACGAGAGATTTTGGGTCGGTTTTTTGCTCAGATTTGCTCCATCTCTTACCGTTTCGGAGATATTGACCATTTTGTCCGACACGAGAGATTTTGGGTCGAGTTTTTTTGTTCTCTGCTTTACAGATTTGCTCGATCTCTTACCGTTTCGGAGATATTGACCATTTTGTCCGACACGAGAGATTTTGGGTCGGTTTTTTGCTCAGATTTGCTCTATCTCTTACCGTTTCGGAGATATTGACCATTTTGTCCGACACGAAAGATTTTGGGTCGGTTTTTGCTCTAACTTCTACAATTCTTAACCGATTCCATTGAAAGTTTTTTTGTTTTTTAGGTATTTTTATACTCTTTCGAACTGCATTTACAGATTTGCTCTATCTCTTACCTTTTTGGAGATATTGACCATTTTGTCCGACACGAGAGATTTTGGGTCGGTTTTTGCTCTAACTTTTACAATTCTTAACCGATTCCATTGAAAGTTTTTTTGTTTGTTAGGTATTTTTATACTCTTTCGAACTGCATTAACAGATTTGCTCTATCTCTTACCGTTTCGGAGATATTGACCATTTTGTCCGACACGAGAGATTTTGGGTCGGTTTTTTGCTCAGATTTGCTCCATCTCTTACCGTTTCGGAGATATTGACCATTTTGTCCGACACGAGAGATTTTGGGTCGGTTTTTTGCTCAGACTTTGCTCCATCTCTTACCGTTTCGTGAGATATTGACCATTTTGTCCGACACGAGAGATTTTGGGTCGGTTTTTTGCTCAGATTTGCTCTATCTCTTACCGTTTCGGAGATATTGACCATTTTGTCCGACACGAGAGATTTTGGGTCGGCTTTTGCTCTAACTTCTACAATTCTTAACCGATTCCATTGAAAGTTTTTTTTGTTTTTTAGGTATTTTTATACTCTTTCGAACTGCATTTACAGATTTGCTCTATCTCTTACCTTTTCGGAGATATTGACCATTTTGTCCGACACGAGAGATTTTGGGTCGGTTTTTGCTCTAACTTCTACAATTCTTAACCGATTCCATTGAAAGTTTTTTTGTTTTTTAGGTATTTTGTATACTCTTTCGAACTGCATTAACAGATTTGCTCTATCTCTTACCGTTTCGGAGATATTGACCATTTTGTCCGACACGAGAGATTTTGGGTCGGTTTTTTGCTCAGATTTGCTCCATCTCTTACCGTTTCGGAGATATTGACCATTTTGTCCGACACGAGAGATTTTGGGTCGGTTTTTTGCTCAGATTTGCTCTATCTCTTACCGTTTCGGAGATATTGACCATTTTGTCCGACACGAGAGATTTTGGGTCGGTTTTTGCTCTAACTTTTACAATTCTTAACCGATTCCATTGAAAGTTTTTTTTTGTTTTTTAGGTATTTTTATACTCTTTCGAACTGCATTTACAGATTTGCTCTATCTCTTACCGTTTCGGAGATATTGACCATTTTGTCCGACACGAGAGATTTTGGGTCGGTTTTTTGCTCAGATTTGCTCTATCTCTTACCGTTTCGGAGATATTGACCATTTTGTCCGACACGGAGATTTTGGGTCATTTTTGATTTGCTCCATCTCTTACCGTTTTTCGCTCGGTTTTTGCTCTAACTTCTACAATTCTTAACCGATTTTATTGAAAGTTTTTTTGTTTTTTAGGTATTTTTATACTCTTTCGAACTGCATTAACAGATTTGCTCTATCTCGTACCGTTTCGGAGATATTGACCATTTTGTCCGACACGAGAGATTTTGGGTCGGTTTTTTGCTCAGATTTGCTCCATCTCTTACCGTTTCGGAGATATTGACCATTTTGTCCGACACGAGAGATTTTGGGTCGGTTTTTTGCTCAGATTTGCTCCATCTCTTACCGTTTCGGAGATATTGACCATTTTGTCCGACACGAGAGATTTTGGGTCGGTTTTTTGCTCAGATTTGCTCTATCTCTTACCGTTTTGGAGATATTGACCATTTTGTCCGACACGAAAGATTTTGGGTCGGCTTTTGCTCTAACTTCTACAATTCTTAACCGATTCCATTGAAAGTTTTTTGTTTTTTAGGTATTTTTATACTCTTTCGAACTGCATTAACAGATTTGCTCTATCTCTTACCGTTTCGGAGATATTGACCATTTTGTCCGACACGAGAGATTTTGGTCGGTTTTTGCTCTAACTTTTACAATTCTTAACCGATTCCATTGAAAGTTTTTTTGTTTTTTAGGTATTTTTATACTCTTTCGAACTGCATTAACAGATTTTCTCTATCTCTTACCGTTTCGGAGATATTGACCATTTTGTCCGACACGAGAGATTATGGGTCGGTTTTTTGCTCAGATTTGCTCCATCTCTTACCGTTTCGGAGATATTGACCATTTTGTCCGACACGAGAGATTTTGGGTCGGTTTTTTGCTCTAGATTTGCTCAATCTCTTACCGATTTCGGAGATATTGACCATTTTGTCCGACACGAGAGATTTTTATGGTCGGTTTTTTGCTTTCAGATTTGCTCTATCTCTTACCGTTTCGGAGATATTGACCATTTTGTCCGACACGAAAGATTTTGGGTCGGCTTTTGCTCTAACTTCTACAATTCTTAACCGATTCCATTGAAAGTTTTTTTGTTTTTTAGGTATTTTTATACTCTTTCGAACTGCATTAACAGATTTGCTCTATCTCTTACCGTTTCGGAGATATTGACCATTTTGTCCGACACGAGAGATTTTGGTCGGTTTTTGCTCTAACTTTTACAATTCTTAACCGATTCCATTGAAAGTTTTTTTGATTTTTAGGTATTTTTATACTCTTTCGAACTGCATTAACAGATTTTCTCTATCTCTTACCGTTTCGGAGATATTGACCATTTTGTCCGACACGAGAGATTATGGGTCGGTTTTTTGCTCAGATTTGCTCCATCTCTTACCGTTTCGGAGATATTGACCATTTTGTCCGACACGAGAGATTTTGGGTCGGTTTTTTGCTCAGATTTGCTCCATCTCTTACCGTTTCGGAGATATTGACCATTTTGTCCGACACGAGAGATTTTGGGTCGGACAAATGGTCAATATCTCCGAAACGGTAAGAGATGGAGCCAATCTGAGCAAAAAACCGACCCAAAATCTCTCGTGTCGGACAAAATGGTCAATATCTCCGAAACGGTAAGAGATGGAGCAAATCTGAGCAAAAAACCGACCCATAATCTCTCGTGTCGGACAAAATGGTCAATATCTCCGAAACGGTAAGAGATAGAGAAAATCTGTTAATGCAGTTCGAAAGAGTACAAAAATACCTAAAAATCAAAAAAACTTTCAATGGAATCGGTTAAGAATTGTAAAAGTTAGAGCAAAAACCGACCCAAAATCTCTCGTGTCGGACAAAATGGTCAATATCTCCGAAACGGTAAGAGATAGAGCAAATCTGTTAATGCAGTTCGAAAGAGTATAAAAATACCTAAAAAACAAAAAAACTTTCAATGGAATCGGTTGGAAATTGTAGAAGTTAGAGCAAAAGCCGACCCAAAATCTTTCGTGTCGGACAAAATGGTCAATATCTCCGGCGGCCCGGGGCACCCGGGGGCCCGGGAGTCGAAACGGTAAGAGATAGAGCAAATCTGAGCAAAAAACCGACCCAAAATCTCTCGTGTCGGACAAAATGGTCAATATCTCCGAAACGGTACGAGATGGAGCAAATCTGTTAATGCAGTTCGAAAGAGTATAAAAATACCTAAAAAACAAAAAACTTTCAATAAAATCGGTTAAGAATTGTAGAAGTTAGAGCAAAAACCGACGAGAAAAACGGTGGTGGGATCTGGCAACCGCAAAATCTCTCGTGTCGGACAAAATGGGTCAATATCTCCCGAAACGGTAAGAGATGGAGCAAACCCTGAGCAAAAAACCGACCCAAAATCTCTCGTGTCGGACAAAATGGTCAATATCTCGAAACGGTAAGAGATAGAGCAAATCTGTTAATGCAGTTCGAAAGAGTATAAAAATACCTAAAAAACAAAAAAACTTTCAATGGAATCGGTTAAGAATTGTAGAAGTTAGAGCAAAAACCGACGAAAACGGGGGGGGGGGGGTGGAGGTAAGGTGGGCAAACCTGGAAACCAAAATCTCTCGTGTCGGACAAAATGGTCAATATCTCCGAAACGGTAAGAGATAGAGCAAATCTGAGCAAAAAACCGACCCATAATCTCTCGTGTCGGACAAAATGGTCAATATCTCCGAAACGGTAAGAGATAGAGAAAATCTGTTAATGCAGTTCGAAAGAGTATAAAAATACCTAAAAATCAAAAAAACTTTCAATGGAATCGGTTAAGAATTGTAAAAGTTAGAGCAAAAACCGACCAAAACCGGGGGGACGGGGGGGAGAGAGGGGAAAAAAAACGGAGGGATGAGAGAGGGCCAACGGGGAGGAACACAGTAGAATAGAGCAAATCTGAGCAAACAACGAAAAATCTCTCGTGTCGGACAAAATGGTCAATATCTCCGAAACGGTAAGAGATAGAGCAAATCTGAGCAAAAAACCGACCCAAAATCTCTCGTGTCGGACAAAATGGTCAATATCTCCCGAAACGGTAAGAGATGGAGACAAATCTGAGCAAAAAACCGACCCATAATCTCTCGTGTCGGACAAAATGGTCAATATCTCCGAAACGGTAAGAGATAGAGAAAATCTGTTAATGCAGTTCGAAAGAGTATAAAAATACCTAAAAATCAAAAAAACTTTCAATGGAATCGGTTAAGAATTGTAAAAGTTAGAGCAAAAACCGACCAAAATCTCTCGTGTCGGACAAAATGGTCAATATCTCCGAAACGGTAAGAGATAGAGCAAATCTGTTAATGCAGTTCGAAAGAGTATAAAAATACCTAAAAAACAAAAAACTTTCAATGGAATCGGTTAAGAATTGTAGAAGTTAGAGCAAAAGCCGACCCAAAATCTTTCGTGTCGGACAAAATGGTCAATATCTCCAAAACGGTAAGAGATAGAGCAAATCTGAGCAAAAAACCGACCCAAAATCTCTCGTGTCGGACAAAATGGTCAATATCGTCCGAAACGGTAAGAGATGGAGCAAATCTGAGCAAAACTGAGTTCAAAAAACCTACCCAAAATCTCCCGTGTCGGACAAAATGGTCAATCATCTCCGTAGAAACGGTAAGAGATGGAGCAAATGGAAGCAAAAAACAGACCCATAATCTCTCGTGTCGGACAAAATGGTCAATATCTCCGAAACGTTGAGAGATAGAGAAAATCTGTCAATGCAGTTCGAAAGAGTATAAAAATACCTAAAAATCATAAAAACTTTCAATGGAATCGGTTAAGAATTGTAAAAAGTGGAGCAAAAACCGACCGCAATCTCTCGTGTCGGACAAAATGGTCAATATCTCCGAAACGGTAAGAGATAGAGCAAATCTGTTAATGCAGTTCGAAGGACTATAAAAATACCTAAAAAACAAAAAACTTTCAATGGAATCGGTTAAGAATTGTAGAAGTTAGAGCAAAAGCCGACCTCGGAGAAAATCTTTCGTGTCGGACAAAATGGTCAATATCTCCAAAACGGTAAGAGATGAGAGCAAATCTGAGCGAAAAACCGACCCAAAATCTCTCGTGTCGGACAAAATGGTCAATATCTCCGAAACGGTGAGAGATGGAGCAAATCTTTTTTTTTTTTTTTTTTTTTTTTTTTAATACCTAAAAAAACAAAAAAACTTTCAATGGAATCGGTTAAGAAATTGTAAAAGTTAGAGCAAAAGCCGACCAAAAAAACAAAAATCTCTCGTGTCGGACAAAATGGTCAATATCTCCTAAACAGTAAGAGATGGAGCAAATCTGAGCAAAAAACCGACCCAAAATTTATCGTGTCGGACATATTGGTCAATATCTCCGAAACGGTAAGAGATCGAGCAAATCTGTAAATGCAGTTCGAAAGAGTATAAAAATACCTAAAAAACAAAAAAACTTTCAATGGAATCGGTTAAGAATTGTAAAAGTTAGAGCAAAAGCCGACCAAAAAAAAAAAAAAAAAAAATCTCTCGTGTCGGACAAAATGGTCAATATCTCCTAAACGGTAAGAGATGGAGCAAATCTGAGCAAAAAACCGACCCAAAATTTCTCGTGTCGGACATATTGGTCAATATCTCCGAAACGGTAAGAGATCGAGCAAATCTGTAAATGCAGTTCGAAAGAGTATAAAAATACCTAAAAAACAAAAAAACTTTCAATGGAATCGGTTAAGAATTGTAAAAGTTAGAGCAAAAACCGACCAAAAAAAAAAATCTCTCGTGTCGGACAAAATGGTCAATATCTCCGAAACGGTAAGAGATCGAGCAAATCTGTAAATGCAGTTCGAAAGAGTATAAAAATACCTAAAAAACAAAAAAACTTTCAATGGAATCGGTTAAGAATTGTAAAAGTTAGAGCAAAAGCCGACCCAAAATCTCTCGTGTCGGACAAAATGGTCAATATCTCCGAAACGGTAAGAGATAGAGCAAATCTGAAGCAAAAAACCGACCCAAAATCTCTCGTGTCGGACAAAATGGTCAATATCTCCGAAACGGTAAGAGATAGAGCAAATCTGAGCAAAAAACCGACCCAAAATTTCCCGTGTCGGACATATTGGTCAATATCTCCGAAACGGTAAGAGATCGAGCAAATCTGTAAATGCAGTTCGAAAGAGTATAAAAATACCTAAAAAACAAAAAAACTTTCAATGGAATCGGTTAAGAATTGTAAAATTTAGAGCAAAAGCCGACCAAAAAAAAAAAAAAAAAAAAAAATCTCGTGTCGGACAAAATGGTCAATATCTCCTAAACGGTAAGAGATAGAGCAAATCTGAGCAAAAAACCGACCCAAAAGTTCCCGTGTCGGACATATTGGTCAATATCTCCGAAACGGTAAGAGATCGAGCAAATCTGTAAATGCAGTTCGAAAGAGTATAAAAATACCTAAAAAACAAAAAAAACTTTCAATGGAATCGGTTAAGAATTGTAAAAGTTAGAGCAAAAGCCGACCAAAAAAAAAAAAAAAACATCTCGTGTCGGACAAAATGGTCAATATCTCCGAAACGGTAAGAGATAGAGCAAATCTGAGCAAAAAACCGACCCAAAATTTCTCGTGTCGGACATAATGGTCAATATCTCCGAAACGGTAAGAGATCGAGCAAATCTGAAGAGGAAAAGAAAAAAAAAAAAAAAAAAAAGAAGGGGAAAAGAAGAAAGCAAAAAAAAATAAAAAAATCTCTCGTGTCGGACAAAATGGTCAATATCTCCGAAACGGTAAGAGATAGAGCAAATCTGAGCAAAAAACCGACCCAAAATTTCTCGTGTCGGACATATTGGTCAATATCTCCGAAACGGTAAGAGATCGAGCAAATCTGTAAATGCAGTTCGAAAGAGTATAAAAATACCTAAAAAACAAAAAAACTTTCAATGGAATCGGTTAAGAATTGTAAAAGTTAGAGCAAAAGCCGACCAAAAAAAAAAAAAAAAAAAAAATCTCTCGTGTCGGACAAAATGGTCAATATCTCCGAAACGGTAAGAGATAGAGCAAATCTGAGCAAAAAACCGACCCAAAATTTATCGTGTCGGACATATTGGTCAATATCTCCGAAACGGTAAGAGATCGAGCAAATCTGTAAATGCAGTTCGAAAGAGTATAAAAATACCTAAAAAACAAAAAAAACTTTCAATGGAATCGGTTAAGAATTGTAAAAGTTAGAGCAAAAGCCGACCAAAAAAAAAAAAAAAAAAAAAATCTCGTGTCGGACAAAATGGTCAATATCTCCTAAACGGTAAGAGATAGAGCAAATCTGAGCAAAAAACCGACCCAAAATTTCTCGTGTCGGACAAATTGGTCAATATCTCCGAAACGGTAAGAGATCGAGCAAATCTGTAAATGCAGTTCGAAAGAGTATAAAAATACCTAAAAAACAAAAAAACTTTCAATGGAATCGGTTAAGAATTGTAAAAGTTAGAGCAAAAACCGACCAAAAAAAAAAAAAAATCTCTCGTGTCGGACAAAATGGTCAATATCTCCTAAACGGTAAGAGATAGAGCAAATCTGAGCAAAAAACCGACCCAAAATTTCTCGTGTCGGACATATTGGTCAATATCTCCGAAACGGTAAGAGATCGAGCAAATCTGTAAATGCAGTTCGAAAGAGTATAAAAATACCTAAAAAACAAAAAAACTTTCAATGGAATCGGTTAAGAATTGTAAAAGTTAGAGCAAAAGCCGACCAAAAAAAAAAAAAAAAATCTCGTGTCGGACAAAATGGTCAATATCTCCTAAACGGTAAGAGATAGAGCAAATCTGAGCAAAAAACCGACCCAAAATTTCTCGTGTCGGACATATTGGTCAATATCTCCGAAACGGTAAGAGATCGAGCAAATCTGTAAATGCAGTTCGAAAGAGTATAAAAATACCTAAAAAACAAAAAAACTTTCAATGGAATCGGTTAAGAATTGTAAAAGTTAGAGCAAAAGCCGACCAAAAAAAAAAAAAAAAAAAAAAATCTCTCGTGTCGGACAAAATGGTCAATATCTCCTAAACGGTAAGAGATGGAGCAAATCTGAGCAAAAAACCGACCCAAAATTTCTCGTGTCGGACATATTGGTCAATATCTCCGAAACGGTAAGAGATCGAGCAAATCTGTAAATGCAGTTCGAAAGAGTATAAAAATACCTAAAAAACAAAAAAACTTTCAATGGAATCGGTTAAGAATTGTAAAAGTTAGAGCAAAAGCCGACCAAAAAAAAAAAAAAAAAAAAAACTCTCGTGTCGGACAAAATGGTCAATATCTCCGAAACGAAGTAAGCAGATGAGGGGGAGCAAATCTGTAAATGCAGTTCGAAAGAGTATAAAAATACCTAAAAAACAAAAAAACTTTCAATGGAATCGGTTAAGAATTGTAAAAGTTAGAGCAAAAGCCGACCAAAAAAAAAAAAAAAAAAAATCTCTCGTGTCGGACAAAATGGTCAATATCTCCGAAACGGTAAGAGATAGAGCAAATCTGAGCAAAAAACCGACCCAAAATCTCTCGTGTCGGACATATTGGTCAATATCTCCGAAACGGTAAGAGATCGAGCAAATCTGTAAATGCAGTTCGAAAGAGTATAAAAATACCTAAAAAAACAAAAAAAACTTTCAATGGAATCGGTTAAGAATTGTAAAAGTTAGAGCAAAACCGATCAAAAAAAAAAAAAAATCTCGTGTCGGACAAAATGGTCAATATCTCCGAAACGGTAAGAGATAGAGCAAATCTGAGCAAAAAACCGACCCAAAATTTCTCGTGTCGGACATATTGGTCAATATCTCCGAAACGGTAAGAGATCGAGCAAATCTGTAAATGCAGTTCGAAAGAGTATAAAAATACCTAAAAAACAAAAAAACTTTCAATGGAATCGGTTAAGAATTGTAAAAGTTAGAGCAAAAGCCGACCAAAAAAAAAAAAAAAAAAAATCTCTCGTGTCGGACAAAATGGTCAATATCTCCGAAACGGTAAGAGATAGAGCAAATCTGAGCAAAAAACCGACCCAAAATTTCTCGTGTCGGACATATTGGTCAATATCTCCGAAACGGTAAGAGATCGAGCAAATCTGTAAATGCAGTTCGAAAGAGTATAAAAATACCTAAAAAACAAAAAAAACTTTCAATGGAATCGGTTAAGAATTGTAAAAGTTAGAGCAAAAGCCGACCAAAAAAAAAAAAAAAAAAATCTCGTGTCGGACAAAATGGTCAATATCTCCTAAACGGTAAGAGATAGAGCAAATCTGAGCAAAAAACCGACCCAAAATTTCTCGTGTCGGACATATTGGTCAATATCTCCGAAACGGTAAGAGATCGAGCAAATCTGTAAATGCAGTTCGAAAGAGTATAAAAATACCTAAAAAACAAAAAAACTTTCAATGGAATCGGTTAAGAATTTTAAAAGTTAGAGCAAAAACCGACCCAAAATCTCTCGTGTCGGACAAAATGTCAATATCCGAAACGTAAGAGATAAACAAACGAGCAAAAAACCGACCAAAAATCTCTCGTGTCGGACAAAATGGTCAATATCTCCGAAACGGTAAGAGATAGAGCAAATCTGAGCAAAAAACCGACCCAAAATTTCTCGTGTCGGACATATTGGTCAATATCTCCGAAACGGTAAGAGATCGAGCAAATCTGTAAATGCAGTTCGAAAGAGTATAAAAATACCTAAAAAACAAAAAAACTTTCAATGGAATCGGTTAAGAATTGTAAAAGTTAGAGCAAAAGCCGACCAAAAAAAAAAAAAAAATCTCTCGTGTCGGACAAAATGGTCAATATCTCCTAAACGGTAAGAGATAGAGCAAATCTGAGCAAAAAACCGACCCAAAATTTCTCGTGTCGGACATATTGGTCAATATCTCCGAAACGGTAAGAGATCGAGCAAATCTGTAAATGCAGTTCGAAAGAGTATAAAAATACCTAAAAAACAAAAAAACTTTCAATGGAATCGGTTAAGAATTGTAAAAGTTAGAGCAAAAGCCGACCAAAAAAAAAAAAAATCTCTCGTGTCGGACAAAATGGTCAATATCTCCGAAACGGTAAGAGATAGAGCAAATCTGAGCAAAAAACCGACCCAAAATTTCTCGTGTCGGACATATTGGTCAATATCTCCGAAACGGTAAGAGATCGAGCAAATCTGTAAATGCAGTTCGAAAGAGTATAAAAATACCTAAAAAACAAAAAAACTTTCAATGGAATCGGTTAAGAATTGTAAAAGTTAGAGCAAAAGCCGACAAAAAAAAAAAAAAAAATCTCGTGTCGGACAAAATGGTCAATATCTCCTAAACGGTAAGAGATAGAGCAAATCTGAGCAAAAAACCGACCCAAAATTTCTCGTGTCGGACATATTGGTCAATATCTCCGAAACGGTAAGAGATCGAGCAAATCTGTAAATGCAGTTCGAAAGAGTATAAAAATACCTAAAAAACAAAAAAAACTTTCAATGGAATCGGTTAAGAATTGTAAAAGTTAGAGCAAAAGCCGACCAAAAAAAAAAAAAAAAAAAAAAAATCTCTCGTGTCGGACAAAATGGTCAATATCTCCGAAACGGTAAGAGATAGAGCAAATCTGAGCAAAAAACCGACCCAAAATTTCTCGTGTCGGACATATTGGTCAATATCTCCGAAACGGTAAGAGATCGAGCAAATCTGTAAATGCAGTTCGAAAGAGTATAAAAATACCTAAAAAACAAAAAAACTTTCAATGGAATCGGTTAAAATTGTAAAAGTTAGAGCAAAAGCCGACCAAAAAAAAAAAAAAAAAATCTCTCGTGTCGGACAAAATGGTCAATATCTCCTAAACGGTAAGAGATGGAGCAAATCTGAGCAAAAAACCGACCCAAAATTTCTCGTGTCGGACATATTGGTCAATATCTCCGAAACGGTAAGAGATCGAGCAAATCTGTAAATGCAGTTCGAAAGAGTATAAAAATACCTAAAAAACAAAAAAACTTTCAATGGAATCGGTTAAGAATTGTAGAAGTTAGAGCAAAAACCGAGAGATCGAGCAAATCTGTAAATGCAGTTCGAAAGAGTATAAAAATACCTAAAAAACAAAAAAACTTTCAATGGAATCGGTTAAGAATTGTAAAAGTTAGAGCAAAAGCCGACCCAAAATCTTTCGTGTCGGACAAAATGGTCAATATCTCCGAAACGGTAAGAGATAGAGCAAATCTGAGCAAAAAACCGACCCAAAATCTCTCGTGTCGGACAAAATGGTCAATATCTCCGAAACGGTAAGAGATGGAGCAAATCTGAGCAAAAAACCGACCCAAAATTTCTCGTGTCGGACATATTGGTCAATATCTCCGAAACGGTAAGAGATCGAGCAAATCTGTAAATGCAGTTCGAAAGAGTATAAAAATACCTAAAAAACAAAAAAACTTTCAATGGAATCGGTTAAGAATTGTAAAAGTTAGAGCAAAAGCCGACAAAAAGACCAAATCTAAACATCGAAAAAGTATCTCGTGTCGGACAAAATGGTCAATATCTCACTGAAACGGTAAGAGATAGAGCAAATCTGAGCAAAAAACCGACCCAAAATTTCTCGTGTCGGACAAAATGGTCAATATCTCCGAAACGGTAAGAGATCGAGCAAATCTGTAAATGCAGTTCGAAAGAGTATAAAAATACCTAAAAAACAAAAAAACTTTCAATGGAATCGGTTAAAAATTGTAAAAGTTAGAGCAAAAGCCGACCAAAAAAAAAAAACAAAATCTCTCGTGTCGGACAAAATGGTCAATATCTCCTAAACGGTAAGAGATAGAGCAAATCTGAGCAAAAAACCGACCCAAAATTTCTCGTGTCGGACATATTGGTCAATATCTCCGAAACGGTAAGAGATCGAGCAAATCTGTAAATGCAGTTCGAAAGAGTATAAAAATACCTAAAAAACAAAAAAACTTTCAATGGAATCGGTTAAGAATTGTAAAAGTTAGAGCAAAAGCCGACCCAAAATCTCTCGTGTCGGACAAAATGGTCAATATCTCCGAAACGGTAAGAGATAGAGCAAATCTGAGAAAAAAACCGACCCAAAATCTCTCGTGTCGGACAAAATGGTCAATATCTCCGAAACGGTAAGAGATAGAGCAAATCTGAGCAAAAAACCGACCCAAAATTTCTCGTGTCGGACATATTGGTCAATATCTCCGAAACGGTAAGAGATCGAGCAAATCTGTAAATGCAGTTCGAAAGAGTATAAAAATACCTAAAAAACAAAAAAACTTTCAATGGAATCGGTTAAGAATTGTAAAAGTTAGAGCAAAAACCGACCAAAAAAAAAATCTTAAATCAGTGTCGAAAGAAAAAAATGGTAAAAAACAAAAAAATTTCAATGGAAACGGTTAAGAGATAGAGCAAATCTGAGCAAAAACCGACCCAAAATCTCTCGTGTCGGACAAATTGGTCAATATCTCCGAAACGGTAAGAGATCGAGCAAATCTGTTAATGCAGTTCGAAAGAGTATAAAAATACCTAAAAAACAAAAAAACTTTCAATGGAATTGGTTAAGAATTGTAAAAGTTAGAGCAAAAACCGAGAGATAGAGCAAATCTGTAAATGCAGTTCGAAAGAGTATAAAAATACCTAAAAAACAAAAAAACTTTCAATGGAATCGGTTAAGAATTGTAAAAGTTAGAGCAAAAACCGACCCAAAATCTCTCGTGTCGGACAAAATGGTCAATATCTCCGAAACGGTAAGAGATAGAGCAAATCTGTAAATGCAGTTCCGAAAGAGTATAAAAATACCAAAAGACACAAAAACTTTCAGTGGAGTCGGTTAACAATTGTACAATATCTCCGAAAAACCGGTAAGAGATCGAGCAAATCTGTAAATGCAGTTCGAAAGAGTATAAAAATACCTAAAAAACAAAAAAACTTTCAATGGAATCGGTTAAGAATTGTAAAAGTTAGAGCAAAAACCGACCAAACAAAAAATCTCTCGTGTCGGACAAAATGGTCAATATCTCCGAAACGGTAAGAGATAGAGCAAATCTGAGCAAAAAACCGACCCAAAATCTCTCGTGTCGGACAAAATGGTCAATATCTCCGAAACGGTAAGAGATCGAGCAAATCTGTAAATGCAGTTCGAAAGAGTATAAAAATACCTAAAAAACAAAAAAACTTTCAATGGAATCGGTTAAGAATTGTAGAAGTTAGAGCAAAAGCCGACCAAAAAAAAAAAAACAAAATCTCTCGTGTCGGACAAAATGGTCAATATCTCCGAAACGGTAAGAGATAGAGCAAATCTGAGCAAAAAACCGACCCAAAATTTCTCGTGTCGGACAAAATGGTCAATATCTCCGAAACGGTAAGAGATAGAGCAAATCTGTAAATGCAGTTCGAAAGAGTATAAAAATACCTAAAAAACAAAAAAACTTTCAATGGAATCGGTTAAGAATTGTAAAAGTTAGAGCAAAAACCGACCCAAAATCTCCGGCGGAAAAGGCAATTCCAAAAATAGAGATAGAGCAAATCTGTAAATGCAGTTCGAAAGAGTATAAAAATACCTAAAAATCAAAAAAACTTTCAATGGAATCGGTTAAGAATTGTAAAAGTTAGAGCAAAAAACCGACCCAAAATCTCTCGTGTCGGACAAAATGGTCAATATCTCCGAAACGGTAAGAGATAGAGCAAATCTGTAAATGCAGTTCGAAAGAGTATAAAAATACCTAAAAAACAAAAAAACTTTCAATGGAATCGGTTAAGAATTGTAAAAGTTAGAGCAAAAAACCGACCAAAAATCTCTCGTGTCGGACAAAATGGTCAATATCTCCGAAACGGTAAGAGATAGAGCAAATCTGTAAATGCAGTTCGAAAGAGTATAAAAATACCTAAAAGACAAAAAACTTTAATAGAATCGGTTAAGAATTGTAGAAGTTAGAGCAAAAACGGTGTAAGAGATAGAGCAAATCTGTAAATGCAGTTCGAAAGAGTATAAAAATACCTAAAAAACAAAAAAACTTTCAATGGAATCGGTTAAGAATTGTAGAAGTTAGAGCAAAAGCCGACCCAAAATCTTTCGTGTCGGACAAAATGGTCAATATCTCCGAAACGGTAAGAGATAGAGCAAATCTGAGCAAAAAACCGACCCAAAATCTCTCGTGTCGGACAAAATGGTCAATATCTCCGAAACGGTAAGAGATAGAGCAAATCTGTAAATGCAGTTCGAAAGAGTATAAAAATACCTAAAAAACAAAAAAACTTTCAATGGAATCGGTTAAGAATTGTAAAAGTTAGAGCAAAAAACCGACCAAAAAAAACAAAATCTCTCGTGTCGGACAAAATGGTCAATATCTCCGAAACGGTAAGAGATGGAGCAAATCTGAGCAAAAAACCGACCCAAAATCTCTCGTGTCGGACAAAATGGTCAATATCTCCGAAACGGTACGAGATAGAGCAAATCTGTTAATGCAGTTCGAAAGAGTATAAAAATACCTAAAAAACAAAAAAACTTTCAATAAAATCGGTTAAGAATTGTAGAAGTTAGAGCAAAAACCGAGAGATAGAGCAAATCTGTAAATGCAGTTCGAAAGAGTATAAAAATACCTAAAAAACAAAAAAACTTTCAATGGAATCGGTTAAGAATTGTAGAAGTTAGAGCAAAAACCGACCCAAAATCTTTCGTGTCGGACAAAATGGTCAATATCTCCGAAACGGTAAGAGATAGAGCAAATCTGAGCAAAAAACCGACCCAAAATCTCTCGTGTCGGACAAAATGGTCAATATCTCCGAAACGGTAAGAGATGGAGCAAATCTGAGCAAAAAACCGACCCAAAATCTCTCGTGTCGGACAAAATGGTCAATATCTCCGAAACGGTAAGAGATGGAGCAAATCTGAGCAAAAAACCGACCCAAAATCTCTCGTGTCGGACAAAATGGTCAATATCTCCGAAACGGTAAGAGATAGAGCAAATCTGTTAATGCAGTTCGAAAGAGTATAAAAATACCTAAAAAACAAAAAAACTTTCAATAAAATCGGTTAAGAATTGTAGAAGTTAGAGCAAAAACCGACCACAAAATCTTTCGTGTCGGACAAAATGGTCAATATCTCCGAAACGGTAAGAGATAGAGCAAATCTGAGCAAAAAACCGACCCAAAATCTCTCGTGTCGGACAAAATGGTCAATATCTCCGAAACGGTAAGAGATAGAGCAAATCTGAGCAAAAAACCGACCCAAAATCTCTCGTGTCGGACAAAATGGTCAATATCTCCGAAACGGTAAGAGATGGAGCAAATCTGAGCAAAAAACCGACCCAAAATCTCTCGTGTCGGACAAAATGGTCAATATCTCCGAAACGGTAAGAGATAGAGCAAATCTGTAAATGCAGTTCGAAAGAGTATAAAAATACCTAAAAAACAAAAAAACTTTCAATGGAATCGGTTAAGAATTGTAGAAGTTAGAGCAAAAACCGACCCAAAATCTTTCGTGTCGGACAAAATGGTCAATATCTCCGAAACGGTAAGAGATAGAGCAAATCTGAGCAAAAAACCGACCCAAAATCTCTCGTGTCGGACAAAATGGTCAATATCTCCGAAACGGTAAGAGATGGAGCAAATCTGAGCAAAAAACCGACCCAAAATCTCTCGTGTCGGACAAAATGGTCAATATCTCCGAAACGGTAAGAGATGGAGCAAATCTGAGCAAAAAACCGACCCAAAATCTCTCGTGTCGGACAAAATGGTCAATATCTCCGAAACGGTAAGAGATAGAGCAAATCTGTTAATGCAGTTCGAAAGAGTATAAAAATACCTAAAAAACAAAAAAACTTTCAATAAAATCGGTTAAGAATTGTAGAAGTTAGAGCAAAAACCGACCCAAAATCTTTCGTGTCGGACAAAATGGTCAATATCTCCGAAACGGTAAGAGATAGAGCAAATCTGAGCAAAAAACCGACCCAAAATCTCTCGTGTCGGACAAAATGGTCAATATCTCCGAAACGGTAAGAGATGGAGCAAATCTGAGCAAAAAACCGACCCAAAATCTCTCGTGTCGGACAAAATGGTCAATATCTCCGAAACGGTAAGAGATGGAGCAAATCTGAGCAAAAAACCGACCTAAAATCTCTCGTGTCGGACAAAATGGTCAATATCTCCGAAACGGTAAGAGATAGAGCAAATCTGTTAATGCAGTTCGAAAGAGTATAAAAATACCTAAAAAACAAAAAAACTTTCAATAAAATCGGTTAAGAATTGTAGAAGTTAGAGCAAAAACCGAGAGATAGAGCAAATCTGTAAATGCAGTTCGAAAGAGTATAAAAATACCTAAAAAACAAAAAAACTTTCAATGGAATCGGTTAAGAATTGTAGAAGTTAGAGCAAAAACCGACCCAAAATCTCTCGTGTCGGACAAAATGGTCAATATCTCCGAAACGGTAAGAGATAGAGCAAATCTGAGCAAAAAACCGACCCAAAATCTCTCGTGTCGGACAAAATGGTCAATATCTCCGAAACGGTAAGAGATGGAGCAAATCTGAGCAAAAAACCGACCCAAAATCTCTCGTGTCGGACAAAATGGTCAATATCTCCGAAACGGTAAGAGATAGAGCAAATCTGTTAATGCAGTTCGAAAGAGTATAAAAATACCTAAAAAACAAAAAAACTTTCAATGGAATCGGTTAAGAATTGTAAAAGTTAGAGCAAAAACCGAGAGATAGAGCAAATCTGTAAATGCAGTTCGAAAGAGTATAAAAATACCTAAAAATCAAAAAAAACTTTCAATGGAATCGGTTAAGAATTGTAGAAAGTTAGAGCAAAAACCGACCCAAAATCTCTCGTGTCGGACAAAATGGTCAATATCTCCGAAACATGTAAGAGATAGAGCAAATCTGTAAATGCAGTTCGAAAGAGTATAAAAATACCTAAAAAACAAAAAAACTTTCAATGGAATCGGTTAAGAATTGTAAAAGTTAGAGCAAAAACCGACCCAAAATCTCTCGTGTCGGACAAAATGGTCAATATCTCCGAAACGGTAAGAGATAGAGCAAATCTGAGCAAAAAACCGACCCAAAATCTCTCGTGTCGGACAAAATGGTCAATATCTCCGAAACGGTAAGAGATCGAGCAAATCTGTAAATGCAGTTCGAAAGAGTATAAAAATACCTAAAAAACAAAAAAACTTTCAATGGAATCGGTTAAGAATTGTAGAAGTTAGAGCAAAAGCCGACCCAAAATCTCTCGTGTCGGACAAAATGGTCAATATCTCCGAAACGGTAAGAGATAGAGCAAATCTGAGCAAAAAACCGACCCAAAATCTCTCGTGTCGGACAAAATGGTCAATATCTCCGAAACGGTAAGAGATGGAGCAAATCTGAGCAAAAAACCGACCCAAAATCTCTCGTGTCGGACAAAATGGTCAATATCTCCGAAACGGTACGAGATAGAGCAAATCTGTTAATGCAGTTCGAAAGAGTATAAAAATACCTAAAAAACAAAAAAACTTTCAATAAAATCGGTTAAGAATTGTAGAAGTTAGAGCAAAAACCGACGGGGGGAGAGAGACTAGAGCAAATCTGTAAATGCAGTTCGAAAGAGTATAAAAATACCTAAAAAAACAAAAAAACTTTCAATGGAATCGGTTAAGAATTGTAAAAGTTAGAGCAAAAACCGACCCAAAATCTCTCGTGTCGGACAAAATGGTCAATATCTCCGAAACGGTAAGAGATAGAGCAAATCTGAGCAAAAAACCGACCCAAAATCTCTCGTGTCGGAAAAAATGGTCAATATCTCCGAAACGGTAAGAGATCGAGCAAATCTGTAAATGCAGTTCGAAAGAGTATAAAAATACCTAAAAAACAAAAAAAACTTTCAATGGAATCGGTTAAGAATTGTAAAAGTTAGAGCAAAAACCGACCCAAAATCTCTCGTGTCGGACAAAATGGTCAATATCTCCGAAACGGTAAGAGATGGAGCAAATCTGAGCAAAAAACCGACCCAAAATCTCTCGTGTCGGACAAAATGGTCAATATCTCCGAAACGGTAAGAGATGGAGCAAATCTGAGCAAAAAACCGACCCAAAATCTCTCGTGTCGGACAAAATGGTCAATATCTCCGAAACGGTAAGAGATAGAGCAAATCTGTTAATGCAGTTCGAAAGAGTATAAAAATACCTAAAAAACAAAAAAAACTTTCAATAAAATCGGTTAAGAATTGTAGAAGTTAGAGCAAAAACCGAGAGATAGAGCAAATCTGTAAATGCAGTTCGAAAGAGTATAAAAATACCTAAAAAACAAAAAAAACTTTCAATGGAATCGGTTAAGAATTGTAGAAGTTAGAGCAAAAACCGACCCAAAATCTCTCGTGTCGGACAAAATGGTCAATATCTCCGAAACGGTAAGAGATAGAGCAAATCTGTAAAGCAGTTCGAAACAGTATAAAAATACCTAAAAACACACAAAAACTTTCAGTAAAATCGGTTAAGAATGGTAAAAGTTAGCGCAGAAACCGTAAGCAGATGAGCAAATCTGTAAATGCAGTTCGAAAGCCGTATAAAAATCCCTAAAAACAAAAAAATCTCAATCGAAACGGTTAAGAGATTGTAGCAAATCTAGAGCAAAAAACCGACCCAAAATCTCTCGTGTCGGACAAAATGGTCAATATCTCCGAAACGGTAAGAGATAGAGCAAATCTGTTAATGCAGTTCGAAAGAGTATAAAAATACCTAAAAAACAAAAAAACTTTCAATGAAATCGGTTAAGAATTGTAGAAGTTAGAGCAAAAACCGGGGAAGAGATAGAGCAAATCTGTAAATGCAGTTCGAAAGAGTATAAAAATACCTAAAAAACAAAAAAACTTTCAATGGAATCGGTTAAGAATTGTAAAAGTTAGAGCAAAAACCGACCCAAAATCTCTCGTGTCGGACAAAATGGTCAATATCTCCGAAACGGTAAGAGATGGAGCAAATCTGAGCAAAAAACCGACCCAAAATCTCTCGTGTCGGACAAAATGGTCAATATCTCCGAAACGGTAAGAGATAGAGCAAATCTGTAAATGCAGTTCGAAAGAGTATAAAAATACCTAAAAAACAAAAAAACTTTCAATAGAATCGGTTAAGAATTGTAGAAGTTAGAGCAAAAACCGGAGAGATAGAGCAAATCTGTGAAATGCCAGTTCGAAAGAGTATAAAAATACCTAAAAAACAAAAAAACTTTCAATGGAATCGGTTAAGAATTGTACAAGTTAGAGCAAAAACCGTAGGAAAGAGATAGAGCAAATCTGTAAATGCAGTTCGAAAAGAGTATAAAAATACCTAAAAAACAAAAAAAACTTTCAATGGAATCGGTTAAGAATTGTAGCAAGTTAGAGCAAAAAACCGACCCAAAATCTCTCGTGTCGGACAAAATGGTCAATATCTCCGAAACGGTAAGAGATAGAGCAAATCTGTTAATGCAGTTCGAAAGAGTATAAAAATACCTAAAAATCAAAAAAACTTTCAATAAAATCGGTTAAGAATTGTAGAAGTTAGAGCAAAAACCGAGAGATAGAGCAAATCTGTAAATGCAGTTCGAAAGAGTATAAAAATACCTAAAAAACAAAAAAACTTTCAATGGAATCGGTTAAGAATTGTAGAAGTTAGAGCAAAAACCGAAAGCTCGAGCAAATCTGTAAATTCAGTGTCGAAAGAGTATAAAAATACCTAGAGTCAAATAAATCTCCGAAACGGTAAGAGATAGAGCAAATCTGAGCAAAAAACCGACCCAAAATCTCTCGTGTCGGACAAAATGGTCAATATCTCCGAAACGGTAAGAGATGGAGCAAATCTGAGCAAAAAACCGACCCAAAATCTCTCGTGTCGGACAAAATGGTCAATATCTCCGAAACGGTAAGAGATGGAGCAAATCTGAGCAAAAAACCGACCCAAAATCTCTCGTGTCGGACAAAATGGTCAATATCTCCGAAACGGTAAGAGATAGAGCAAATCTGTTAATGCAGTTCGAAAGAGTATAAAAATACCTAAAAAACAAAAAAAACTTTCAATAAAATCGGTTAAGAATTGTAGAAGTTAGAGCAAAAACCGAGAGATAGAGCAAATCTGTAAATGCAGTTCGAAAGAGAATAAAAATACCTAAAAAACAAAAAAAACTTTCAATGGAATCGGTTAAGAATTGTAGAAGTTAGAGCAAAAACCGACCCAAAATCTTTCGTGTCGGACAAAATGGTCAATATCTCCGAAACGGTAAGAGATAGAGCAAATCTGTAAATGCAGTTCGAAAGAGTATAAAAATACCTAAAAAACAAAAAACAATTTCAATGGAATCGGTTAAGAATTGTAGAAAGTTAGAGCAAAAACCGACCACAAAATCTCTCGTGTCGGACAAAATGGTCAATATCTCCGAAACGGTAAGAGATAGAGCAAATCTGAGCAAAAAACCGACCCAAAATCTCTCGTGTCGGACAAAATGGTCAATATCTCCGAAACGGTAAGAGATCGAGCAAATCTGTTAATGCAGTTCGAAAGAGTATAAAAATACCTAAAAAACAAAAAAACTTTCAATGGAATCGGTTAAGAATTGTAAAAGTTAGAGCAAAAACCGAAAAAGAAAAACGCAAAAAAATCTCGTGTCGGACAAAATGGTCAATATCTCCGAAACGGTAAGAGATAGAGCAAATCTGAGCAAAAAACCGACCCAAAATCTCTCGTGTCGGACAAAATGGTCAATATCTCCGAAACGGTAAGAGATCGAGCAAATCTGTAAATGCAGTTCGAAAGAGTATAAAAATACCTAAAAAACAAAAAAACTTTCAATGGAATCGGTTAAGAATTGTAAAAGTTAGAGCAAAAACCGACCAAAAAAAAAAATCTCTCGTGTCGGACAAAATGGTCAATATCTCCGAAACGGTAAGAGATCGAGCAAATCTGTTAATGCAGTTCGAAAGAGTATAAAAATACCTAAAAAACAAAAAAACTTTCAATAAAATCGGTTAAGAAATTGTAGAAGTTAGAGCAAAAACCGAGAGATAGAGCAAATCTGTAAACGCAGTTCGAAAGAGTATAAAAATACCTAAAGGTAAACAAAAAAAACTTTCAATGGAACCGGTTAAGAATTGTAAAAGAGAGACGTGTCGGACATATTGTCAATATCATCCGAAGACGGTAAGAGATCGAGCAAATCTGTAAATGCAGTTCGAAAGAGTATAAAAATACCTAAAAAACAAAAAAACTTTCAATGGAATCGGTTAAGAATTGTAGAAGTTAGAGCAAAA
>JBAMCL010000631.1:0-24010 GCA_037075165.1 Hirtodrosophila histrioides
TTTCAATCTAGGAATAATTGCCTTACAGTATTTCAAATAAATTTATAATATTTCATAAAAATGCATGGGATATTTTGGATAATTCTCATATTTCTCTAAAAATAAATAATTTATTATCAATTAAGTAAGAATTGCCTTTCATTATTTAAAATAAATTTAATATAGTTCATTAAAATCCTTGAGATACTTTGAACAATTCTCATATATCAATTTATTTATAAATGATCTATTTTCAATGTTTTAAATATTGCCTTTCCGTATCTCACATAAATTTAATATAATTAATTAAATTAATATCCAAATAAGCTTCGAGCTGTAGCTTAACATTTTCCAAGTCATTCCTTGAGTGTCTATTTAATGAGGACTTCTTTCTCTGCCCATTAACAAAATTAAATGCAAACAGCATTGAATAACAAAAGTTAAAACTAAAATAGTGTAGAAAACATAAAAGTTTCAAAACGTTGTCTAAAATATATACAAATTGGCAAGGAAACTGATTTGCGGAACACTTCATTTTTATGTTTATTATAAGTACAAATGAGAAATGCCAACAAACACGAAATTGTACATGTGTAAATGCCAACACAGAGAGGTCTAAAATTTCTTAGCCAGAATGGCCACAGGACATGTTTCACTTTCGCACAGGCTGTAGCATAAATATGCAGCAGTCCAGTATCCTACGTATGTATATAAGTAAGCTTATCCTTACTTATGTGTTTTTAGTGAAATTCAAAACTAGTCGTATATACACACCATATATATATATATATATATATTATGCTCACTCTTCCTCACTGAGCGTTGAAACTTGAAACGTTGCACTTGGCGTTGAGCAAACAGCACAGCTGGACTGACAAAGAGGATGGTAGGATGTGGGGGGGTTAGGCATGAAGGAGTTGTGAGTGTCGACCCAGACAAAGGCTGACTTACAATCAGGACTCAGAGCCAACTGACTGACCAGTTGAACTAAGTCAAGTCACGGACGTCAGAGGATGCTCATTGTTTGCAGACGTAAGTAAATGTACATAAAATTTATTTCAGCTCATGTGTTTGCAGGGAAAACCATGGAAATATATGCAGATGTGACCAGTTTCTTGACTTTGCCCTTTGTTTTACAATAAACGTATAAGATTTTATGCGACTATAGTACAGCAGCAGAGGCAGCAACCATAACAGAATTGATAACGTTCATATATATTGTATATTCCCCTCAATCAATAGAAGAATACAATACAAATGCGCTGCATTTGCCAAACTCAATTTGTGTCTGACGAACATTATGTACAAAAGGCTTTAAAGTGACGCATACGCCGGAATATTGATGATTTGCATCGCAGATGACATCACATTGAAATATGGCATTCAAATTGATTGAAGACCAGAAGTTATGCTCTTATGTATAGCATATGACTAATAAATAATCCTTTCATATGCTCAAACTTATGTACGAATATTTATATGGCAGTCTGCTTGAAAGCATACAAATTGTTTAAACAGCAATGTTCCGTCTTTAATACATACTGCTTAAGCTCTATATAAGACTTCAAATTGGCAGCATGACGGCATTTGGTACTACAAATGTATAAATTGCTGTCACATACTGCCAATGGGCGCATTCAGTAGAGAAATTTAATCAATTATATTTCACATATGATTTTACCAGCTGGATGCTTTGATTTTGATATACCAATTTTCCTAATTGGGTCGCTCACAAAATTGGATCAAACATATAATTGTATGGCATTGATACATTGGCCTCATTCAGCAGAACTAAGCACTTACTTATTTCCGCTGCTGTGCTGATCTCCAAAGTGAAATTTCACTCAAAAATTTTATGATTGTTTAAAAATGAGTTATACCCAAAGCTCGTAAAAATGTGTCAACACTTTGAGACTGTCGGAAAGAAATCTGTCTCATTCGGATATAATGAAAATAGAGGGAGACAAAACACTCACTTCTGTAACTTATACCCTAATTGGTATATTTCAATTCCATTTATTTCACTATAGATGACATTACAATGTATTGTGAATAGTAATTTACTTAAATATTAAGAGTATAGGCTAGATACAGGACCTTTTCTACTTAGATACTAGTACAAAAGAACGACGTAGTATGACACTTTTATTACCATTAACTACTGAAAAAAAAATATATGTATATTCAGTAATTAATGCTCTCACTTTTGGGGAGAAAATATGCAATAAGAGGAAACCCCCGTGAATAATTAAAGAATTGGTATATCAAGTTGTAATAACTGTTGCTATTTTTCAATAGAATAATGATTTATGTGTTTTCAGCTAGTTTTGTTTTGACAGAGAGCATGTTGTAGATACTCAGCAATATATGTACCACATTATTCAGCAGAGACCAAGTATATTAATATAAGGTATCATTGATCTAAATTATCTTATGAATGGGAACAAAGACAGTATTGAAAGCATGCATTGTTTCCAAATCAATAAGTCAGAATAAATCCTAGAATACTACACATTGAAGAAGACAAAACATATTATGTGAAATGAATTCACAGCATAGTACTACATGTAGCTTAAATGAGGTACTGTGGTGTGTATATATCGAGAGCTCACTGTGCTTAACACTATATCCAGTATATACTTCATATATACTAATAAACATAAATACTATGATACAATGACACAGTCTTTAGCATACGACATCTAGTGCACCGAAATATGATCGGTCACAAGTGCCTCGACTACAAACAAGCCGCGTCAGCATGTGTCCCATGCAATGACCGCTTGCACATATGCACAGCACGCTCTTTCCCTACAGCGACGTCTTCGCCGCTTATATATAAGTTACCTATATTCGTTTTATATGTTATATATAAAACGACTTATATACAAAAGGCAGCGCTGCCACTGACGACAGCGCAACCTTAGGTTTAAGTATATTGTATTCCTAATTGTAAGAACGGAAGAATAAAGTCATATGGAGCGACAAGAACAGTCGCTCCTAACACTAAAAAGATTTAGACTTGCTAATACTACATGGCGACCGTGACAGAGGTCTAAGAGACCTGGACACGATAGCAACAACAACGGCAACAACGACAACGGCAGCAACAACAACAGCATGCAACAACAACGGCAGCAACAGCAATAATAAAAACAACAACAACGGCAGCAACAACAACAGCATGCAACAACAACGGCAGCAACAGCAGAAACAACAACAACGGCAGCAACAGCAGCGGAAACAATAACAACGGCAGCATCAGAAAGAACAACAACAAATAAAAAACGCAGTGAGTAGAGTGTGATGTGTGCAAAAAGAAGCGGTGTGGTAAAAAGACTTAAGGCCAGAAAGGCTGAACTGCTAAAGCTGTTAAACAGCAATAATGCCATATGTTGGAACAACTCGGTAAAATTACATGCCGAAGTTGAACATATAAAAGCATTACTAGCGAATAAAAAAAGTCAAATACCAGCCGTACACACATCCACCTACCCTGTCATTACAAATATTTCAAAACAAACACTAATAAAATCTCCGCCCAACAAAAAGGAGATACCGAAGCTGCAGACGACCTGCCCCAAGGACTGCGAGGGACCACTACACTCCCCATATTGCGAATACACCTGTGCAGCCAGCACCGGTGCCCCAACATAGATGAAGTAGCCTGTGCAGCCAGCACCGGCCCCGTTTGGCGCGTCAAGCCAGACCAGGAAATAGAGAACCGACAGCGTTTCCAAGAACGCATAATTTTTTTTTCATTGCACTGCGTGCATAATTTTTTTGATTGCACTGCGATGCATATTTAATTAATATAAAACAATTGTAAAATTGAGCGACATAAAAGTTGCCCGATTAGAGTGTGGCCTGAAAACCATACACCAACACTAGGTAGGAAAACATGTACATTCACCTTGTGTGAATTAATTTTAAATTTCTTCCCGCCAATTGGCGTATAACCATCTTATCCACTTCGGCGCGATAAGCGTCAACAAAAAATAAAAAATTTTTTTTAATAAATATATATATATATATATATGTATGTATATATATATATAAAAAGAATAATAATAATGTTATGGTTATCCATCAGATTAAAATTATAGATTCAGAAACATAATATAAACACATATTAGAACATTATATTTTCAAAACGGAGACGTTATATACCGTATATAGTAAATTCCCCTGGGCCACTATGGGCCTTATAGACACAAAAACGGTGGATTCCACCGCGAACGTAATTAATAAGGTAGAGGTGGAAACACCAGACCTCAAAGTAATTACGATTCTACTTATAATTATTGTAGTGCTAATGTGTATTAGCCTTTTCTTTAAACTATACAAAGTGCACAATCGATGCATAAAAAAAATATATGAGTCGTGCAAACGACTTAGATAAAATATAAAAACAACTGAAAACAAAAATAATAATAAAATGTCAACACTAAAGGCTATCAGACAGGTGTATGATAGGGATGCTTACTTTAAAGAAAAAATTCTAAGTTTGGTCTCAACGACCCCAGTAAGCATCAATCAGTTAGAATATATGTATACAGAAAAATACAATATAGAATTTTCTCCTTTAATACATTGCACCAATACACAAAAGGCAATCGTATTAACAACCATTCCCGGTATACAGGTTAGATCAATTATAGACGACCACCCAATGCTAGGCAGAACTCTTATAATGATGGCATTCATTAAATAATTCACACTCATAACTTTTAAATATTAAATGAATATTTAAAAAAAGGAGTATAATTGCCCTAACAATAACGAAATCCATTTATGGATTTCAGAAAAGTTATTGTCTCTATCACCGAACTAAGAAACGAGTCGGAAAAATCTTTTAAGTGTATAAATAAAAGTGCACCAATTTCAAACAGCACAAAATTAAAACATATTAGGGTTCTGCTGAATACATACAATGAAATACGTCAAATTGTAGCTGACAATTTGAAAAATTGTGATTCACTGCAGACCCTTCAGCTAAAAGATGTTTTAAAACGCTTAAAAGAAAATCTTCTGTATGTCGCACAACGACATACATTGAACATATTAGTTCCCAATAGTATAAGCCAGCCAGCTGAGTTCGATGAAACACCTCTACTAGATTCAGATTCAACTGATCAAAAAGAGTGTAAATCGGAAAACAACTCACAAGAAAATTTAATTACAATGGCACAATCAGTTGTAGAATTTATCAGACTAGCCACATCTCTGATACCAGAGTTTGATGGTAAGCCGGATAATCTACAAAGTTTTCTAGATTCTTTAAATCTTCTAGAAACCTTAAAAGGCACACATGAGCTAACAGCCATAAGCCTTATAAAGACAAAGTTAAAAGGCCATGCTAGAAATCTAATAAGTAATGAGCAGACAATAGCTGCGATCATTACCAAACTATCAAGTGCAGTAAAAGGAGAATCGGTAGAAGTAGTATCTGCTAAGCTCCTTAACCTGCAACAAAAAAATAAAACGGCCAACCAATATACACAAGAGGTTGAGCAGTTAACAAAGGCATTAGAATGCGCATTTATTCACGATGGCTTAACGCCAGAATTGGCCAATAAATACAGTACAACGCAAGCAGTAAAGGCAATGACCAAAAACTGCGCTATCGATAAGGTAAAACTTATCATGCAAGCTGGCACATTCAACAGCATGAATGATGCCATATCAAAATTTGTCAACAGTTGCACTGAAGCAACTGGTCAATCTAATACAATACTGTATTACAAGAATTACTCCCAACGCGGTGGAAACCGCGGTCGTGGAAATTATAGAGGCCGTAACTATAACAGAGGCGGTCAACGGTACAATAATAGTAATTCAAACAATACCAACTATAGAGGCGGCTCGAACAGAGGCGGTTCAAATAGAGGTAATAGAGCCAATAATCAAGTACGAGTTACTCAAGGTAACTCGGAAAACGATCAAACCCCCTTGAGCAATTAAATACAAAAATTTTTAATATAAATCTAAGTCTCAGTAGTGTTATCAAAATACAAAACCAACAAAAATAATAAACCTTTAACATTACTAGTAGATACTGGAGCTAACATATCAATTCTTAAAGACAATAGCTTATGTTCCGAAATAAATAAAGATTTCAAAACAAATATAACTGGAATTGGTCACGGAACAATACAATCAATTGGATTAGCTACAATTGACTTACTCTTCGATTATTTTATAATCAGTCACGACTTCCAAATAGTTCATAATGAATTCCCTGTACCATGCGACGGAATTCTGGGACTTGACTTCATTCGAAAGTTCAATTGCATCGTAGATTATCACAATGATGAATTTATCCTAAAGCCGCAATCCCTTAAATATCAAATACATGTGCCACTATTACATAATGATATTGACAACTCAATATTATTACCAGCAAGGTCAGAAGTAATGAGAAAAATCACACTTCAGACAAATGAAGATACTGTATTAATACCAAATCAGGAAATTCATCCAGGAGTATTAATAGCTAACAGCATCGTAACAAGTAATAGCGCAATAGTTCGTATTTTGAATACAACAAGTAAAAATATAAATATTAAAAACCCAGATATTCAATTCGAATCAATAAAAAATTACGAAATTAAATCATTCCAAACCAACAATATCAATAGAACAAATGAAGTCTTGACCAAATTAAAATTCCCAGACCATGTAAAAGCAGAACTTACTGAATTATGTACCAAATACAGTGACATATTTGGTATAGAATCAGAAGCAATATCAAGTAATAACTTTTACAAACAAAAACTAAGATTAGCGGACAAAACTCCAGTATACATAAAAAACTATAGAAATGCAGAAACGGAAAAGCCAGAAATAAATAGACAGGTAGAAAAATTGATAAAAGATGGTATAGTCGAACCATCTATATCTGAATATAATAGCCCACTTCTCTTAGTCCCTAAGAAATCACTCCCAAATTCAAAAGAGAAAAAATGGCGTCTAGTAGTGGATTATCGGCAAATAAATAAAAAACTTCTAGCCGATAAATATCCATTACCTAGAATTGAAGAAATTCTAGATCAATTAGGAAGAGCGAAATATTTTTCGTGTCTGGACCTTATGTCTGGATTCCATCAAATAGAACTAGAAAATAAATCTAGAAATATAACATCATTTTCTACGAGCACCGGCTCATATCGCTTTACGCGATTACCCTATGGTCTAAAAGTCGCACCAAATTCATTTATGAGAATGATGCAAATTGCTTTTTCAGGTTTAGAACCATCGCAAGCATTTCTGTATATGGATGACTTAGTTGTTATCGGTTGTTCTGAACAACACATGTTCAAAAACCTAACAAGTATATTTGAACTCTGTCGAAAACACAACCTCAAATTAAATCCAGAGAAATGTTCATTCATTATGCACGAGGTAACATTCCTTGGCCATAAATGTACAGACCATGGCATCCTTCCGGATGATAAAAAATATGATGTAATTAAAAATTATCCAACACCAAAAGATGCGGATAGTGCACGACGTTTCGTCGCTTTTTGTAATTATTATAGAAGATTCATTAATAATTTCGCACAATACTCACGTCATTTAACAAGACTATGCAAGAAAAACGTCATATTTGAGTGGACTAAAGATTGTGAAGAATCGTTTAAATATCTCAAAAACGCATTAATGAAGCCAACATTATTGCAATACCCTGATTTTAGCAAAGAATTTTGCATAACCACAGATGCAAGTAAACATGCATGTGGTGCAGTACTTTCACAAGACTGCAACGGTGTGCAATTACCAGTTGCATATGCATCAAGATCGTTCACACCGGGAGAAAGCAATAAATCAACTACAGAACAGGAATTAGCAGCAATACACTGGGCAATAAAACACTTCAGACCTTATATTTATGGAAGGCATTTCTTAGTTAAAACAGATCATAGACCACTAACATTTTTATTTTCGATGAAAAATCCAACTTCAAAACTAACAAGAATGAGACTAGATTTAGAAGAATACCAATTTACGGTAGAATACCTCAAGGGGAAAGATAATCACGTAGCAGATGCATTATCTAGAATTAACATAGACTCACTAAAAGAAATGAATAGAAAAATAATGATGGTTCAAACGAGATCATCAAAACGACAGAAAAACATCTGCGCAGATGAAAAAATAAAATTGCAAAAAGAAGAGAAAGAGCCCAATGTCTATGAAGTCATTAGCAATAATGACGTAAAGAAATTTGTGAAACTAAAATTCGGAAAATCCAATTGTTTATTTAAACAAGGAAAAAGAATTATTTCACAATTTTCAGTTAATGATTTGTACTCCAATGAAAAATTCGACTTAGGTCAATTCTTTCAAAGGCTTAATGCAGAAGCCGGATTACATAAAATTGTTAATCTACAGTTGTCACCAAGTGAACAAATCTTCGAATTTGTATCACTAAATGAATTTAAAAATATGGGCAATAAATATTTAAATACATTAAAAGTAGCGCTACTTACAAAAGTGACACAAATAGACAAAAATGACGAAAGTCAAATTAATGCAATACTGTCGAAATACCATGATGATCCTATAGAAGGAGGCCATACAGGGATTACGCGTACCTTGTTAAAAATTAAGAAATATTATTATTGGCCCCAAATGAATAAAACCATTGCGAAATATGTGAAAACTTGTGTAAAATGCCAACAGGCAAAGACCATAACACATACAAAAGCACCTATGGTAATAACAGACACTCCAAATACTGCATTTGACACTGTTTTAATAGATACCATTGGACCATTACCTCGTACAGAGAATGGCAATGAGTACGCAATCACGATAATATGTGATCTCACGAAATTTCTAGTTACAATACCAGTAACAGACAAAAGTGCAAAAACAGTTGCCAAAGCAATATTCGAATCTTTTGTGCTAAAGTACGGTCCTATGAAGACGTTCATAACGGATATGGGTACTGAGTACAAAAATTCACTATTAAATGACCTGTGTAAGTATATGAAAATCAGTAATATACAATCAACAGCTCATCACCACCAGACTTTAGGAACAGTGGAGAGAAGTCACCGAACATTTAATGAATATATTCGTTCATATATTTCAATTGATAAAGACGATTGGGACATATGGTTGAATTTTTTCACATATTGTTTCAACACAACTCCATCGACAGTACACGAATACTGTCCATATGAACTCGTTTATGGTAGATTACCAAGACAGTTCACAGAGTTTAATAATCTAACTAAAATAGATCCTATATATAACGTAGATGATTATGCAAAAGAGTTTAAGTTCAGATTAGAAGTAGCTTATAAAAGAGCAAAAACTTTAATAGATTTAGAAAAAGAAAAACGAAAGGTAGAATATGACAAAAAATTAAATGACATAGAACTAGAGGTAGGAACTTTAGTATTACTAAAGAACGATACAGGGCATAAGCTGGAAAGTAAATATTTAGGACCCTATAAAATCGTAAACATAGAAGATAGGAACAATATTAAAATAAATGTAGGAAAAAAGAAATTTCAAACAGTAAATAAAAATAGGCTAAAATTATTCAATAATTAAAAATTTAAATTTTCAGGTCTGATCAGCCGTAACATTATTATATATCTATATACACAAAAAAAAAAATAAAAATATATACATACATACATATACAAACAAAAAAAAAAGTAAAAAAAAAAAAATTCAAAAAATAAAATTTAAAATATATTATCTACAAGTAAAAATAAAATAACTTCATAAAATTACGTTATTTTTCAAAAGGAGGGAGATGTGGTGTGTATATATCGAGAGCTCACTGTGCTTAACACTATATCCAGTATATACTTCATATATACTAATAAACATAAATACTATGATACAATGACACAGTCTTTAGCATACGACATCTAGTGCACCGAAATATGATCGGTCACAAGTGCCTCGACTACAAACAAGCCGCGTCAGCATGTGTCCCATGCAATGACCGCTTGCACATATGCACAGCACGCTCTTTCCCTACAGCGACGTCTTCGCCGCTTATATATAAGTTACCTATATTCGTTTTATATGTTATATATAAAACGACTTATATACAAAAGGCAGCGCTGCCACTGACGACAGCGCAACCTTAGGTTTAAGTATATTGTATTCCTAATTGTAAGGACAGAAGAATAAAGTCATATGGAGCGACAAGAACAGTCGCTCCTAACACTAAAAAGATTTAGACTTGCTAATACTACACGAAATTGAATTCTCGACATTTTCTGCGTGATCCTATATTCATGCATGAAACGCAAATTTACCCAAAGCTTTCATCTTATAGCAAAATCCAGAGTTGAATTCTCGACATATTTTGCGTGATCCTATATTCATGCATGATACGCAAATTTCTCCAATATTTTCATGCTTCCATAAGTTTGTCAAAATCTAACCGTTTTTTGTGCATAAAATCTTTGTTGTCATGGTTGGACTTATAGCGAAATCAAAAATTGAATTCTCGACATATTTTGCGTGATCCCTATATTCATGAATGAAACGCTAATTTACCCAAAGCTTTCACCTTATAGCAATATCCAAAGTTGAATTCTCGACATATTTTGCGTGATCCTATATTCATGCATGATACGCAAATTTCTCCAAAATTTTCATGCTTCCATAACTTTGTCAAAACCGAACCGATTTTCGTGCATAAAATCTTTGTTGTCATGGTTGGACTTATAGCGAAATCAAAAATTGAATTCTCGACATATTTTGCGTGATCCCTATATTCATGCATGAAACGCAAATTTACCCAAAGCTTTCACCTTATAGCAAAATCCAAAGTTGAATTCTCGACATATTTTGCGTGATCCTATATTCATGCATGATACGCAAATTTCTCCAATATTTTCATGCTTCCATAAGTTTGTCAAAACCAAACCGATTTTCGTGCTAAGGTCTTTGTTGTCATGGTTGGACTTATAGCGAAATCCAAAATTGAATTCTCGACATATTTTGCGTGACCCTATATTCATGCATGACACGCCAATTTACCCAAAGCTTTCACCTTATAGCAAAATCCAAAGTTGAATTCTCGACATATTTTGCGTGATCCCTATATTCATGCATGATACGCAAATTTCTCCAAAATTTTCATGCTTCCATAACTTTGTCAAAACCGAACCGATTTTCGTGCTAAGGTCTTTGTTGTCATGGTTGGACTTATAGCGAAATCAAAAATTGAATTCTCGACATATTTTGCGTGACCCTATATTCATGCATGAAACGCTAATTTACCCAAAGCTTTCACCTTATAGCAATATCCAAAGTTGAATTCTCGACATATTTTGCGTGATCCTATATTCATGCATGACACGCAAATTTCTCCAAAATTTTCATGCTTCCATAACTTTGTCAAAACCGAACCGATTTTCGTGCTAAGGTCTTTGTTGTCATGGTTGGACTTATAGCGAAATCAAAAATTGAATTCTCGACATATTTTGCGTGACCCTATATTCATGCATGAAACGCTAATTTACCCAAAGCTTTCACCTTATAGCAATATCCAAAGTTGAATTCTCGACATATTTTGCGTGATCCTATATTCATGCATGATACGCAAATTTCTCCAAAATTTTCATGCTTCCATAACTTTGTCAAAACCGAACCGATTTTCGTGCATAAAGTCTTTGTTGTCATGGTTGGACTTATACCGAAATCAAAATTGAATTCTCGACATATTTTGCGTGACACTATATTCATGCATGAAACGCTAATTTACCCAAAGCTTTCACCTTATAGCGAATATCCGAAGTTGAATTCTCGACATATTTTGCGTGATCCCTATATTCATGCATGATACGCAAATTTCTCCAAAATTTTCATGCTTCCATAACTTTGTCAAAACCGAACCGATTTTCGTGCTAAGGTCTTTGTTGTCATGGTTGGACTTATACCGAAATCAAAAATTGAATTCTCGACATATTTGCGTGACCCTATATTCATGCATGAAACACTAATTTACCCAAAGCTTTCACCTTATAGCGAAATCCAAAGTTGAATTCTCGACATATTTTGCGTGATCCTATATTCATGCATGACACGCAAATTTCTCCAAAACTTTCATGCTTCCATAACTTTGTCAAAACCGAACCGATTTTCGTGCTAAGGTCTTTGTTGTCATGGTTGGACTTATAGCGAAATCAAAAATTGAATTCTCGACATAATTTGCGTGACCCTATATTCATGCATGAAACGCTAATTTACCCAAAGCTTTCACCTTATAGCAAAATCCAAAGGTGAATTCTCGACATATTTTGCGTGATCCTATATTCATGCATGATACGCAAATTTCTCCAAAATTTTCATGCTTCCACAACTTTGAAAAAAACCGAACCGATTTTTGTGCTAAGGTCATTGTTATCATGGTTGGACTTATAGCGAAATCCGAAATTGAATTCTCGACATTTTCTGCGTGATCCTATATTCATGCATGAAACGCAAATTTACCCAAAGCTTTCATCTTATAGCAAAATCCAAAGTTGAATTCTCGACATATTTTGCGTGATCCTATATTCATGCATGATACGCAAATTTCTCCAATATTTTCATGCTTCCATAAGTTTGTCAAAATCTAACCGTTTTTTGTGCATAAAATCTTTGTTGTCATGGTTGGACTTATAGCGAAATCAAAAATTGAATTCTCGACATATTTTGCGTGATCCCTATATTCATGAATGATACGCAAATTTACCCAAAAGCTTTCACCTTATAGCAATATCCAAAGTTGAATTCTCGACATATTTTGCGTGATCCTATATTCATGCATGATACGCAAATTTCTCCAATATTTTCATGCTTCCATAACTTTGTCAAAATCGAACCGATTTTCGTGCATAAAATCTTTGTTGTCATGGTTGGACTTATAGCGAAATCAAAAATTGAATTCTCGACATATTTTGCGTGATCCCTATATTCATGCATGATACGCAAATTTACCCAAAAGCTTTCACCTTATAGCAATATCCAAAGTTGAATTCTCGACATATTTTGCGTGATCCTATATTCATGCATGATACGCAAATTTCTCCAATATTTTCATGCTTCCATAAGTTTGTCAAAACCAATCCGATTTTCGTGCTAAGGTCTTTGATGTCAAGGTTGGACTTATAGCGAAATCCAAAATTGAATTCTCGACATATTTTGCGTGACACTATATTCATGCATGAAACACTAATTTACCCAAAGCTTTCACCTTATAGCGAAATCCAAAGTTGAATTCTCGACATATTTTGCGTGATCCTATATTCATGCATGACACGCAAATTTCTCCAAAACTTTCATGCTTCCATAACTTTGTCAAAACCGAACCGATTTTCGTGCTAAGGTCTTTGTTGTCATGGTTGGACTTATAGCGAAATCAAAAATTGAATTCTCGACATATTTTGCGTGACCCTATATTCATGCATGAAACGCTAATTTACCCCAAGCTTTCACCTTATAGCAATATCCAAAGTTGAATTCTCGACATATTTTGCGTGATCCCATATTCATGCATGATACGCAAATTTCTCCAATATTTTCATGCTTCCATAAGTTTGTCAAAACCGAACCGATTTTCGTGCTAAGTTCTTTGTTGTCATGGTTGGACTTATAGCGAAATCAAAAATTGAATTCTCGACATAATTTGCGTGACCCTATATTCATGCATGAAACGCTAATTTACCCAAAGCTTTCACCTTATAGCAAAATCCAAAGGTGAATTCTCGACATATTTTGCGTGATCCTATATTCATGCATGATACGCAAATTTCTCCAACATTTTCATGCTTCCACAACTTTGTCAAAACCGAACCGATTTTCGTGCTAAGGTCATTGTTATCATGGTTGGACTTATAGCGAAATCCGAAATTGAATTCTCGACATTTTTTGCGTGATCCTATATTCATGCATGAAACGCTAATTTACCCAAAGCTTTCACCTCATAGCAAAATCCAAAGTTGAATTCTCGACATATTTTGCGTGATCCTATATTCATGCATGATACGCAAATTTCTCCAAAATTTCCATGCTTCCATAACTTTGACAAAACCGATCCGATTTTCGTGCTTAGGTCTTTGTTGTCATGGTTGGACTTATAGCGAAATCAAAAATTGAATTCTCGACATATTTTGTGTGACCCTATATTCATGCATGAAACGCTAATTTACCCAAAGCTTTCACCTTATAGCAATATCCAAAGTTGAATTCTCGACATATTTTGCGTGATCCTATATTCATGCATGATACGCAAATTTCTCCAAAATTTCCATGCTTCCATAACTTTGACAAAACCGAACCGATTTTCGTGCTAAGGTCTTTGTTGTCATGGTTGGACTTATAGCGAAATCAAAAATTAACTTCTCGACATATTTTGCGTGACCCTATATTCATGCATGAAACGCAAATTTACCCAAAGCTTTCATCTTATAGCAAAATCCAAAGTTGAATTCTCGACATATTTTGCGTGATCCTATATTCATGCATGATACGCAAATTTCTCCAAAAGTTTCATGCTTCCATAACTTTGTCAAAGCCGAACCGATTTTCGTGCTAAGGTCTTTGTTGTCATGGTGGACTTATACCGAAATCAAAAATTGAATTCTCGACATATTTTGCGTGACCCTATATTCATGCATGAAACGCTAATTTACCCAAAGCTTTCACCTCATAGCAAAATCCAAAGTTGAATTCTCGACATATTTTGCGTGATCCTATATTCATGCATGATACGCAAATTTCTCCAAAATTTTCATGCTTCCATAACTTTGTCAAAATCGAACCGATTTTTGTTCTAAGGTCTTTGTTGTCATGGTTGGACTTATAGAGAAATCCAAAATTGAATTCTCGACATATTTTGCGTGACCCTATTTTCATGCATGAAACGCTAATTTACCCAAAGCTTTCACCTTATAGCAAAATCCAAAGTTGAATTCTCGACATATTTTGCGTGATCCTATATTCATGCATGATACGCAAATTTCTCCAATATTTTCATGCTTCCATAACTTTGTCAAAATCGAACCGATTTTCGTGCTAAGGTCTTTGTTGTCATGGTTGGACTTATAGCGAAATCAAAAATTGAATTCTCGACATATTTTGCGTGACCCTATTATTCATGCATGAAACGCTAATTTACCCAAAGCTTTCACCTTATAGCAAAATCCAAAGTTGAATTCTCGACATATTTTGCGTGATCCTATATTCATGCATGATACGCAAATTTCTCCATAATTTTCATGCTTCCACAACTTTGTCAAAACCGAACCGATTTTTGTGCTAAGGTCATTGTTATCATGGTTGGACTTATAGCGAAATCCGAAATTGAATTCTCGACATTTTCTGCGTGATCCTATATTCATGCATGAAACGCAAATTTACCCAAAGCTTTCACCTTATAGCAAAATCCAAAGTTGAATTCTCGACATATTTTGCGTGATCCTATATTCATGCATGACACGCAAATTTCTCCAAAATTTTCATGCTTCCATAACTTTGTCAAAACCGAACCGATTTTCGTGCTAAGGTCTTTGTTGTCATGGTTGGACTTATAGCGAAATCAAAAATTGAATTCTCGACATAATTTGCGTGACCCTATATTCATGCATGAAACGCTAATTTACCCAAAGCTTTCACCTTATAGCAATATCCAAAGTTGAATTCTCGACATATTTTGCGTGATCCTATATTCATGCATGATACGCAAATTTCTCCAAAATTTTCATGCTTCCATAACTTTGTCAAAATCGAACCGATTTTTGTGCTAAGGTCTTTGTTGTCATGGTTGGACTTATAGAGAAATCCAAAATTGAATTCTCGACATATTTTGCGTGACCCTATATTCATGCATGAAACGCTAATTTACCCAAAGCTTTCACCTTATAGCAAAATCCAAAGTTGAATTCTCGACATATTTTGCGTGATCCTATATTCATGCATGATACGCAAATTTCTCCAATATTTTCATGCTTCCATAACTTTGTCAAAATCGAACCGATTTTTGTGCTAAGGTCTTTGTTGTCATGGTTGGACTTATAGCGAAATCCAAAATTGAATTCTCGACATATTTTGCGTGACCCTATTTTCATGCATGAAACGCTAATCTACCCAAAGCTTTCACCTTATAGCAATATCCAAAGTTGAATTCTCGACATATTTTGCGTGATCCTATATTCATGCATGATACGCAAATTTCTCCAAAATTTTCATGCTTCCATAAGTTTGTCAAAATCGAACCGATTTTCGTGCTAAGGTCTTTGTTGTCATGGTTGGACTTATAGCGAAATCAAAAATTGAATTCTCGACATATTTTGCGTGACCATATATTCATGCATGAAACGCTAATTTACCCAAAGCTTTCACCTTATAGCAATATCCAAAGTTGAATTCTCGACATATTTTGCGTGATCCCTATATTCATGCATGATACGCAAATTTCTCCAAAATTTTCATGCTTCCATAACTTTGTCAAAATCGAACCGATTTTCGTGCATAAAATATTTGTTGTCATGGTTGGACTTATACCGAAATCCAAAATTGAATTCTCGACATATTTTGCGTGCCACTATATTTATGCATGAAACGCTAATTTACCCAAAGCTTTCACCTTATAGCGAAATCCGAAGTTGAATTCTCGACATATTTTGCGTGATCCCTATATTCATGCATGATACGCAAATTTCTCCAAAATTTTCATGCTTCCATAACTTTGTCAAAACCGAACCGATTTTCGTGCTAAGGTCTTTGTTGTCATGGTTGGACTTATACCGAAATCAAAAATTGAATTCTCGACATATTTGCGTGACCCTATATATTCATGCATGAAACGCTAATTTACCCAAAGCTTTCATCTTATAGCAAAATCCAAAGTTGAATTCTCGACATATTTTGCGTGATCCTATATTCATGCATGAAACGCGAATTCACCCAAAGCTTTCATCTTAAAGCAAAATCCAAAGTTGACTTCTCGAGATATTTTGCGTGATCCTATATTCATGCATGATACGCAAATTTCTGTAAAATTTTCATGCTTCCATAACTTTGTCAAAACCGAACGGATTTTCGTGCTAAGGTCTTTGTTGTCATGGTTAGACTTATAGCGAAATCAAAATTGGAATTGTCGACATATTTTGCGTGACACTATATTCATGCATGAAACACTAATTTACCCAAAGCTTTCGCTATATAGCGAAATCCAAAGTTGAATTCTCGACATATTTTGCGTGATCCTTTATTCATGCATGATACGCAAATTTCTCCAAAATTTTCATGCTTCCATAAGTTTGTCAAAACCGACCCGATTTTCGTGCTAAGGTCTTTGTTGTCATGGTTGGACTTATAGCGCAATCCAAAATTGAATTCTCGACATATTTTGCGTGACCCTATTTTCATGCATGAAACGCTAATTTACCCAAAGCTTTCATCTTATTGCAAAATCCAAAAATGAATTCTCGACATATTTTCGTGATCCTATTTCATGCATGAAACGCGAATTCACCCAAAGCTTTCATCTTAAAGCAAAATCCAAAGTTGACTTCTCGAGATATTTTGCGTGATCCTATATTCATGCATGATACGCAAATTTCTCTAAAATTTTCATGCTTCCATAACTTTGTCAAAACCGAACGGATTTTCGTGCTAAGGTCTTTGTTGTCATGGTTGGACTTATAGCGAAATCAAAAATGGAATTGTCGACATATTTTGCGTGACCCTATATTCATGCATGAAACGCTGATTTACCCAAAAGTTTCACCTTATAGCAATATCCAAAGTTGAATTCTCGACATATTTTGCGTGATCCTATATTCATGCATGACACGCAAATTTCTCCAAAACTTTCATGCTTCCATAACTTTGTCAAAACCAAACCGATTTTCGTGCTAAGGTCTTTGTTGTCATGGTTGGACTTATAGAGAAATCAAAAATTGAATTCTCGACATATTTTGCGTGACCCTATATTCATGCATGAAACGCTAATTTACCCAAAGCTTTCACCTTATAACAAAATCCAAAGTTGAATTCTCGACATATTTTGCGTGATCCTATATTCATACATGATACGCAAATTTCTCCAAAATTTTCATGCTTCCATAACTTTGTCAAAACCGAACCGATTTTTGTGCTAAGGTCTTTGTTGTCATGGTTGGACTTATAGCGCAATCCAAAATTGAATTCTCGACATATTTTGCGTGACCCTATTTTCATGCATGAAACGCTAATTTACCCAAAGCTTTCACCTTATAGCAATATCCGAAGTTGAATTCTCGACATATTTTGCGTGATCCCTATATTCATGCATGATACGCAAATTTCTCAAAAATTTTCATGCTTCCATAACTTTGTCAAAACCGAACCGATTTTCGTGCTAACGTCTTTGTTGTCATGGTTGGACTTATAGCGAAATCAAAAATTGAATTCTCGACATATTTTGCGTGACCCTATATTCATGCATGAAACGCTAATTTACCCAAAGCTTTCATCTTATAACAAAATCCAAAGTTGAATTCTCGACATATTTTGCGTGATCCTTTATTCATGCATGATACGCAAATTTCTCCAAAATTTTCATACTTCCATCAGTTTGTCAAAACCGAACCGATTTTCGTGCTAAGGTCTTTGTTGTCATGGTTGGACTTATAGCGAAATCAAAAATTGAATTCTCGACATATTTTGCGTGACCCTATATTCATGCATGAAACGCTAATTTACCCAAAGCTTTCATCTTATAGCAAAATCCAAAGTTGAATTCTCGAGATATTTTGCGTGATCCTATATTCATGCATGATACGCAAATTTTTCTAAAATTTTCATGCTTCTATAACATTGTCAAAACCGAACCGATTTTCGTGCTTTGTTGTCATGGTTGGACTTATAGCGAAATCAAAAATGGAATTCTCGACATATTTTGCGTGATTCCTATATTCATGCATGATACGCAAATTTCTCCAAAATTTCCATGCTTCCATAAGTTTGTCAAAACCGAACCGATTTTCGTGCTAAGGTCTTTGTTGTCATGGTTGGACTTATAGCGAAATCAAAAATGGAATTCTCGACATATTTTGCGTGACCCTATATTCATGCATGAAACGCTAATTTACCCAAAGTTTTCACCTCATAGCAAAATCCAAAGTTGAATTCTCGACATATTTTGCGTGATCCTATATTCATGCATGATACGCAAATTTCTCCAAAATTTCCATGCTTCCATAACTTTGACAAAACCGAACCGATTTTCGTGCTAAGGTCTTTGATGTCATGGTTGGACTTATAGCGAAATCAAAAATTGAATTCTCGACATATTTTGCGTGATCCCTATATTCATGCATGAAACGCTAATTTACCCAAAGCTTTCACCTTATAGCAATATCCGAAGTTGAATTCTCGACATATTTTGCGTGATCCCTATATTCATGCATGATACGCAAATTTTTCTAAAATTTTCATGCTTCTATAACATTGTCAAAGCCGAACCGATTTTCGTGCTTTGTTGTCATGGTTGGACTTATAGCGAAATCAAAAATGGAATTCTCGACATATTTTGCGTGATCCTATATTCATACATGATACGCAAATTTCTCCAAAATTTTCATGCTTCCATTACTTTGTCAAAACCGAACCGATTTTTGTGCTAAGGTCTTTGTTGTCATGGTTGGACTTATAGCGCAATCCAAAATTGAATTCTCGACATATTTTGCGTGACCCTATTTTCATGCATGAAACGCTAATTTACCCAAAGCTTTCACCTTATAGCAATATCCGAAGTTGAATTCTCGACATATTTTGCGTGATCCCTATATTCATGCATGATACGCAAATTTCTCAAAAATTTTCATGCTTCCATAACTTTGTCAAAACCGAACCGATTTTCGTGCTAAGGTCTTTGTTGTCATGGTTGGACTTATAGCGAAATCAAAAATTGAATTCTCGACATATTTTGCGTGACCCTATATTCATGCATGAAACGCTGATTTACCCAAAAGTTTCACCTTATAGCAATATCCAAAGTTGAATTCTCGACATATTTTGCGTGATCCTATATTCATGCATGATACGCAAATTTCTCCAAAACTTTCATGCTTCCATAACTTTGTCAAAACCAAACCGATTTTCGTGCTAAGGTCTTTGTTGTCATGGTTGGACTTATAGAGAAATCAAAAATTGAATTCTCGACATATTTTGCGTGACCCTATATTCATGCATGAAACGCTAATTTACCCAAAGCTTTCACCTTATAGCAAAATCCAAAGTTGAATTCTCGACATATTTTGCGTGATCCTTTATTCATGCATGATACGCAAATTTCTCCAAAATTTTCATGCTTCCATCAGTTTGTCAAAGCCGAACCGATTTTCGTGCTAAGGTCTTTGTTGTCATGGTTGGACTTATAGCGAAATCAAAAATGGAATTCTCGACATATTTTGCGTGATATGGTTCCTATATTCATGCATGATACGCAAATTTTTCTAAAATTTTCATGCTTCTATAACATTGTCAAAGCCGAACCGATTTTCGTGCTTTGTTGTCATGGTTGGACTTATAGCGAAATCAAAAATGGAATTCTCGACATATTTTGCGTGATCCTATATTCATACATGATACGCAAATTTCTCCAAAATTTTCATGCTTCCATAACTTTGTCAAAACCGAACCGATTTTTGTGCTAAGGTCTTTGTTGTCATGGTTGGACTTATAGCGCAATCCAAAATTGAATTCTCGACATATTTTGCGTGACCCTATTTTCATGCATGAAACGCTAATTTACCCAAAGCTTTCACCTTATAGCAATATCCGAAGTTGAATTCTCGACATATTTTGCGTGATCCCTATATTCATGCATGATACGCAAATTTCTCAAAAATTTTCATGCTTCCATAACTTTGTCAAAACCGAACCGATTTTCGTGCTAACGTCTTTGTTGTCATGGTTGGACTTATAGCGAAATCAAAAATTGAATTCTCGACATATTTTGCGTGACCCTATATTCATGCATGAAACGCTAATTTACCCAAAGCTTTCATCTTATAACAAAATCCAAAGTTGAATTCTCGACATATTTTGCGTGATCCTTTATTCATGCATGATACGCAAATTTCTCCAAAATTTTCATACTTCCATCAGTTTGTCAAAACCGAACCGATTTTCGTGCTAAGGTCTTTGTTGTCATGGTTGGACTTATAGCGAAATCAAAAATTGAATTCTCGACATATTTTGCGTGACCCTATATTCATGCATGAAACGCTAATTTACCCAAAGCTTTCATCTTATAGCAAAATCCAAAGTTGAATTCTCGAGATATTTTGCGTGATCCTATATTCATGCATGATACGCAAATTTTTCTAAAATTTTCATGCTTCTATAACATTGTCAAAACCGAACCGATTTTCGTGCTTTGTTGTCATGGTTGGACTTATAGCGAAATCAAAAATGGAATTCTCGACATATTTTGCGTGATTCCTATATTCATGCATGTTTTTCGTGTCCTTATTCATGCATGTACGCAAATTTCTCCAAAATTTCCATGCTTCCATAAGTTTGTCAAAACCGAACCGATTTTCGTGCTAAGGTCTTTGTTGTCATGGTTGGACTTATAGCGAAATCAAAAATGGAATTCTCGACATATTTTGCGTGACCCTATATTCATGCATGAAACGCTAATTTACCCAAAGTTTTCACCTCATAGCAAAATCCAAAGTTGAATTCTCGACATATTTTGCGTGATCCTATATTCATGCATGATACGCAAATTTCTCCAAAATTTCCATGCTTCCATAACTTTGACAAAACCGAACCGATTTTCGTGCTAAGGTCTTTGATGTCATGGTTGGACTTATAGCGAAATCAAAAATTGAATTCTCGACATATTTTGCGTGATCCCTATATTCATGCATGAAACGCTAATTTACCCAAAGCTTTCACCTTATAGCAATATCCGAAGTTGAATTCTCGACATATTTTGCGTGATCCCTATATTCATGCATGATACGCAAATTTTTCTAAAATTTTCATGCTTCTATAACATTGTCAAAGCCGAACCGATTTTCGTGCTTTGTTGTCATGGTTGGACTTATAGCGAAATCAAAAATGGAATTCTCGACATATTTTGCGTGATCCTATATTCATACATGATACGCAAATTTCTCCAAAATTTTCATGCTTCCATTACTTTGTCAAAACCGAACCGATTTTTGTGCTAAGGTCTTTGTTGTCATGGTTGGACTTATAGCGCAATCCAAAATTGAATTCTCGACATATTTTGCGTGACCCTATTTTCATGCATGAAACGCTAATTTACCCAAAGCTTTCACCTTATAGCAATATCCGAAGTTGAATTCTCGACATATTTTGCGTGATCCCTATATTCATGCATGATACGCAAATTTCTCAAAAATTTTCATGCTTCCATAACTTTGTCAAAACCGAACCGATTTTCGTGCTAACGTCTTTGTTGTCATGGTTGGACTTATAGCGAAATCAAAAATTGAATTCTCGACATATTTTGCGTGACCCTATATTCATGCATGAAACGCTAATTTACCCAAAGCTTTCATCTTATAACAAAATCCAAAGTTGAATTCTCGACATATTTTGCGTGATCCTTTATTCATGCATGATACGCAAATTTCTCCAAAATTTTCATACTTCCATCAGTTTGTCAAAACCGAACCGATTTTCGTGCTAAGGTCTTTGTTGTCATGGTTGGACTTATAGCGAAATCAAAAATTGAATTCTCGACATATTTTGCGTGACCCTATATTCATGCATGAAACGCTAATTTACCCAAAGCTTTCATCTTATAGCAAAATCCAAAGTTGAATTCTCGAAATATTTTGCGTGATCCTATATTCATGCATGATACGCAAATTTTTCTAAAATTTTCATGCTTCTATAACATTGTCAAAACCGAACCGATTTTCGTGCTTTGTTGTCATGGTTGGACTTATAGCGATATCAAAAATGGAATTCTCGACATATTTTGCGTGATTCCTATATTCATGCATGATACGCAAATTTCTCCAAAATTTCCATGCTTCCATAAGTTTGTCAAAACCGAACCGATTTTCGTGCTATATTCATGCATGATAACCAAATTTCTCCAATATTTTCATGCTTCCATAAGTTTGTCAAAACCGATCCGATTTTCGTGCTTAGGTCTTTGTTGTCATGGTTGGACTTATAGCGAAATCAAAAATGGAATTCTCGACATATTTTGCGTGACCCTATATTCATGCATGAAACGCTAATTTACCCAAAGTTTTCACCTCATAGCAAAATCCAAAGTTGAATTCTCGACATATTTTGCGTGATCCTATATTCATGCATGATACGCAAATTTCTCCAAAATTTCCATGCTTCCATAACTTTGACAAAACCGAACCGATTTTCGTGCTAAGGTCTTTGATGTCATGGTTGGACTTATAGCGAAATCAAAAATTGAATTCTCGACATATTTTGCGTGATCCCTATATTCATGCATGATACGCAAATTTCTCCAAAATTTTCATGCTTCCATAACCTTGTCAAAATCGAACCGATTTTTGTGCATAAAGACTTTTGTGCCATGGTTGGACTTATACAGAAATCCAAAATTTAATTCTCGACATATTTTGCGTGACCCTATTTTCATGCATGAAACGCTAATTTACCCAAAGCTTTCAACTTATAGCAATATCCAAAGTTGAATTCTCGACATATTTTGCGTGATCCTATACTCATGCATGAAACGCTAATTTACCCAAAGTTTTCACCTCATAGCAAAATCCAAAGTTGAATTCTCGACATATTTTGCGTGATCCTATATTCATGCATGATACGCAAATTTCTCCAAAATTTTCATGCCTCCATAACTTTGTCAAAACCGATCCAATTTTCCTGGTAAAGTCTTTGTTGTCATGGTTGGACTTATAGCGAAATCCAAAATTGAATTCTCGACATATTTTGCGTGACCCTATATTCATGCATGAAACGCTAATTTACCCAAAGCTTTCACCTTATAGCAATATCCAAAGTTGAATTCGCGACATATTTTGCG
>JBAMCL010000633.1:0-18913 GCA_037075165.1 Hirtodrosophila histrioides
AAAAATTAATTTGACACATATTTCACCGATTTTAGAAAATCCACCCCCATGGGTGGAAAATGGAGGTCTCAAGGTTGTATGGGCGAAAGTCTAATTTTAGTCCGATCACCTTCAAATTCATTTTCAAAGCTCTTCACGTAAATTAATTCGACACGTGTATCAGCGATTTTAGGAAATTTGACCACATGGTCGGAAAATCGATGGAAAAGTCTGGCAATCGACATTTTTAATTTTCATGCGATTGGCTTCAAACTCATTTACAAGGTTCTATGGGAAAAAAATAGTAGGCGCAATGGTCGAAGATTTTGGAAAATCTACCACCAAAGTCGGAAAATTCGTGGAAAACTGTTGTATGAAACTTTTTTGATTACCGTCCGATTGACTGCAAACTCATTTTGAAAGCTTTTTACATAAAATAATTCAACACGTGTATCAGCGATTTTGGGAAATTCGACCACATGGTCGGAAAATCGGTGGAAAAGTCTGGCATTCGACATTTATAATTTTCATGCGATTGGCTTCAAACTCATTTTCAAGGTTCTATGGGAAAAAATAATAGGCGCAATGGTCAAAGGTTTTGGAAAATCTACCACCAAAGTCGGAAAATTCGTGGAAAACTGTTGTATGAAACTTTTTTGATTATCGTCCGATTGACTTCAAACTCATTTTGAAAGCTTTTTACATAAAATAATTCAACACGTGTATAAGCGATTTTGGGAAATTCGACCACATGGTCGGAAAATCGGTGGAAAAGTCTGGCATTCGACATTTTTAGTTTTCATGCGATTGGCTTCAAACTCATTTTCAAGGTTCTATGGGAAAAAATAATAGGCGCAATGGTCAAAGGTTTTGGAAAATCTACCACCAAAGTCGGAAAATTCGTGGAAAACTGTTGTATGAAACTTTTTTGATTATCGTCCGATTGACTTCAAACTCATTTTGAAAGCTTTTTACATAAAATAATTCAAGACGTGTATCAGCGATTTTGGGAAATTCGACCACATGGTCGGAAAATCGGTGGAAAAGTCTGGCATTCGACATTTTTAGTTTTCATGCGATTGGCTTCAAACTCATTTTCAAGGTTCTATGGGAAAAAATAATAGGCGCAATGGTCAAAGGTTTTGGAAAATCTACCACCAAAGTCGGAAAATTCGTGGAAAACTGTTGTATGAAACTTTTTGATTATCGTCCGATTGACTTCAAACTCATTTTGAAAGCTTTTTACATAAAATAATTCAAGACGTGTATCAGCGATTTTGGGAAATTCGACCACATGGTCGGAAAATCGGTGGAAAAGTCTGGCATTTGACATTTATAATTTTCATGCGATTGGCTTCAAACTCATTTTCAAGGTTCTATGGGCAAAAATAATAGGCGCAGTGGTCAAAGATTTTGGAAAATCTACCCCCAAAGTCGGAAAATTCGTGGAAAACTGTTGTATAAAACTTTTTTGATTATCGTCCGATTGACTTCAAATTCATTTTCAAAGCTCTTCACATTAAATAATTTGACACGTGTATCAGCGATTTTGGGAAATTCAGCTCCATGGTCGGAAAATCGGTGGAAAAGTCTGGCATTCGACATTTTTAATTTTCATGCGATTGGCTTCAAACTCATTTTCAAGGTTCTATGGGCAAAAATAGTAGGTGGTTAAAGATTTTGGAAAATCTACCCCCAAAGCCGGAAAATTCACGGAAAACTGTTGTATGAATTTTGTTATTATTATGTTCCAATTGACTTCAAACTTCTGTTTATCATTCAATCATTTTGAAACTAATTTTCAAAGCACCTCACATTAAATAATTCGTCACATGTGCTACCGGTTTTGAAAAATATAAATAAATACTAAGACCTCGGTACTTTGCGAGCAATACAACGGGCGGAAAACCGTTGGAAAGATTGAATTTGGATTCTTAGTATTATTCTTGAAATTGGCTTAAAATGCCAAATGATTTTGGAAAATCTACTCCGTGTCGCCACGGGCGGGAAATGGAAGTCAAGGACAAATGGGTGGGACAATTTTTTTTTTATCAAAGACATTTTCACAGCCCTACACTGAAAACATTAGTCACGTGGCTCAACTATTTAGTTATTTTTCTTACGGTTGACGAGAGAAGTCCAATTCAAGAAAAAAAATGCATTTTCATCTAAATATTTCCCCGGGCAAGGCCGGGATATTACCTGCTAGTATATCTATATATATAAAAGAGTTCGTGCTGACTGACTGATTGGCAATCATCGCACAGCCCAAACCATAAGAGCTAGGAGGCTGAAATTTTCACAGTGGGTTCCATCCATGATGAAAGTGCACACTAAGACGGGATTTTGGAAAATTCCACCCACAAGCGTGGAAAATCGCGGAAAACTTTTGTATGAAACTTTTTTGTTTACCATCCAATCAGCTTCAAACTCATTTTCAGAGATCTACACAAAAATTAATTTGACACATATTTCACCGATTTTAGAAAATCCACCCCCATGGGTGGAAAATGGAGGTCTCAAGGTTGTATGGGCGAAAGTCTAATTTTAGTCCGATCACCTTCAAATTCATTTTCAAAGCTCTTCACGTAAATTAATTCGACACGTGTATCAGCGATTTTAGGAAATTTGACCACATGGTCGGAAAATCGATGGAAAAGTCTGGCAATCGACATTTTTAATTTTCATGCGATTGGCTTCAAACTCATTTACAAGGTTCTATGGGAAAAAAATAGTAGGCGCAATGGTCGAAGATTTTGGAAAATCTACCACCAAAGTCGGAAAATTCGTGGAAAACTGTTGTATGAAACTTTTTTGATTACCGTCCGATTGACTGCAAACTCATTTTGAAAGTTCTTTAAATAAAATAATTCGACACGTGTATCAGCGATTTTGGGAAATTCGACCACATGGTCGGAAAATCGGTGGAAAAGTCTGGCATTCGACATTTATAATTTTCATGCGATTGGCTTCAAACTCATTTTCAAGGTTCTATGGGAAAAAATAATAGGCGCAATGGTCAAAGGTTTTGGAAAATCTACCACCAAAGTCGGAAAATTCGTGGAAAACTGTTGTATGAAACTTTTTTGATTATCGTCCGATTGACTTCAAACTCATTTTGAAAGCTTTTTACATAAAATAATTCAACACGTGTATTAGCGATTTTGGGAAATTCGACCACATGGTCGGAAAATCGGTGGAAAAGTCTGGCATTCGACATTTTTAGTTTTCATGCGATTGGCTTCAAACTCATTTTCAAGGTTCTATGGGAAAAAATAATAGGCGCAATGGTCAAAGGTTTTGGAAAATCTACCACCAAAGTCGGAAAATTCGTGGAAAACTGTTGTATGAAACTTTTTTGATTATCGTCCGATTGACTTCAAACTCATTTTGAAAGCTTTTTACATAAAATAATTCAAGACGTGTATCAGCGATTTTGGGAAATTCGACCACATGGTCGGAAAATCGGTGGAAAAGTCTGGCATTCGACATTTTTAGTTTTCATGCGATTGGCTTCAAACTCATTTTCAAGGTTCTATGGGAAAAAATAATAGGCGCAATGGTCAAAGGTTTTGGAAAATCTACCACCAAAGTCGGAAAATTCGTGGAAAACTGTTGTATGAAACTTTTTTGATTATCGTCCGATTGACTTCAAACTCATTTTGAAAGCTTTTTACATAAAATAATTCAACACGTGTATCAGCGATTTTGGGAAATTCGACCACATGGTCGGAAAATCGGTGGAAAAGTCTGGCATTTGACATTTATAATTTTCATGCGATTGGCTTCAAACTCATTTTCAAGGTTCTATGGGCAAAAATAATAGGCGCAGTGGTCAAAGATTTTGGAAAATCTACCCACAAAGTCGGAAAATTCGTGGAAAACTGTTGTATAAAACTTTTTTGATTATCGTCCGATTGACTTCAAATTCATTTTCAAAGCTCTTCACATTAAAAAATTTGACACGTGTATCAGCGATTTTGGGAAATTCAGCTCCATGGTCGGAAAATCGGTGGAAAAGTCTGGCATTCGACATTTTTAATTTTCATGCGATTGGCTTCAAACTCATTTTCAAGGTTCTATGGGCAAAAATAGTAGGTGGTTAAAGATTTTGGAAAATCTACCCCCAAAGCCGGAAAATTCACGGAAAACTGTTGTATGAATTTTGTTTTTATTATGTTCCAATTGACTTCAAACTTCTGTTTATCATTCAATCATTTTGAAACTAATTTTCAAAGCACCTCACATTAAATAATTCGTCACATGTGCTACCGGTTTTGAAAAATATAAATAAATACTAAGACCTCGGTACTTTGCGAGCAATACAACGGGCGGAAAACCGTTGGAAAGATTGAATTTGGATTCTTAGTATTATTCTTGAAATTGGCTTAAAATGCCAAATGATTTTGGAAAATCTACTCCGTGTCGCCACGGGCGGGAAATGGAAGTCAAGGACAAATGGGTGGGACAATTTTTTTTTTATCAAAGACATTTTCACAGCCCTACACTGAAAACATTAGTCACGTGGCTCAACTATTTAGTTATTTTTCTTACGGTTGACGAGAGAAGTCAAATTCAAGAAAAAAAATGCATTTTCATCTAAATATTTCCCCGGGCAAGGCCGGGATATTACCTGCTAGTATATCTATATATATAAAAGAGTTCGTGCTGACTGACTGATTGGCAATCATCGCACAGCCCAAACCATAAGAGCTAGGAGGCTGAAATTTTCACAGTGGGTTCCATCCATGATGAAAGTGCACACTAAGACGGGATTTTGGAAAATTCCACCCACAAGCGTGGAAAATCGCGGAAAACTTTTGTATGAAACTTTTTTGTTTACCATCCAATCAGCTTCAAACTCATTTTCAGAGATCTACACAAAAATTAATTTGACACATATTTCATCGATTTTGGAAAATCCACCCCCATGGGAGGAAAATGGGGGTCTCAAGGTTGTATGGGCGAAAGTCTAATTTTAGTCCGATCATCTTCAAATTCATTGTCAAAGCTCTTCACGTAAAATAATTCGACACGTGTATCAGCGATTTTGGGAAAATCAACCACATGGTCGGAAAATCGGTGGAAAACTCTAGCATTCGACATTTTTAGTTTTCATGCGATTGACTCCAAACTCATTTTCAAGGTTCTATGGGAAAAAATAATAGGCGCGGTGGTCAAAGATATTGGAAAATCTACCCCCAATATCGGAAAATTCGTGGAAAACTGTTGTATGAAACTTTTTTGATTATCGTCCGATTGACTTCAAACTCATTTTCAAAGCTCTTCACATTAAATAATTTGACACGTGTATCAGCGATTTTGGAAAATTCAGCTACATGGTCGGAAAATCGGTGGAAAAGTCTGGCATTTGACATTTATAATTTTCATGCGATTGGCTTCAAACTCATTTACAAGGTTTTATGGGAAAAAATAATAGGCGCGGCGGTCAAAGATTTTGGAAAATCTACCCACAAAGTCGGAAAATTCGTGGAAAACTGTTGTATGAAACTTTTTTGATTATGGTCCGAATGACTTTAAATTCATTTTCAAAGCTCTTCACATTAAATAATTCGACACGTGTATCACCGATTATTGGAAATTCAGCCCTATGCTCGGAAAATTTGTGGAAAACTCTGGCATTCGACATTTTTAATTTTCATGTGATTGGCTTCAAACTCATTTTCATGGTTCTACACAAACACATAATAGGCGCGGTGTCCAAAGATTTTGGAAAATCTATCCCTAAGGTCGGAAAATACGCGGAAAACTGTTGTATGAAATTTTTTGAGTATCGTCCAATTGACTTCAAACTCATTTTCAAACTTCTGTTTATCATTCAATCATTTTGAAACTAATTTTCAAAGCACCTCACATTAAATAATTCGTCACATGTGATACCGGTTTTGAAAGTACCTCGGTACTTTGCGTGCAATACAACGGGCGGAAAACAGTTGGAAAGATTTAATTTGGATTGTTAGTATTATTGTTGAAATTGGCTTAAAATACCAAATGATTTTGGAAAATCTGCTCCGTGACGCCACGGGCGGGAAATGGAAGTCAAGGACAAATGAGTGGGGCATTTTTTTGTTGTTTTTTTTTTTTTCAATGACATTTTCATAGCCCTACACCGAAAACATTAGTCACGTGGCTCAACTATTTAGTTGTATTGCTTACGGTTGACAAAAGTAGTCAAATTCAAGAAAAAAAATGCATTTTCATCTAAATATTTCCCCGGGCAAGGACGGGATATTACCTGCTAGTATATATATAAATTCTTCCGATTGACGCAAGTAGTCAAATTCAAAGTAATGCAATTTCATCTAAATATTTTGCCGGGCAAGGCCGGGCTAGCATACATATATTTTGTGTAATCGGAAATGGTCACCTTCTGCTACATACATTTGCACGGATTTAACACTCCTTTTATTGATACACATTGTTAAGTGCATGCAAGTGATAATAAAAGCGAAGTTTAGAAAGATCAAGAATTTTACTTTACTGAGAGAATATGGCCACCTACAATCACAGTGAATTTATTTGACGAACTCCGTCCTTATCCACTACATAAAATTCAAATTTGGCCAAATTGACAACCATTTGAATCTCACGTACACACTTTGAGATGATTTCGTAACCTTGTTCGTAACTCAGACCAGGAATCCAGTCTTTTTGAAAAACGCTTTTGCATGGCGTACCACCCAATCCAATGCAGTAGTAGTTGAGAGGCTGTGAAACGCCTTTGGCATCAATAAGGCTCAAATCTAGACCTTTATCCGCATCGTAGCTACCAATAAGCAATAAAACTTCAAATTGTCCATTACTACGTACACTTTCAACGACACGGTTGCATGTGAAGTTAATTAAATTATTTTGATCCATGGGATAGCCATTTTCGATTGTATAAAACCTGGTGTTTTGTAATATATAGTTTGAAAATTGTAACGCATCGTCAGGACGGCCTGTCACTGCCATCATGATAAACTTTGAGAGCCGTCGGATTTTTGGTATATCTGCAATACAATTTCACCTATATATGTTTCTTGTATACAACTACTGAATAGTACTCACCATCTGCGATAATAAAATTCTTGCTTTCCACCTTCGTATCAGCAGCGATTATTACAAAATCGCTGCCCTTAATGCCCAGAACTGTTTTCATTTTATCCATTATACATCTGTCATTTTCATTTTCTTGTACATAGAAATGAAAGGAAAAGCATGATATGATTATTTCTTAATAAGCTAAACAGAACTTGCTCTTATCTATATATATAAAACAGTTTGCCCTGGTTGGTAACTAACTGACTGATTGGCAATCATCGCACAGCCCAAGCCGTAAGAGGTAGGATGCTGAAATTCTATGATGAAAGTGCACACTAATACGGGATTTTGAAAATTTCACCCACCATCGTGGAAAATCGCGAAAGACTGTTGTATGAAAATATTTTGTTTACCATCCAATAAGCTTTAAACTCATCTTAAGAGATCTACACAAAAATTCATACCCCATGGTCAGAAAATCGGTGGAAAACTCTTGCATTCGATATTTTTAATTTTCATGCGATTGGCTTCAAACTCATTTTCAAGGTGTTACACAAAAGCATATAGTCACGGTGGTCAAAGATTTTGAAAAATCTACCCACAAGTTCGGAAAATTCTCGGAAAACTGTTGTATGAAACTTGTTTGATTATCGTCCGATTGGCTTGAAACTCATTTTCAAAGCTATATACACTAAATAATTCGACACAAGTATCACCGATTTTGGGATATTCAGCCCCATGGTCGGAATATCGGTGAAGAACTGTGGAATTCGACATTTTTAACTTTCATGTGATTGGCGGTGGTTATAGATTTTGGAATCTTTTTAATATTAATATTGCAGTCAAGTATAGTCAAGTATACCGGTATACGCAAAAACGCACACACACAATCGAAATATAGCTGCCTGCACCGCCAGTCTGACTTCAAGCTCACCTTAAAAATGTTAAAAAAAAAAAAAAACAAGTAAGAACGTTGCAGTCGGGTACGTCCGATCTGATCTGATCTTGACATTTTATAAATTGACGATATACACCAACATGTGTACCAAATTTGGTTGCCCTAGCTCAAAGATAAAGGCAAAAAAATTGCGTTCATACGGACAGACGGACGGACGGACGGACAGACAGACGGACATTTCGCAAACCCAATATACTATTTTTCCCTTCGGGAACATAGTATAACAAGTAAGAATGTTCTAGTCGAGTATACCCGACAAATGATTTTTTTACAGAAACTCCCTGTACCCAGAGGTCAAAAACTTCCAATCATATGTTCGTCTTCTAACACATGCACGCACACATACATAGGGATAGGAAAGCACAAAGCCGCACACACGCCAGCCACAGCGTACGCAAGGCATTTTAAGTCGCGGCTGTGCTTCTGATGAACTTAGCAGCTGAATCAACGGTCAAGGGACGATCGTTTCGGCTGCAGGTCAGTGACAAAGCAAAGCCGGCCATGTAAAGGCGTGTAGCGAAAGCTAATCCCGGCCCAAAGGGGAAGGGGTGGTTGCAAAAGTATGTAACAGGCAGAAGGAGACATCTCCGACCCTATAAAGTATATATATTCTTGATCAGCATCAAAAGAGATTTCGATTTGGCCATGTCGCCTGTCTGTCCGTCTGTCCGTCCGTATGTATGAACGCAACGATCTCAGCAACTATAAGAGCTAGAGACACCAAATTTGGAATGGCTCTGTATATCTTTATTTCTTCTCTCCCCCCCCCCCCCCCCCCCCCCATTACCTACATTCCAAATTTGGTGTCTCTAGCTCTTATAGTTGCTGAGATCGACGCGTTCATACGGACAGACAGACAGACGGACAGACGGACAGACGGACAGACAGACGGATATGAGGACATGGCCAAATCGAAATCTCTTTTGGGATACTGATCAAGAATATATATACTTTATAGGGGTCGGAGATGTCTCCTTCTGCCTGTTACATACTTTTGCACCAAATCCAAATACCCCCTTTTACCCATTTTATGGGTACAGGGAGTAAAAAAAAACGAATAAATCAAAATAACAAAAAAAACTAAGGCACCTAAACAGCAAATGGGACACACTACTTTAGTCACTCTTAATCTACTGTCCAAATATTAAGTCGATCGGATAATAAACACGGAAGTTATTCAACGAACATAGATTCAGTACTGGAGCGAGGGGGGGAAGAAGAAGCACAGCCACGACGTAAAATGCATTGCTTACGCTGCAGCGCTTTCGCCTTGCTGTCGCTCGCGTGTGTGCGGCTTTGTGTATGTGTGCGTGTATGTGTAAGAGACGAACATATGATTGGAAGTTTTAGACCTGGGTACAGGGAGTTTCGTAGTCGGGTATACTCGACTAGAGCATTCTTACTTGTTGAGTCTAGTTTTTTGCATTGGTCTTATAATATCAATAGGCAGTAGGGCCGAGAAAATTGGGCGTGGCAACGCCTTTCTTCTTATTACCACCATATGCAAATTTTTTGTTTTCTAAGCTATCCGGATCAAACTTGCAGCTTTGGTGTATTATTATGCTCTTAACATTATTGCAAAAAATTATCCAATTTAGACCACTATATCATATAGATTCAATATGAATAATCTGTCGAAAACTGAGTTTTTGTATGAAAATCTTATTGCTCCCAAGATATCCCAGCCAATATCACCAGATATTGGTGACATTATGTTCTTGACACTTTGGCCACCAATTATGAAGATAAAAATAATTTATTATACTATAGACCCCATAGATATATCGGTGGAAAAACAAATTGTTGAAATATAAAATTTTTTTTTAATTATCTATGGTAACAAAGTAACATTATACTACATGTGATGTGAGATGTGAGATCACCTGTAACGATTAGAAGAATATATAATATTTACAGATATTTCTTGTGTATATTTTACTACCTTATGTCATTCGCCATTTTCCTCGTTTTCAAGTGCAAGCATGCCATAAAATTCAAAATTTGTATAGTCCTCTAATTCAGAACATTCAAGTTCTTCATCATCTGGCACAGCAGATTGATGTTCACATGACAGTAACTCAATGACTTCAGGTGGCAGGCAAATGCGTTTGTGTTTTTGAATGCGCCGATTTAAATTAACAGAGGATATTATTGGATCTGAAGAATCCATGGCACGATGAAATACATCCGTAAAGTTGCTTAACCTACTGCATTTTCTAGCATGATGAAGTCTGTCAGATTTGTAAAATTTGTTTCGGGACTCGGCAGCTTCCTCGCCAAAATACCCAATTGGAAGAACTGTGTTCTCTATTAAAGCCCGTCCGTGTACTATTAATTTATGAACAGTTGCTGTCATTGGTAGCCAGGGATATTTTGTAATCATCATTTCTCCAGTTCTATAGCATAATTCTTCAAATTTGTGCAGGTCCAAGGGCAATTGGCATGACAAAGATATCAGTATGGTCCTGAGATTGTGTATGAGATCTTTGCTTATACCTGTTATTTCTGCATAAACGTCATAGTTTTCGAATGCCCGACGAGCTGCATTTCCAGTGTTTGAGCCACCGAATCCGCCTTGTCTCGGTTCATCGACTTTCAAAGATAGCTTTTCCCAGAACATGCGTTGAATGAGCTTTTTCCTCTCGGCTACAAGAACCTTCTGATTCTTATCACTCACTCTCCATTTTTGTACTTGGCTTTTATATCCTGCATGCAAGACGAACTCGAACAGCCTTATCCAGCAATGGAGAGGGCTTAAACCATATTTTAATTTGTCCCAAATTGGCACAAACTTCTCACACTTGAAATTTGTATTATTGAGAAAGTCTTTTGGCGTCGCTCCGCAAATTGGGCACGATTGAAAAGATTTTGCGCCAGTCAGCACGCTTAAGACCTTGCCATCTATAACCGTCAGATGAAGACTGAATTTGACATACACAAACTTTCCATTGGTTAAGATAATTTTGCAAGAATTCAAGTTTTCTATTTCATTATTAATGTCACAGTGTTCTCGTAAAATGGCTTCTTTTGTTTCCTTTAAAAATTCAAGCTTTAATGGGCGACAATACCTAACCGATTGCGGAGTGCGATTGTTCCACAATATATTCCCTGATGGATCTATTAATCGCAGTGGATTTACAGATGTGGCAAAAAGCGATGAGTCTGCGTCAGTAGGCTTTGCATCGGAATACGCCTGATTGTAATTGGCCTGACCAGTACTTCCATCGAAGCCATAACTTAGAATTAAGTTCACTAACAAAAATCCGTGCCCTGGCCATTCATAACGCTAAGTATAACGCCTTCCTGCATGGTAACTAGCCGAGCTGCGGTATGGTCTAGAAGATGTTGAAGACTTACTTTTGCCACTGTCTCCGATATTTCAAGGTTTTGTGGTCTACAATACTTCTTTTGATCTGCCACATCCCTGTATACAGGATAAATGTCATATTTTTTGTTTCTTAGATCCTCTCTTACAGCGCAGTATTGGGCTTTTGTTAAATTTTGATCCAAAAACAATGCCAATGCTTCGTCCGCCGAGGAGCGCCGAGGCTTCTCAGTAGGTTGCGACATTAATTCCCTAACCAATGTCGCCTTTTCCGGACTTTTTGCGAGCAATTTCAACACTGCTGCAAGATCAGTCTGACCTTGATTACGAGCAGCTGTACTTGCCGCTTGGATCAACAACCGCACATTATTATCATTTGCCTTTGATAAGTCGCCTGCTTGTTGCCTCTGAGATATATCGCCCAAGGCCATAAATGGTAATGTGGGTCGGCCTACTGGATTTATCCTTCGACACAATGTCACAGTCTTTTTATTAAACTCCCAACATGTGATATTTCTCAACCACTCTTCATGTCGGGACTCAAAGTGTCGCAGGTTCCCTTTACTTTTCCGCCATCTTAAGCACATGTTTTTACAAAATAATCGACTTTTTGTTCTTAATTCCGAATCGAATGTCGATGTGCTTAAAGCACGTTGATCTATTCGCGCATACAAGTATTCATAAAGAAACATTGCTCCATCAGATTGCCCCTTGTTTTTTCGCCAGATTGCAAACAAGTCCGCATTGCTAAAAGTTGGGTTACCTGTAGAAAATAAAATTTCGCCAAATGTGGCGAAAAGTGGACCTTGGCATTAACTGCTTTAAAATCGAAATTGATTGCTCTATACAGTCAAAAAAGTCTCAATGCTGCCAAATGCTGCCAAAATCTTGTAGCTCTATCCAAAGTTAGAAAATATTTTCAAATTTTTCGCTTGAGACTACTTTGCTACTTACACAATTATTAGCACATCACGTCCAATTTCTACAACTGATTCACAGCAACACATAGTACAAGCCATACTGATTGCACTCCATTACAATTGCATACAGAAAACTTTTGATCTATTTAAATTAATGCTCTTCAAATTCACCAAATAATTGTCTTGTTAGCACACACGTGGTTTTAGTACAGAACAGCTGTGTTTAACAGCTGTTATCTAAACAGCTGATCCAAATGTTAACATTTCTGTTATGTAAAATTACAGTTTTATGTATTCCTAATGGATTTATAAATGAAATTCATTCATTGGAGTACTTTTAAAATTTGAATTAATGCCAAAAAAGTGGGCAAATTTCCCATAGTGCACTGTCGCCTTGCTGTCGCTTGTGTGTGTGCGTCTTTGTGTATGTGTATATCTATGCATAAATGTACGAAGAAGCGATCAGAAATTTTCGACCTGGGTACAGAGAGTTTTGTAGTCGGGTATACTCGACTATAGCATTCTTACTTGTTCAGTTATATGAAAGTTGAGTAACTGACTCAGTATGGGGGGTGGAGGATGGAACCGTTTCGAAGAATGTAATACATCAAAATATCACTTCGAGCAATTCTTGCAGCTCACATACTTTCGGTCCCTTAAACAGGACCAAGTATTCTCAGGGTAGCTCCTGCACGTTTGTGTTGGGAGTGAGCTAAATGTGAGAAGGCGAACCCAATATTATTTTAAGCAAAAATACGAATTTAATATGATTTATTAAGAAAAAAATTACTAACCCAGCAATGCCGGGTATTACCAGCTAGTTCTAAGATAATCGATTTATTGCGCCTTGTGCAATCCAATTCGGATAATGCGCTTTTTCTGTAAGCGCAGGGCTTTGCGGAGTTGCTCTTTCGCTGATACGGACAGGCCACACATTGAAATTGATTCTGAAAATATTTATGTAAACATATAAATGCAATATTTCAAATTTACCCTTTTTTTAATAATGCCAAATACTTTTGTGCATTAATACTTACCTCCGATTGCGCCATAAAAATGTTTAAGGTCTTTTAGGAACCGCTTGCCAAGCACCCCATCCACGATTACCTCTATGGCGACCTCATCCACAAATATATATTTCTTAGTCTTTTTCCGGGCCTCCCGGCTGCAGCAGTTTGTGAATAACTTAAATCTGTTTATAATAATTTGTTATTAATATTTGATAATAATATGTTTAAAATTACATAGATATTCGCCTTGATGACCCTTCTCAATTTTTTGTCCAGATCATCGAGGTCATCAAAGGACTATGGGGAAGCAAGTCAACGGGATAAATATACGTCACACAACCCCACGCGTTTAAAAAATGTATGAAATTTAGCGACCTTTTTCAGAAAATTCTCTATAAGATCCTGAAGTGGATTTCACATATGACTAAATTTACAGTCACACAATAAGGTTTTCTAAAATTAGTTGTTGATATTCATACATTTTTTTAACGCGTTGGGTCAAGTGCCGTCACGCGCTCGCGTCGCCGAATAACGGCCACTAACGGACATGCGCATGGCGCACGATTGAGAGACAGGTTAGGTCATGCGCATGTCCGTTAGTTACCGTTATTCGGCGACGCTAGCTTGTGACGTCACATTACCCCTAGAATATCGTGCGATTTTGAACTTGTATGAAAACCACTGACCTTTTTAGTACATCGGCTCATATGGCTGTAATTTTAGCCCGATTTTAAAAACCTTTCCAGCATACTGTAGATATATTCTTATCACATCGATTGATTTATTATACACCTCTCTATGTGCCATACATATAAAATTGTTCGCAGTCAAAGTCAGAAAATGTTTGTTTGAACGTAAGCATACATAAATAGGACTTTTTAGATAGTTGAATGCCACTCCTGCACTTAAAGGTGCTACAACAAATTTCTCCTGTGCATTTCCCTTACAAAGGAAAATGCTATAGATGACAATAATACCTTTACCAGACCGGACCAGTTGATTAAAAAATGTGAGAGTGGAAAAGAGTGCTCTCTTGACTTCGCTCTCTTTTGTTTGTTCCGCTTGCATTTCTGAGTAGAAAAGAGATAGGGGTTGTGTGTTTTGTATGCGCTCTGCTAATGTTTTGCTGACAAGGATCATTTAATAGAAATAAATAACAATATAAATGTTTTCATTAAATTTTCCAATACCTTTTTTATTTAACATTCAAACTAAAATAAAACAGAATAAAAATAGAAATTACATAACTCACAAACTTAATTGTACAACATTATTTTAAGAAGTTTTCGATGCCCCATCAACTGTTGTTTATCCTTTTGTATTTTAAGTTTTTGGCTTAGATATTTTATTCTAAACCTTAAAGAAGAAATTTAGAATATTGGGCGACAAGTCAACATCTTTTTGGTCAGACATTGACTTGTTTTTATTGCCTATTTGGTTTTTTGTGGTAAAAAATGAAAATCTTTTCCATTATAATTTTCGACAAAAAGTTTGAAGAAGATTTTTTAAGTCCGCCTTGCGAGACTTTATCGACATATGTATATGAAGTACGCGTCATTTGATTCGCTGTCAAAATTGTTCAGTCTTTTAATTAACTATCCTGCTAAATACTCAAGAGCATCCCTTCGGGAACATATTATAAAAATACAACAAAATATGTACAGTTAAAAATTTATACCCAGTAAATACTTTTGCCACCTCCACTTAAATTGTAAAGGGCTGGGGCATGCAGACCGCCTTTAGCTCGCATCGCACCGAAAAATTGCTCGAGCAAGTCTTGCGTCAAGGGATTGGTTGAAATGTAGTCAATTCTATATTTATCTAATAAATAATTATAATGCTCATCGATAAATGCGTTATTGACCACTACGCCTTTCTGGAACGGCGCAATTTTCACTGAGTGTGGCAAACTTGATTTCTTTATTATACTTGACATTGCGATGAAGAGGCTTCGTTGCACATCCAGCTGCTTGCCGTATGCCTGTGTGGTAGGCAAAGTGTTGGCCGTCGACATTTTGGTATTGAAAATATTCCGTATCGCACGGGCTAACAGTTCAAATCCCAGGGAGAAGCAACGTCGTATTGCACTGGCTGTGGTATTCGTAAATATTTGTGTTGCAAGCTTGACCTACTGCCGCGCCAATGAACGAACATTGAGATGGCCCTCCGATATTTTAAACATAATGCTAATGTCCGATGTGGACTCATATGCCATGCTCCGTTTTATTGTATGCGGCGTTATTACCGTGCCATTGATTAAAATACCAGAATCAATAAAGCGATTTCGAACAAGCTTAATCAAATGGGCCATATCAGCAAAAACAAACACCTTCAGCTCATCTTTTGCTGGATGTGAAAACCATGGATTAGCTTTAATAAAAAATAAATGAAATGTCCAAATGTCAATATATAATTATTTGAGTGACATTGCGCTAAAAGTACTTCTTACTATCTGTTATGGCCATATCTCTCCATAGTTTTTCGGTTGCCTGGTCCCAAATCGCTAACCATTAATAATGGCAATAATCTCATGAACTGTTTGCACGTCTATCCGACAATCACCATCAAAAGATACGGGTTGCTTCCATGATTTGGTAAGCCCCCGCACCATCGCCACTTGCACATAGTTATGCGGCTCGTGAACTGCATCCGTGAATGAGTCATACTCGAACGCAGACGCAATTTTCATCTCATCGAAGAGAAGTACTCAGAGCTTGTCCTCATCGGAGAGCTCAACATTTTGCTGCATTAACTCAATGGCTGCGAGCGTACCAGTCCCAATTTTTACTTTACCCAACCATCGTTTTAAAGTGGCGATGCTGGGTAAAGGAAAACCTTTTCCATACAGATGGTTGTACGCTCGAGGCCCGGGAGTATGCAAGCAAATACCATATGTGATATCAGTTGAGTCCCAATATATTTTTTTCCCGCCATTTGTCAATTTAATAATTTGATTGGCGGTAAACATTTTGCAAACTGACTCTTCTAAATTTTTTAATTTGTTGAGCTCTTCTCGAAGAATCAGATTTTCTTGTTGCAACGCAACAATATGTTTTCGCATCCGCATGTTTTCCAAAACAATGCCGGCGTGTATCGTTTCAAAGCTTGAAAAGTAATGTAAATTAATTTGAATGCACATAATAGCTTTCAGTGTACAACATTATTTTCACTTACTCTGTTTGCGAATACGCATGTTTTTGGCTACTTAGCGCAATATTTTCAATATCACGCAGCAACAATTTTTGCGGTATCGCATTTAGCATAAGGAGGATCCGCTTTGCAACTTTGTTTTTGTTTGCCGTCTCCTTAAAATCGGTTTTTTCACAATGATTTCGCATATTCTGCTGACATCAAGAAGATCAAGGTTGAACCATAATCGTTTCCGATTTAGATCTTTGGGAAAACGAAAAATCTTCATGTCACCCTCGTCACATGGCAAATCGCAAAATTAGGCATTTTAATTTAAGCTGCGTAATAAAAATATTAAATAACCTAAAAAATCTCTTTCGCATGAACAACTCACTTCAACGACAAACAAAGCAAGACTGTAGAGGTGGAGAAATATCGATAGAAACATCGATGTATCGATGTTTCTCAAATATTGTCAAACATTCGATGTTTTTGCGAATATCGATGTTTTCTTTGTGCATATCTGCGAAAGAGATATCGACGCACAAGTGAAAAAGGCGCGCTTAAGGTAAGAGCTAAATTAAGTTAATTTTATTGTATATGGAATAATGTTTGTATTAATTTATATGTAGGATATTAGGAATTTTGATTGGTGGTGTTGACGGCGACCGTGGATTAAATTAACGATGGAAAAATATCTTAACCGTAAGTAATTATGAAAAGTAAAAGCACTTGATATTTATATGCACCAGAAGTGCGTTTGTTCATATGTATATGTGTACACACATACATTCTGATACAATCAGAATACAATGGATTAACTTTAATTGTATAATTTTCGTTTTTTTATAGGAACATTAATTGAAAACTCTGAGGCTCAGTCAGCTAAACGAAAACGGGGAGGCTCAAATGTATGGTTACATTTCCAAAAAACAAAAGAAACTACAAAGGCAATATGCATGCACTGCGGAAAAATTATACAAACGGCAGGCAACACGACAAACATGCTTGATCACTTAAAAAGAATTCATCCTGATCGGCTAACTTCCGAGAAACTTCCTGCACCAACGAAGCTAGATTCGTTTTTAAATCGTGATGTGAGTTATCCATCTGATTCTAAGCGTAAGGCCGAATTTGATAATTATATATTGCGCATGATTGCCAGCGACGTGCAACCATTCAACATAGTAAACGATTCAGGATTTCGTCAACTTATGGCTTTTGCAGACCCTTGGTACAAATTACCCAGCAAAACATATCTTCGGGATGTATCGCTTCCGAAAGCTTACGAGGCTTTAAAACACAAACTTCAGTCTGCCTTGGAAGGTGTTGAGTTTGTGGCAATCACAACAGACAGTTGGACTTCCAAGGCAAACGAGGCATATTTAACCGTCACATGCCATTTTATCAATGACGATTTCAAGATGAATACAGCGGTCTTATCTACGTCGACACTCTTAACAACAACCAACCACAATGCTGCAAATATTGCGGACTCAATTCGCCTGGTTTTAACCGAGTGGGGACTGCTGCAAAAAGTGGTGTCAATCGTGACCGACCAACGACAGCACTATGCGTAGGGCATGCGAGCTTTTGGAAATAAAACATTTTCCATGCTTTGCCCATACAATTAACCTGTTGGTTCAAGATGTGCTGAAGCTTGAAATCCTTCTACCCATTTTATCGAAATGTAAGAGTATTGTATCGTTCATGAAACGAAGCACTATTGCCATGGCCAAATTTAAGAAGGCCCAGCAAATTGACAACCCACTTGGCCTGATTCAGGAAGTGCCAACTCGCTGGAATAGTGCATTCGAAATGATTAAAAGGCTGTTGGTCACAAAGGAAGCATTGCCACTTGCCTTGTTGGGTACACCCAGGGCTCCAGCTCCGTTTTCCGCAGAGGATGTATGTATTCTGAATGAACTCGCAGAAGTTCTTGCTCCTTTTAAGGAAGTTACATTGAGCATCTCCGCCAGCAAGACTGCAACAATGCCGATTGTAATTCCCCTTGTATGCGAGCTTCATCAAAAATTGAACAGTTTGAGGGAAAATCTTCAAACGTCTGAAGTTATTTTTGCCTTTGACATACTAAATAGTCGATTACATGAAAGGTTCGCGCACTACGAAACACGCACTGTGCCTCGTATAGCAACCCTTCTTGATCCAAGATTCAAAAAGGAGGGTTTCAAATTAAGTTCAAATGCAGATCAAGCCGTAAAGGCTTTGGAACAGGACATTTTTAATGTTCTTTCAAAAACCCCACGCGAGCAGCCAACACCACCCGATCAGCCAACATCATCGGATGGTCAATTGTCACAATTTTCGTTCCTAAGAAACAAATTAAAGGAGAGGGTGCAGTCATCTCGGGCGGATACTATCATTATGCTCAGACAGCATCTCGAACGAGCAATTGAACCTGAAAATTGCGATCCCTTCTCATTTTGGAAGGTGAATTGAAATATTTTAAACAAAATTCTTTGAAATTAATAATTATTTTTTAGATAAATGCTGAAACTATAAAACCTTTTAAAGAATTGACCAGAAA
>JBAMCL010000635.1:0-39861 GCA_037075165.1 Hirtodrosophila histrioides
ATCTAACTGTTCTGATGCGTTTCCGAAATAGAAAAAAATTCTACTGTAGCGATCACAAATTCTTCAGAACCAATTACGCAAAATTTCAATAATATACCAGCATCACATAGTTCAGATATTTCAATTTGTTCTACCGCTACTAATCTTGACTCTTACAAGCTTAAAAATACATCTTTTACCCCCAACTTAATAAATAAATGTTCAAATGTTAAAGAAACACCATTAGAAGTTCAAAAATATTGTAAGGAAAAAGTATGCATAACAGTAGACTTCGAAGTCGTGGAATGGTGGAAAAATAATGAAAAATATTATCCACAATTGTCAAAATTTGCATAACAAATACATTCAATTCCCGCAAGTAGTGCAGCAGCAGAAAGAAGTTTTTCTCTTGCCGGGAATATTATAACAGAGAAGCGAAATAGATAAGCCCCTAATTCTTTTGATGCTTTACTATTTCTGCATTCTTTCTAAAAAAAATCAAAACGTAAAAAAATAATATTTTAATTTACTTTATATTACTTTATACATTTGATTGATTATGAAGTTATTATAGCCACGAAAAGGAGCTATCGCTTTGTTTAGAATTAATTATGATATTATTATTATTAAATAAACTCACAAATTTGATTGAAGATTTCCTTTTGATATAATTGTTATTTTTATCAAATTGTACATCTACGCAACGATCGCATCAACAGAAAATACATGCGAAACAAATCCGAAAAGCACAAGCAAACACTGAGTTGTTCTCTCAGTCACCAAGTACCAAAAACTCTTCGTCATTTTAGGGGTTGATTTTCTACACACACATTTTGTGCTGTGCTTGTTTGTATGTCAAAAATATACGCAGTCAGAATGTGACGCGCACTTCGGGGCTTCGCATGCAAAGGTGCAGTAAAAGAAACGAGTAAAAAAGCACCGCATCAAATTTGGTTGCGGTGCCTTAATACGCTTGTATTAAAATGATATTGTACAAACGCGGTACGCTAGTAGTTGCGGTGGTCCGCTGCAGATCTCAGCTCTCTCTTGAATCGCTCGCTCGGCCGTAAAACTGATATATCTGATATGAAATTCAGCGCGAGCTTTTGAACTTGTTCGAAAATCACAGACTTTTTTTTTAGTATATCGGCTCGTGTGGCGATAATTCCAGTTCGATTTTGAAAATCTTGCCAGCATATTGTAGGGAACTTCATACCGCGTCGAATGATAGGTTATGGTGCTCTGTAGGTGCCATACATATTAAGTAATACGTATTTAAAGTTAGAAAATGTTGCCAGTCCGAATGTTTACATTCTTATTTATCGCTCAATTTTAAAGCTATGATTATGAAACTTGACACGAGTCTTACTTCTTGGTGCACGCAGTACATATATGAAAACCATTCAGCTCCCATAGGAATAATAGGTTGACAAATATGTTTTTGTATGAAAAACTTTTTTGTTTGTTGTAGATTGCGTGACCAAACTCATCAAATTTAAGTATCATTTTGTTCTATACGTGTTGGCCAAATTTCATAAATATCGGACAAATATATCTATACCCCAAGATTATGGGAGGCCCTAGATTTCAAGTTTGGCGAAAATTGCAGAATTTGCGAAAAGCATTTTGAGCCAAACGATTGGAAAGAAGTAAAGAACAACAAACCAACAAAGCGTAGGCTTTTAATGCCTAACGCGATACGCAAGCTGCTGCGTAAAGTTGAAGAAGTTGTCGTTGACAGCCATACAGAGTGTAACTTTTCTGCTTTCTTCTTTTGTACATATGTATAAATATACATACATACATGTACGTACACTCGTTTTAAGGTTCTGATACCATTCAAGCCGGCATTTTATTAGAAAACATGAGAATGAAAACTCAAATATCCGTGCTGCAAAAGGAAAATGTTCTACTCTGAGAAGAGTTGGAGCAAATGAGAACAATGCACGTATCGGTCAGCAAAATTTTCACCGAAACCTAGTTGCTCAATTTAAAAAGCGGCGGTAGGAATTCAGCTGATATTGCTTATGCAATTTGTCTCCATACTGCTGGGCCTCGAGCGCCACCACCCTTACGAAAAAGGGTTTCCCTTGCCATGCACTTCAACCTTGCATCAATGGTTGAATCAGGTTGAAATTCGGACTGGTACGCTCGACGTAGTATTGCAACTTATGGAGCATAGCATTGAGCTGAACGAAGAAGACAGAATCTGCGTGCGCCTCTTTGACGAGATGAAAATTGCGTCTACGTACGAATATGATTCGTCTGAGGATGTTGTGCGTGAGCCTCTCAACTATGTGCAAGTAGTTAAGGCACGTGGTTTGAAAAAATCAGTATTTTTCGACTATGATTGTCGGATGGACGTCCACATCCTTAACAAAATCATAGTCAAGTTGCAGAAAGCAGGCTATCCTGTAGTGGGATTTAGGTCCAGGAAACCAAAAACTATGGAGAGATCTGGAAATAAACGAAAGTGTGTTAAAAATGTGAAATTATGGAAATAATTGTATACTAAAGTATACACATTTTTCGTTATTTAAAGCGAGCACTTGGTTTCCAAATCCAGCGACTGCCGATTTAAAAATATTTGCTTTTGCGGATGTCCCACACTTGATAAAACTGATTCGCAACCATTTCCTAGACTCAGGGCTGATAATAAAAGGGAAATTAATAGCACCGCAGTCCATTAAACAGGTCATTACCCACACATCGTCGTCTGACCTATCCATTTTGTTTAAGGTTAACGAGGAGCACCTGAAAGTTAACTCGTTTCAAAGGCAAAAAGTCAAATTTGCAACACAACTATTTTCTAATTCAACTGCCAGTGTCATTCGACGTTGCGAATCTCTCGGATTAGAAGTATATAACCATTTGGCACTTGCCTCTCCGAACAGCGAGCTATATTACTGGAGATGAGCCATGTAATAAATGAGCCAATTTTGCAAAATTCTGGTAAAATAGCTCCATTTCACAAGGGCATAATGGTGAACAACATTTCGCTTGAGGGTCTCCATAAATATTTGGCAGACAAATATAAAATGGAGTACTTAATAACTGTTTAAGCAACTAAAGCAAAACAGCTAAACCGGCATCACTGGTGCAGTCGTGCACCAGTTACTCACCACATTAAAACTTAAGCGCCATTTTCCTAGGCCAATTTTAATCTAAGAGAAGAAGTGAACACGAGAAGAAGTACATTTTTTGCAAGTGAAATAAAATTTGAAGTTTAAATTAACTGCAAGTGCCTTCTTTTTTTGGGAGACAACATCTTTTCTACTGCCACTACAAACAATAACAAACCGCCTAACAAAAGACCAGCTTGAGCAATTTTTCGGTGCAATGAGGTCTAGGGGCGAACTGTATGACCATCCCAGCCCATTGCAGTATAAGTATAGACAACAGAAGTATTTACTGGGTATGAATAATTTTTAATAATATATTGATGAACGCTCCCAATCCTTCTAAGCTTCTATATAACTGTTTTTTCGTTTGTGATGTCAATCTGTGTGCCGAGTTTGGTAATTGTAGTCGTAAATTAAATGTCAAATGTACTTACGTAGCTGTTACTGTTCTCATTAAGAATATATTATTTTAAACATTTAGCCAAAAAATAAAGAAATTTTAAGAAACAGCGCCAATGTAACATCTGATGACGTTGAGTGGCTGGACTTGGATTACCGCAAAGTTCCATATAGAGGAGGAAGTGGTTGAAAAGTCAGAACTCTTAGATCTGGATAGTTCGCTGGTTGAGGAACTTGACGAGCTCACAGAGGACGCATTCGAATATGTGGCTGGCTACATTATAAGAAAAACATTAAGCTAAGAGCGCGTCCACCGAGAGCTCGTTTACTTATGTATGTTGATCTAGTTTCTCAATGTGGACCAAAGAAACCAAATTCTACATTTTTGGCAAAGCTTAAATTTTAGAAAAACAATTTTTGGTGTGCCACAAAAGCTCATTTGTGAGCAACAAAAATCTATTACAACTTTTAGGTGTTGCAGGAAATGTGGACTTGCCCCTTGATATCAAGAAATTTTATTTTAATTAGAGTTAAGAATCTAAACCACAAATTAAAAGTCCAAAAACAATAACAAATTAATGGGGCATCGCAAGCTTTTAAAAATAATGTTATAAAAATATATTACGTTAGTCTGCCTTTTTATAATTCAAATCTATTATTTTAATTTAAAATAAACAAAATATTTATATTCCATCGTAACTCTCATTGGATGTATAACAAACGCACGATTGAGAGACAGTAGGTTACGCCATGCGCATGTCCGTTAGTCGCCGTTATTCGGCGACCAAACCTGTGACGTCACAAGTCATGGAATTCAGCGCCCGCTTTTGAATTTGTTCGAAAATCACCGACTTTTTTTACTGTATCGGCTCGTGGGGCTGTAATTCCAATCCGATTTTGAAAATCTTGCCAGCATATTGTAGGGAACTTCATACCGCGTCGATCGATAGGTCTTGGTGCTCTGTAGGTGCAATACATTTTAAAAAATAAGTAGTTAAAGTAAGAAAATGTTGCCAGGCCGAATGTTTGCATTCAAACTTATCGCTCAATTTTAAAGCTATGATTATGAAACTTGGCACAAGTCTTTATTTTCGATGCAGCCAGTATATATTTGAAAACCACCAAGACCTATCAATCGACTCGGTATGAAGTTCCCTACAATATGCAGGCAAGATTTTCAAAATCGGTCTGGAATTACAGCCCCACGAGCCGATACAGTAAAAAAAAGTCTGTGATTTTCGAACAAATTCAAAAGCGCGCGCTGAATTCCATGACTTGTGACGTCACAGGTTTGGTCGCCGAATAATGGCGACTAACGGACATGCGCATGGCGTAACCTACTGTCTCTCAATCGTGGCACGTACTCTATCTCCCTATCACTTTTGCACTCACAAATCGAAGCAGAGAAACCGAAGTCAAGAGAGAAAATTTGCTGTCTATTTTGCACTCACACTGTCATATGCCGTGGCACACAACGGCATGCGTTCTCTCGGAATGGACCACCAGGTTCCAGTGTTGCCAATTTGGCCTTTTTCCGCATTGATTTGATCTTTTTTAAACTACGTCAGCCGGAAATAATATTAAATGTCCCCTATCCAGAAAGTTGTCGTATTTTATTCATCAATGATATGATTAAATTATAGCATAGTGGCATGGCCTCATATTATATGATCTAATTATAGCGTAGTGCTATCAACATTTAATGCCTCGAAATCGTAATCAATATTACTTATATTCTTCTTTGTTCTATCGATAAAAAGCGTTTTTTCTGAAAACATACCAAAAGAGCTTTACAAGCAAAAATTTCGGTAGTTCAACCCGATTTACACAACTGGATGTACCAAGCTACAACTAATAGCAGTAAAGCTTACTGCAAGTGCACTATAAACTCAAAATTAAATCAAATTCGCGCAAACTTGGCTACAAAAAAAGCACACGCAAAGTGCCTTGCCTTTTACACAGCATATACTTAATGCAGACCATACAGTTGTCACTCAAATTGGGTCTTCGCCTCGCACGCTGCAATCAGATCAGCCAACTTCGTAGCAAAACTCGAGAAATGGCGTCGGCAAGTGCCGAAATAATAATTAATTGATAAGCTAATTATTGTAACTAACTGGTTTATTAACACATAGATGTACACAACTATGCACAGCTATAGCACAACTATAGCAAACCCACCCCCGAACCTGAAGGAGAGCTCTGCAAGTGTTTTGCATACAACGAACAGCATTTGAACCAGGCGATCAGCGAAAACAGTAGCAAGAAAGTACAAAACCAAAGGGAAACGCCCACGAGTTGTACCAATCGAGTTGTGCGTTGTCCAACTACACCACAACCAGTTGTGGCAACTCGCTGCTCGTATCAAAAGGTTTTGATACAGAATTCAGTTGGTCCAACATTGTACCAACCGTCCCAATTACATTGCAATCGGTTGCCGCAACCAGAAAAACTCACTCAAGTTGGGCAACTGAATTGGCCCATGTATGGTCCGGGTAAGAATGATAGGCACAAAAGTAGCACCAATGCCGATGCTGTAATTGACAAAGCCATAAAATTTATACATTTAAAAAATGAAAAACCCAAAAATTAAGAACAAATAACAATTTGTCATTTTTCTCTTTTTTTTTTAATTATTTTATTCTTTTTTGTCGTTTTTTCCGGTTGATCTGTCCTGCTTTTGTTGTTAACAGTTGGCAACACTGCCAGGTTCATTGCATCATGGACGCAAGCAGCACACAGCGAGAGAGAGAGAGAGAGAACGTGCACGGAGAGTGCGCGCATTGCGCAGCAGTGCTGCCAGAAACTCCGAAGCAACAATTGATAGATTTGGAAAAAAAGTTGTAATAAATTGCAAAAAAATTATAGGAATGTTGGCAATGAAAGTGCTAAATTATTAAAATGTTCGTTTATAGGTAATATAAAAATGTATTTAAGAAAAAATAAAACTAAATTAAAAAGGAACATGATTTCATATCTTAAACAATTATGTTAACATTTAATTAAAGAATACTTATAATGCTATCTAATTCGTCAGCTTCACTTAAATCAGCATACTTCTCATTGCCAGTAATTTTTGTCAAGTACTCATAAGGTAGAGCATAATTATGGCAATGTTTTCCGTGGCTGTGTAGTCCATACGTGGGAAAATAATTTGAAGTTTAATATGTTAAATTTATATTTTATTCGAATTATTGAAAATCAAATCTACCCTTATGCCAACCATACACGGGCCGATTTTAGCACAATCGGTTGCGGCAACCAGTTGTCACTCAAATTTTGTCTTTGCCTCGCACGCCGCAATCAGATCAGCCAACTTCGTAGCACAACTCGAGAAATGGCGTCGGCAAGTGCCGAATTGATAAACAATTGATAAACTAAATAATGCAATTAACTGGATTCTTTAAATATATAAATTAAACAAAAAACCGAAATTTCAGAAAAATATTTTAAAATTTTGAATTTTGTTAATAATAACAACAAAAAGAAAATCTGAATATCCAATAATGTCATTATTTTCTGCGAAACAATGCCGCTTATCAACGGCAGCAAAAGATCTTCAAATGTTTCGCACAAAACAACAGACAAGTACCAGGCGAACAAAAAAAACAGTAGCGGGAAAAACCAAAACGAAAAGGGAGACGCCCACAAAGATGTACACAACTATGCACAACTATAGCCCAACTATAGCAAACCCACCCCCGAACCTGAAGCAGAGCTCTGCAAGTGTTTTGCATACAACGAACAGCATTTGAACCAGGCGATCAGCGAAAACAGTAGCAAGAAAGTACAAAACTAAAGGGAAACGCCCACGAATTGTACCAATCGAGTTGTGCGTTGTCCAACTACAACACAACCAGTTGTGGCAACTCGCTACTCGTATCAAAAGGTTTCGATACAGAATTCAGTTGGCCCAACATTGTACCAACCGTCCCAATTACATTGCAATCGGTTGCCGCAACCCGAAAAACTCACTCAAGTTGGGCAACTGAATTGGCCCGTGTATGGTCCGGGTAATACACATTGTCCCATTTAATGTGTCCGAAATATTTTGATGCAGATTTATACACGGGGTCAACATTAGTCTGTATGCCAAATTTGGTGACTGTAGCTTTACTGGTGTGGGAGATTTAGGTCTTGCGATCTTGACACTTTATAAATTGACGATATACACCAACATGTGTACCAAATTTGGTTGCTCTAGCTTAAAGATAAAGCCAAAAAAAATTGCGTTCATACGTACAGACGGGCAAACGGACATTTCGCAAACCCAATATACTATTTTTCCCTTCGGGAACATAGTATAATGACAGACCTTTACGCAGCCTTAAAAGGGAAAAAATTATCGGCAGGGGGTGATGATCGCATCGCCAATGAGATGCTACAAGCTTTGGATACAGATGCACAATTTAATTTGTGAATAGGGTTAAACCAAATACAATTTATTTAACAAGATATCCAACGCAAAACAAAAATATGGCACAAGGGAACGCTTGTTTTTCGATAAACCGCTCTCTGGGCTCGAATGGTCGCACGATTGGCCGCACTACTTTGAGAGTGTAAAATGCTTAAAATAGAAGGCGCTCTCAACCTCACCAAGTATTGATAAAAATCTGGACACAATTCAAACCCCAAAATACTACGCGAGCTTAGCGCGCGTATGTACATATATCTACGCACTCGATCTCTTTCATAGTTGCTTTGTCTCACTCTACGATTCGGTGGCATCTTGAAAGAAGCCAGCGAGATTCACAATTCAATATCAGTTTGAGTCCAAGATTCATGTTCTTTTGGTGTCGGCACTGACATTTGTACCCTGGTTTAAATAAATTGATTCTAATACTATTGTCATGCCGTCCGATTAATTGTATGTTTTTTTTTGACGCGGACTATGTTTTGTTTTGTAGAGTAGATAAATGTAGGGAATTATGCGCATCATATACTATACTACATGTGAAATTATTGTCTTTAATATAATGATACATGTACAGGGTATTCTGTAGTTCAAAATGCACCATATGCGCGTTCAGAAAATATAATCTTAATTGGCACTGATGGAAAAATTTAAAAATTGAATGTCTTCGGATTACCGAAGCTATATACCCTAGCAGGAATTAATTTTTATACAAAACTTAATTTTTGTCTGATTGCTCCTACACTGAAAAAAAAGACCAGGTTCTAAGATCAAGAATACTCATCTTAAATATTTTGTTCTTAAAATAAGACCATTTTAAGACAAAATTACTAAATCTAAGAATATTAATCTAAAATACAGAGCCCTAATACAAAAGTTGGGCTTATTTAATGTATAATTGAGGAGTGGTGCAAATACCTGAGTACTACATTGATAAATTTAGCTTATTGTTAAAAAGAAAAAAGAAAAAGCCTTTATGAGATAAATATTTCCATTTATATATACATATGTACGTACATACATATGTTGTATATACATAAATTTACATGTACATACAGTGGGGAGCAAAAGTGATTCCACATTCAACACTTTTATGTTTCAGCGCTCATAAATTCTAAACGAATGAAGTAAATCAAAAAAACTTTTTTTTCCAATACTATACATATAATTCTTAACAAATAGGACCATATAGCGAAAAAATATAAGAAAGAATGTAATAGTTAAAAAATGCAAACAATGGCAAGTCGCATGTACTCACTTTTGCACCTTCTATGAAAAAAGGAAAGTGAATACAGTATTAATATTTTGTCCATAGACCCTTATTATCTATTACATTTTTTATGCGGTTTGGCATACTTTCGGCCAAATTTTTTATAATTTCTTTTGGAGTTTGTTTCCACTCCAGTTCTACACGTCTCCAAAGCTCATCTAGGCTGGATGGGGCTGATTGATACTGTCCGAGCCGTCGCTTTACGATTGACCACAGATTTTCAATCGGATTGAGGTCGGGACTTTGAGCCGGCCACTCCATCAACTTAAAATTTTGGTTTCCCAGCCATTCTCGAACAATTTTTGCAGTGTGCTTTGGATCCCCATCTTGTTGAAAAATGATTTCCTCTTCGGGGTATGCACACTTGTCAAGAATATTTGGAAGATGGGTTTGCAAAATATTCAAATATTCTTCCTTCCGCATTATCCCATCAATTTTTTGCAATGGTCCAACGTGCCACCAAGTAAAGCAACCCCAAGCCATTATATTTCCACCTCCATGCTTTACAGTTTGCTTCACATGATGTTTTTGAAGCTGGGCGCCGGGCCTACGCCAACAATACTGTTTCCCATCCGACTGAAATCGGTTAAACTTGGATTCGTCCGACCAGATAACACGTTTCCAGTCTTCTACTGTCCAGTTTTTGTGATCCCTTGCAAATTTCAACCGAGCCTTGACATTTTTCTCCGATAGAGCTGGTTTGTTCTTCTTCACAGTTGCGATATATCCAATGTTAGCAAGCGCTCTTCTAGCTGTCCACCGACTTACGTTTTTATTTATTGTCCTAGAAGCCTCCTTTGGTGTTAAAATCTTATTTTTTCGCATTGCCGACATCATAAGTCTTGCGTCAGAGTCTGTTAAGAGGCGATGGCGACCTTTAACCCCATGGTTGGAACAAACATTACGTCTTTTTTGCACCTTGACCACCAAAGATTGACTTACTTTCAGCTTCTCAGCAATAGTACGTGTCGAACAGCCATTTTTAGTAAGGCAAACAATACTATTTTCGATATTTGGCGATAATTTCTTCATTTTTTAGCAAAAAGATAGAGACTAACTTCTCATTCGCGAAATCTGCTTCAAACTTATTATAAGAAACGTGTGGTTCTCTGAATTATGCCATCGAATAATGTTTAAAGAATAAAGAATAATATAACGGGAAATCTGCTGATAACAAAATAAGAAGAACGACAACAAGTGCGAATAACAGAAGGTGCAACAGTGAGTACATGCGACTTGCCATTGTTTGCATTTTTTAACTATTACATTGTTTCTTATATTTTTTCGCTATATGGTCCTATTTGTTAAGAATTATATGTATAGTATTGGAAAAAAAGTTTTTTTGATTTACTTCATTCGTTTAGAATTTATGAGCGCTGAAACATAAAAAGTTGAATGTGGAATCACTTTTGCTCCCCACTGTATGTATGTAAATGTGTCTATAGACATATTTTATGACATATACGAATATAAAGAAAGGTTGAAAAAACATAGGCCCAATTGGTTTCTTTATCGTAAAATATGTAGGTGTACGGTACACCGTGTACCATAACTGCATAAGAGCATAGCATAATCTGCAATATACATACATTCATACATACATATGTATGTATGTAGTATGCAATGCCTCAAAAAATATTGCATCTTCGTTTATTGTCATATTCATAAGTCGACTCTTGCAACGGTTCATTTTGTTAGAGACGAATGCCACGCAAATTTTTTTTGTCACGAGCATTAACGAAATTAACACGCGATAAAAAACGGCAAACGGCACACCACTAATAACGGTAAGCCGCGCTTCAGTCATATAATTATTGTCGTTTTTCTATGTGCGCCTTGTGCGTTGTGTCTTGTGCGAAATAGTGGCGCCAATGACGAAAAGAACTCTCGTAGCTAAACCAATGCAATAGAGCGAAAGGGCGCATTTGCTTATCGCTTTTGCGTTGGTTTGTGGCGATCGAGAGTTTGTGCAATTTGGTAATTTCAAGTTCAAGAGTGTCAGCAGCATCATGGAATCGGACGACGACAAAATATTGTCACTTTTGAAAACCTTCCATATGGAGGTTTTTACTCCCTGTACCCATAAAATGGGTAAAAAGGGGGTATTGGATTTGTGCAAAAGTATGTAACAGGCAGAAGGAGACATCTCCGACCCTATAAAGTATATATATTCTTGATCAGTATCAAAAGAGATTTCGATTTGGCCATGTCCGTCCGTCCGGATGAACGCGTGGATCTCAGCAACTACAAGAGCTAGAGACGCCAAATTTGGAATGTAGGTTCCTGTGTACCATACGCAGATCAAGTTTGTTTCCAATCTCTGATATGTTACCCCGTTCCCCCGCAAATCGATCAAAACGTTTTACAGCCGCAGTTTTAAAGATATAGCTTTGGGATTTAGCATGTACAATACTGTAGTCACTCTTAATATACTGTCCAATTTCAATTTTACTGTCAAATTTCACTTGGCAAGGTTTGCCTTCTAGAAGGCATGCTCATATACAAATTTTTGCATCGCGAAGTAGTTCCAAATACATGCAGTCTTTAATTCGCTTTTATACAGGGAGTAAACACATCAATAAGGCATACGATAGATGGCATTCAGCAAGGGGTGGTTGTTGTAATTTCAACTTCGTGAAACGCTCGGGATCTGTTTCATGGTTCGGTTTCCGAATTTGACGTTGGGAAGGCATAGCTGCATGCAATGCGGCGTTGCCTGCTCAATGCATGGCGTCAAAAGGTATGCAATTCGTTGCAACTTATATATGCCATGCAGCGCTTGCTGCTCATTGCATGGCGTCAAAAGGTATGCAATTGGGTGCAACATCTATATGACATGCAGCGCTTGCTTCCAAAAGAATGCGTTCGGAACCCATTGCTTTTGGATGGCTTTTTATAACAATAATAACAAATACGTATGTACATATATAATATATATTTCAAATTCCTTATTGCGTAATCTAATTATAATACAATTTTCAATTTATATCGGTGCTGTTGTTGCCATTGTGTTGCCGTTGTTGTTGCCGTTGTTGTTGCCATTGTTGTTGCCGTTGTCGTTGTTGTTGTTGCCGTTGCCGTTCTTTTTGCCGTTGTTGGTGTTGCTTGCAACGGTTGTCTGCGTGGTTTTTTTTTTTTTTAGTTTTTTCGCCTCTGTTGCAGCTTTGTAAGCCCTATTTTTAGCGCGACTGAAGGCTGTGCGCACATCCTTTGCGTAGTCCTCGTAGACATATCCATCTCTAGGAAAAACTTTCACAGAAAATTGAAAACCATAACATTGACATTGTTCAACGCATTATGGTTTCCAAACTTATAGAGGGATTAATACGTACCGTAAAGGGCTGCGTTGAGGCTCCTATATGAGTTTAGGGCACATTTAGAAAATGTGCCCGAAAAATTCATTTGCATAATTAAAGTTTGGGCCAACACCCTATTTGAATGCTTAATTATGCCTTCAGGCAATAGCATAACTCTTAACAGTTCAATCTAAAAATATGGAAAAGTTTTATGCGAATATATAGAAAGTTAAAAGTGTACATAAAGTTAACTTACGTATTTTGCGGGATTTGCAGAGATTTTCAACTCAATCTCCTCAAGCTTCTTCAAATTGCTTATCGGGAAGTCAACCGAAGAAGCCTCCTTGTGCAAGTGCGCCGCAGTCTTGTTTACCACCGCGAGGATGCTGGTTGTCTTGGCGAGCAAAATACTCATGGAATTTTCCAAATTTTCTATCCGCTTCTCTAGGCGCTGGAAGTCTTCGCTTTTGTTGCTGCAGCTGGGTACCTCGAAGATCTTGTCCATCTTCACAGTGACATAGTAACAAAAAATAAAATGTGTTAAAAAATAGCAGAAATTTGAAATAAAACACATATTTCACAAGTTACTGACACATCTTTTTAAACTGACCGTCGGCTGCTGATACTGGTAAAAGAAGAACGAATTAAATTGTTGTTAAGATATACAATTCAATAGCCATCTTACCAAATGACACATATTTAAATCTTTTTATTTATTTATGTATACTTAACTTTTTCTCCCGAGGTCATACGAAAATTTTTTATTCGACAGAGCCTCGTTAGCGAAAACAGGGGGCACCAAGCCATAACGGCAGTGGGTGATGTTGTCATTTGAAAAGGAGAGGTTTTACTCACGTCACTTTTCCATCAACCCCCCTTGTTATTTGTTTTTGTGTGTTATTTTTATATATACATATATTACTTACTCTTTTATCATATTGTATTATCAAATAATGCAAAATGTGCTAGTCATTTAATGAGTGAACTAGGGGCACTAATACTATTTTATGTGCCACATGTGGAAGATAAACATATTTGAAGGCTACTTCTGAGATTGCAAAAGATTCTACATTTTCAGAAACCTTTTTGTCAACGAGTACAATTCCTAAAGAAGTACTCGCGACAGGTGAATCAAAGAAGCTGACAACATTAAGAAATCTATGCCCATTCAAATAGCACACCTCGTCTCTTTTGGAGAAGCTTGAAATTTGTATGGCAACTCCGCTTTTCAAACAACATACGTTGTTCGGCATTTTAATTGACAGTGAAAAGTTTCGGAATGTGTACTTGAAAATATTACCATGTCTGTCAACTTTTTCCCCTATAATCAGCTGATCCTCCTTTCGGTGGCATACCGAAAATCTGTTGTATACCTGCTCCAATATTTTGTTTGTCTTTCGGACATTTCTCTTAATTTTCCCTAAAAAGTTTTCAAACTTGTTAGCCGTGAAGGAAGTTATGTGACCTACTTCCTCAACGCAATCAACTAAGTGCAGCATATTATGAACATTATATGTCAATGACTCTTCGGGATAAACATTAGTGAACTGCTCTACAAAGTGTACTATCAGGTCAAATATAACCTCAAGATGGGGAAGATATTTGCCTGACAGTAAAAGCCTATATGCGCACATTAAGAGGAGAAAATGATAATAACAATCATCTGAAACTACATTTTTCAACACCACTTGTCCTAGATACAACAAAAACTGCCTATGCTCAACAGCCTTCCATCTCGGAAGCTCTTCTAATCCCCGGAGCTTCCTATTGAATTCTGCAGGTAAAAACGATTTAAAGCTAAGAAGCTTTTCGGACATGTCATTAATATCTTGATTTCTTAACTTAAAACTATTTGTTTTTTTTCCTAGTATCAAATTTAACATTTTCCTACAAACACCTAAGTCTATCAAATGCATTGGATCAAGAGGAAATGCTGAAACCATGTCAATATTAAGACGTTCGAGGGAAAGTTGACTGTCATGGTAATATTTAAAGTGGTGGGCCAGGAGAGCTCGACTTCTAAAGTCGGAATTCCTCAATGGTGTACCTGCAGTAGCGCTATAAACATTCACATTATTTATTCGCTTGCCAACCTGGGTGCATTTCATACAACCATTGAAAGAACTTGTTCGTGGTGTTCCACACATAAATGCCCTGGCAGGTGCATCGCAAATGAAAGCACGCATTTTTAAGGAAACTGTCTTATTTCCGATTTTGAAAGTGGCTTCAGAAAGTTGAACAACTTCACTGACAAAGTCGTGTTCATATTGATCGACGTTAGCTGGCTTTTGGCTGCCAACGTAACAACCAATAGTAAAAACGTCACTGCCAGGAATGTTGTTCAAAAATCCTAAAATCGGCCACAAAGAGGTTTTCGAACTTTTGTAAAATGGGAGTCCATCCACATTAACATCCAATACTATTTCTTTCTCATTTATTAAAAGGTCTTCAATGGACTCTAAATAAGAAGTGATTCCAATATGCGTGTAATGCCCAGGGGACACACTCCGAATAGTTGCCTCCCTCGCCTTGACTTTCAATAAAGTCTTGACGGAAAGCGGAACGCTAATGTTCTCTGAGGATAAAACTTTCAAGAGCCTATCCAGTTGAAACTAGGTGAAATGGGTCTCCCTATACCAATTAATCAGTTTTGTGTGGAGACTGGGACGGGTTTCTGTATTTTGAGCGGAATAACGAGGAACATCGTGCATGACAATGTTCTCCATAGACTCACTCGAAACCTCGGACGAACAGACATTCATAAAAGTGGGCTCACTATTTTCCCTATCCAATTTAGCCAACTTCCATAGATTACTTCTAGAAAGTCCACTCATTTTATACGGATTTATTTCTTATGTAATTTATATTGTATTATTTGAAACCTATGATTTTTATACTATGTTCCCGAAGGGAAAAATAGTATATTGGGTTTGCGCAATGTCCGTCTGTCCGTCTGTCCGTATGAACGCAATTTTTTTGCCTTTATCTTTGAGCTAGAGCAACCAAATTTGGCACACATGTTGGTGTATATCGTCAGTTTATAAAGTGTCAAGATCAGCCCCCCACCCCCACCCCCTCCCCCAAAATTTGGGGAAAACCTGTATCTTCCACATTTTTAAAGCTAGAGTTACCAAATTTGGCATACACACTAAAGTTGAGATTCCTGACAGATCTGCATCAAAAATTTTTGGACCCACCCACCCCCACCCCCCCAATGGAGCAAAACCTATATCTCCCACACCAGTAGAGCTAGAGTCACCAAATTTGGCATAGAGACTAATGTTGGCCCCCTGGATAAAACTGCATCAAAAATTTTTGGACACCCCCCACCCCCACGCACCCAAAGGAGCAAAATCGCGTTTCTTTCTGAACTCACAAATAACCATATTATATACATAGGACTGGGAACATAGTATTCTGCAGTCGGGTGCGTCCGCCGTCGGACGCCGCCGCCGACTGCAACGTTCTTACTTGTAATCTTATAAAATCAATTTTGATAAAATCAAAAAAATTGCGTTCATACGGACAGACGGACATTGCGCAAACCCAATATACTATTTTTCCCTTCGGGAACATAGTATAATGAAGAACAGTGACCTTCGGTGTGCCGAAGCAGTTTACTTTTGTAGCAATGGTTCTTCATTCATTCAACTTTTGAATGATTGTACCTATGGTGGCTATGTGATACGGTGGTCCAATGTTTATAACATTTTCAGGAAACACACATTGTTTTTATTTAAATTATTAATTTAAACAAGCACAGATCCAATACCCCCTATTTACCCATTTTATGGGTACAGGGAGTAAAAATTATATTCATGGAAAATAAAACTCAAGCCAGTTTCATTGACTGAGCAAAATATGGAATCTATGAGATAATTTTTCGAATCACAAATTATAAATTCAATTTTTTTTTTTACAAAGATAAACTTGTTTACAGACAATTTTTTTAAAAGAACATTGCACTTGTACGGCCATGGTAATACAAAAATAACCTAATCAGCATTTACATGGGCAAGGAAGCGCTTTCAGCTTCTAAATAAGCATCATGTAAGCGCTTACCTCAGCTCGCGATTTCCCGCTGGGTAGATTTCATATGAACAGACAAACGGACATTTACTCGGCTATAGATGCTGATTATAAATATACATATACACTTTGTGTTACACTTTATTGACACTTTGAATAACCCTTTGCAAAAGTATAAACATTTTTAATTGTTATGTACTTACAATGATGGTTGCTTGACTGTAGTTCAGCTTGGTTTGACTTGTCCTTCTGTATGTACATAAGTACATACATATATACACAAATAAGTAAATACAATGTGCACGTTGATATAAATATGTATGTTATATACAAACATTAAGACATTTATCCAATGTTCATATACAATTTACATACAAATTAATATTTATGCACATATCAATTTACATACATATGTACATATGTATGTATGTATGTTTGTTTGCACATATGTATTTTATTTGCCGCACATGAAATAAATATACATATAAACACTTTATTATTAATCACCATAAACACAACAATATATTAATAATAAACACAAATACTTACGTTAAGTTCAATTTCACCGAAGAAAAGTATTAGAAAATTCACTTTTAAAAACACTTGTGTCAGCTTCCACATTCAATTTCTAATTGCAAGCTAAAACAGAAGCAATGTCCAGAAACAAGACAAAGGCGGAGAATAGACGCGCAAAGTTTCCGTTATTCCTATCCATGCATCTTTCATTATCGAGCCGTGCTTTTGTGACATGTTTGTTTACGTCTCAACTGGCGAACAGCTTGTACTAAAACCAATGCATGCAAAATTACGTCTAAGAGCAGGCAACGTCCCATGATATGCGCGGGCTTAGCCTTACCATATAGTGCCAAGTGAACTAATTAAATCTGCAGGCAAATGCTGTTTGGAAAAAAAGTGAAACAAACATACAGAATTATTAATTCCTGTAAAAATAAATTCAATAACTTTGTTAGTGTGTATTTTTCTATGCATACATACAAACATATACATACATATGTATGTACATATAAGCATGTCGGTGATCGTTTTTTGTGTTCTGTCTTTTGCGTATTTTTGCGCACATATGTATGTATGTACAAATTTATAACTTTGACAATTTATAGATGCCAAGATAACTTTTGAGAGCTTGAAGTATTGCTACAAGGATGACTTGCGCGAGGCTATACCGCCATTGGGTCTGCGGATCGAGTTCCGCGAAAATTATTTCATTGGCGAAAGACCGAAGTAAGTTGAACTAAATATGAAATTGTTATCGGAACGAAATGCCGAAGATAGACATTTGTTCTGTTTTGTTAAACTTGTTTTATTGAATTATTTTATTAATTTGTTTCAGTTCGGAATAGATGACGAAACATTGTCAGCTCCCACAAGGCTAACTGACTGGGTTCAAAAATGTTCGACTTGGAAGTTTGCAGAATTGTTAACGACATTGTTTATAAGGGAACATTGTATTAAAATAGTTATTACTTAGCTATAAGAAGCAAAAATTTTGAATTATATAAAATTAATTATTTTGTACTTTATAACGAGCTTATATATATTATTTGCAACTCAATTAATCTTAAGGGTTTTGACCAACACTTTTAATCTTATGAAGTAGGTGCAAGGTGTAAGAAAGCGTGCCTTAAATTAATTAATGAATTTACATCCCCACCTTTACACTTATATAGACTAAATAACAGTAAAACATATGATAGGGAAAAGTATAGATTAGAAATTATTATTATTTAATTTTAAGAATATTAAATAAATAAACAAGAATATATAATATCATTTTTATATTTTGGGTCTAGAAAATAAGAAAAATACCTTTTAAAATTTGAAGAAGTTTGGGCTTATTTCAAGAATTAAACTCTTGAAATTATAATACTTTTTGGTCTATAAATAAGAATAACTCTTCTTAAAATACTAAGAACTTTAATCTTATTTTATGAATTGAATTCTTGAAATTATAATACTTTTTAGTCTATAAGTAAGAACATTTGTTCTAAAAATATTAAGAGGTTTTATTCTTATACTTATATTTGTGGTCTTGAAAATATAAGAACATTTTATCTTCATTGTAAGAACTTGGTCTTATTTATGAATGTTCCTAAAATCAAGATGAAAATTTTTTTTATAAGAACTGCCAGTTCTCGAGCTACTTCTTAGACAAAAATTCTTGTTCTGAGACCAAAATCTTAATTTTAGACCCTTTTTTTTATCAGTGTATGTGGTTCGATTTTGATAAAAATTATAGGAAATTATTGCAAGTTTAATAAAACTCTCATTTAGTTTGGACAAAATATTTGTATAAACAAAAAGTTTGATATACTCAAAAATTGTCCGATTTTGACCAAATTTAGTCAGATTGTAAAAACTATTTAGAAAATCTGCATGGTAAAGTTTGGTAAGGATACCTTTATAGAAAAAAAAGATTTTTCATACAAAAACATTGTTGTGAACCGATCATTCCTATGGCATCTATATGTTATAGTGGTCCGATCCAGTTCCGACATATGTACTGCCTGCAGCAAAAAGAAGGGTCTGTGCGAAGTTAAATCACGATAGCTTTAAAACTGAGAGACTAGTTCGCATAGAAACAGACGGACAGACGGACATAGCTATATTGACTCGACTATTCATGCTGATTCAGAATAAATATACTTTGTTGGGTTGGAAACGTCTCCTTCTGACCATTACACATTTCGAGACAAAATTAAAATACCCTCTGCTACGATATAAAAAGGATTCGAACGTTAACAAAGAAACACGACCCAAAATATTTAGTGATCGTTCAGTTAAACATTTATGATACAAAATGTGTCCATTTATCCTATAGTTAAGCGCAAGCCACTACAAAATCAAATGTTAGAAATCTAGAGCGAGCGCGCCTGGCACTGCAGAGCAAAAAGCCACCTAAGCAACCGAGAAAAAAGTTATTCCAAAAATTTCGTTGTTCATTCATTGTATGGGCGTTGGACAACTTGCTATTTATATGGTCTTTGCAGCAGCGAACATACAGAAATTTGTGGGAAAATGGCGACGATACTGAGAAACAACAACAATAGCAAGCAATCAGAAATGTGCGCGAAAATGGCGACAATACTGAGAAACAACAACTGCACGCAAGATGAAATGTTCTCGAAAATGGCGGCGACGCTCAGCAATAACAACAACAACGTATATACAGAAATGTGCGTTAAAACGGCGACGATGCTTAGCAACAACAAATACAACAACAGCGTAGAAACAGATTAGTGCGCGAAAATGGCGACGACAGTTAGAAACAACAGCAACAAAAACAGCGTACAAACAAAAATGTCCGCGCAAGTGGTGACGATGCTGATAGGCTATTCACACTGAGCATATCAACGGGAACGCATGGGAAGATGGTGGATGGTGGAACACCGATTCACACTGCCACCATCTACCATCTACCATTCGAGCGCATCTGCTGACAGCTGCTCGTCCACGTCACAGTTTATGTCAGAAACGTCCGCGGCTGTGGTAGCAGCAGCACTTTTTGAGGATGAAGGTATTGAAGTAATGTCGATGTCCACCCAAGGTATAGATTCCACAATAACTTTGGCCTTTGTGTCCAAAATCTCCGTGTTTTTAGCTAAGTACATATGTAGAAGTTGATTTGATTAAATAGTCAGATCTAGCCTAAAACAATTGACACAATACGTACAATATACTTAACAGAGACGTGGACTTCACAAACATTCACAATGATTTGCTGTTAGATAAAACATTTATAAATTGTTAGATATGCTACCAGCTACACAACTGTTACCTATTAGATACTTTCGCAACCGCAATTTAAATTCCAGAGGACTTGGGTGATAGTGCAGACCACCTTTTGACCGCATCGCTCCGAAAAAGTGCTCCAGTTGATCCTGTGATATCCTGCTAGTAACGATAAATTCTATTTTATATTTCTCCGCTAAATATCCGAACATCATGTCCAGCGATATGTTGCTAACAATGATGCCTTTTTGAAATGGCAAGCACTTTTTGCTGTTTGGCACTATTTGTGTGGACATCAGTGAAGTCATTTCATTCAAAATTGTCCGCTGCGCCTCCAGATTTTGGCCGTACGGTTGCTTGGTCGGTATACTATTGCTGGTTGACAGCCTAACATTAAATACGTCAAACCAATCGTTTGCCAGTTTAATAAAGTCGGCCGTTTCGCAAGCGTTGTAAACGTCCAACCCCAAAGAGTAGCATCTTCTAATAGCACTTGCTGTGCTATTGGAAAGCAATTGTGTAGCCAATTTTACTTTTTGCCGGCAAGCAGATCGCACATTTAAATGGTCATCAGTGACTTTCCATAAAATGGATAAGTCTGAAGACGATGTGTGCTGCATGGCTTGTTTTATAGTTTGTCGCGTAAGAATTTTCCCGTTAATAATCAACCCCGAGTCGAGGAAGTGATTCCTGACTAATTTGATAAGGTGCGGTACATCAGCAAATACAAACACCTTCATTGTCGCGTTAGCTGGGTGCTCAAACCATGTTTTTTCTATATAAAATAAATTATTAATTAATTTATAGAAATATTTGTTAATATACAACATTCCTACCAGGTGAAATTCCAAGATTTCGCCATAATTTATAGTTTCCAGGTCCCATATCGGAAACTACACCCACTACATGGTAGCTTGCCGTGTATAGATTTTTTATCAGCATATACAGGATTTGGGTCGTCATGGGCTTGTCGTAGTCAAAATAGACTGGTTGTTTCCATGACTTACGCAAACCCTGCACCATTGCAACTTGCACATAGCTTCGGGGCGGCTGTACAGACTCTTGGGAATAGTCATATTCATATGACGATGAAATTTTCATTTCATCAAAAAAAATCAAGCAGATTTTGTCCCCCTCCTCCATGTCAACGGCATTGTCCATTAAGCCGAGCACAAAATCGAGTGGCCCTGGTATAATTTCCACCGTATACAGCCATTTATCCAAAGTGGATAAGCATGGCAGAGGAAATCCCTTTTTAAGCAGATGCCGATACGCGCGGGGTCCAGCCGCATGCAGGCAAATTGCATTAGAAATGTCCTCGGAGTTCCATTGCACTCTTTTGCCGCCACTTTTCAGCTTCTTAATTTGCGTATCAGTAAAAATTACTTTTAGAGATTTGGCCAATGCTTCCATTTCCTCCAGCTTTTTGGAGAGGGTAGCATTTTCCTTTTCTAATTGACATTTTTCATTTTTGAGGCGCAAATTTTCTAATGCAAGCCCTGACTCAACAACTTCTTTTCTGTAAATTTACCATATTAATTGATGGTAAAATAGTAAAAAAGTATACGTACTCAGTTTGGCAATTGAAATCGAAAAGATTATCACCACAATCAGATGGCTTGTGCTCCCAGAATATTTCTTCTGGCTCCCCCTTTTGTGGAACAGCATTAGGCAACAGTCGCCTGCGCTTTGAAGCATTTTGAGAAGCAAAATAAAAGTCGCATTCCTTAAAATGCTTGTCGCAAATTTTGCTATTTTCCATTAATGGAACACCAACTGCCTCCGTCCATAATTGTCTTTTTTTTTTTTTTTTCGTTTTTTTGGAACGTGAACACTGTTCGACGTTCTCGAGCGGCAAATTGAGCAGTACTGGTTGCGCATTTTTATTTGATCTAAATAAATACAAATACACAAACACACATTTAAAATTGGCAAAGCACTAACCAACAAATACACACAGTTTTAATAACATTATGTAAAATTTTAATGTACAGTGTAATATAACACATTAAACATTAAAGTACATTTAAGACACAAAAAGCTGTATGTATTCACTGGTCTGCCAACATAAGAAAACACAAAAAAAAAAAACCAAAGCAAAATACGTTTTCTGCCTAAACACGAAAAAACCTAAAAAAAAAAAAATGCATGAAATCATCCGCAACAGAACCGCTCACCACAAAGTTCGCTGTCGTACTGAAAAATAGGACAGCGAAAAGAGGGCAGCCAAGCGGAACACGACACCTTGTATTAGTACATCTTGACGTCACCTTGTATTAGTACATCTTGGATCGCACGACCATTTCGAGCCCAGAGAGCGGTTTCACGAAAAACAAGCGTTCCCTTGTGCCTTTTTATTGTTCATCGTTGGATATCTTGTTAAATAAATTGTCTTTGGTGGAACTGATGGTCAAATTTCGGCACGAGTAAAAGTATGGGACCATCACGCCAGATGATGGTGGATGGTAGATGGTGGCTCAGTGTGAACAGCCTATGAGCAGCACCAAAGACATTTAAATTAACAAGAAATCCAACGAGGAACAAAAAAAATGGCACAAGGGAACGCTTGTTTTTCGATAAACCGCTCTCTGGGCTCGAATGGTCGCACGATTGGCCGCACTACTTTGAGAGTGTAAAATGCTTAAAATAGAAGGCGCTCTCAACCTCACCAAGTATTGATAAAAATCTGGACACAATTCAAACCCCAAAATACTACGCGAGCTTAGCGCGCGTATGTACATATATCTACGCACTCGATCTCTTTCATAGGTGCTTTGTCTCACTCTACGATTCGGTGGCATCTTGAAAGCAACCAGCGAGTTTCACAATTCAATATCAGTTTGAGTCCAAGTTTCATGGTCTTTTGGTGTCTGCACTGCATATTTATACCCTGGATTTAATAAATTGATTCTAACAATATTGTCATGTCGTCCGATTAATTATGTTTTTTTTGACGCGGACTATGTTTTGCTTTGTAGAGTATATAAATGTAGGGAATTTTGCGCATTATATACTATAATACATGTGAAATTATTGTCCTTAATATAATAATATTAATAATACATGTACAGGGTATTCTGTAGTTCACAATGCACCATGTGCGCGTTCAGAAAATACAATCTCCCTTGGCACTGTAGGAAAAATTGAAGTTTTTCTGGCATTAGACAAATTTTTGAACCGAGTATCAATAATTTGTCTTTTAAGTTGTGGATTTTAATTTTACAGAAGGATGGTGTCACTGTCATTTTTTGTTCAAAAATTCGAACAAGAATTCGAACGTTAACAAAGAAACACGACCCAAAATATTTAGTGATCTTTCAGTTAAAAATTTATGACACAAAATGTGTCCATTTATCCTATAGTGCAGCGCAAGCCACAAAAAAACCAAATGTTAGAAATCGAGAGCGAGAGCGCCCCAAGCACTGCAGAGCGAAAAGCCACACCAAAAATTTCGTTGTTCATTCATAGTATGGGCGTTGAATATTTTGTCATTTATATGGTCTTTGGTTAACCAAGTTTATACACTCTCTCATGTCCTCACGACTGGCGTATCATCAAGACAACGCCAATCTCCAAAAAAGGAAAAAGATCTGTGCAATTTTGAAAACTTTCGTCCCATATCCTTGCTCTCAGTAGGTTCAAACACACTGAATGCAATATTAAACAAGTAAGAGTGCTATAGTTAAGTATACTCGACTACAAACTGTCTTTACCGAGGTCTTAAATTTCGGATCGCATCTTCGTACACACATACACATACACAAAGATGCGCACACACAAGCGACAGTTTGTTCGCATGAGGCATTTTAAGTGGTGGATGTGCTGGATCAGATTTTTTGAATTTACCTTGAAGATATCTTATCGGCTTGAAATTAAAAAGTGGCACATAAAAGGCGATGATAAAATTAAGATGCTTTCTCAAAAAAGGAAATTGAGAAAAAAATATGGAAAGAAATGGCCTTATGGTTTTCGGTTGCATAACTGCATCGGGCATTGGAAATTGAGCATTTTTTAATGGTGTGATGGACCAGTATAAGTACATTGATATACTAAAAATAAATTTGAAAAGTAGCGCTGAGAAACTTGGTATAGTGTCAAAGTTCTACTTCCAAGACAACAACCCTAAACATAAGGCCATGATCACACGACTCTATCTCGCCTATATCACGCCTCATTTATTGTAGACGCCACCACAGAGTCACGAAATAAACCCAATAGAGCATGTGTGGAATATGCTCAAAAAAAAAATTTGAAAGCACCACATAAGCAATAGAAACCTGGTGCGACACGCATTGCAACAAGAGTGGTCCGGACATGGGACTGATTATATTGAAAAGTTTGTGATGTCAATGCCAAATCGCCTCAGAGAGGTAATTAAAATGAAGGGACATCCTACTAGATACTAAGTTTGTAGTTTGTAGCTTATATTAGTAGTAAGCGTACGTAGACTTTTTTTGACGCAGATATATGAATAATTCTTGTTTCTTATTACTAATTTAAGATACAGTTTGAAATGTTACTGTTTTTGCTCGTTATTTTTAAGTAAATAGATTATTTTATAAGCCTGCATCAAATTTTTTTGATTAATAAAAATTTAACAAAGTTACAGCGTGTTTCGTTCAAATGTATAGGGAGCACGGTGACTTCAGTGGCACACTGTATATTAAAGAGTTCGTGCTGACTGACTGACCGTCATCGCACAGGATGTTGAAATTTTCACAGTAGGTCTCATCTTTGATGAAAGTGCACACTAAGACGGGATTTTGGAAAATTCCACCCACTGTTGTATGAAACTTTTTTGTCTACGATCCAATCGGCTTCGAACTCATTTTCAAAGATCTGCACAAAAATTCATTTGACACGTATTTCACTGATTTTGGAAAATCCACACCTTTGGGTCTGGGGGTCTCAAGGTTCTATGGGTGACAGTCTAATTTTAGTCCAATCACCTTCAAATTCAGTTTGTCCTAACTTAAATAAATTCGATACGTGTCTCATCGATTTTGGGAAATTCAACACCATGGTCAGGAAATCGGTGGAAAACTCTGGCACTCGACATTTTGAATTTGTTTTTTATTATCGTCCGATTGACTTCAATCGCATTTTCAAAGCTCTACACAAATATATTATAGGTGCAGTACCTAAACATTTTGGAAATTCTATAATATGTTATACATAATTCGAGTGTGTACTTATAAATAATACATTTAATTTTCGAATGTATGTACATACATATGTCGGTAATCTCTGCTGCCAAGGACCGTTTTATCACAATTAGCAGTCGTTTTTACGTTTCGATAGTTTATTTCGTATATTCATTGACATATGTGTTAATATGTTTGTTTCACAATTATTCTCGATGTCAATTATTTCGAATAATTCAGATAATTGAACTTTTCCGAACACGCAACTTCTCTCCATCGCAGTAGAGGAACCATTACTCAATACAGATACTCTATTAATGCTGTCAACTTAACTCAATAATTGATATTCACCTAATTCTATAGTAAGGGTATTTCTTCATTCCTACATTCGGCCATCCTACAGCCACATTCGTCTCGCATAATGGACACCATATCTTCATGAACATAAATGGCATGGTGCAATTTCCGTACAATCCGATATAGATACTTCTTTAGTTTAAGTCCAGACCCAAACTGCGTACGCTTTATAGCTACCCGATCGTTGAGCTCATATCTTGTTGTATTCATGTTGTAAGATTTTCTACTTTCTTCTTGAATTTTTTATATGTTTTTCTTCTTTTTTTTCATCCTGGTAAATCATATAGACACTTTGCTCTAACATATCCTTAATTTCTTTATCGTATTCAGTTTTAATTTCCAAGCCGGTAAGCGATATTTTCGTTCTTTTAGAAGGGGAAAAATGTATATACTTCGGAACCCTTCCTACGTTTTTATACGAGGCTTAAGATCTTCGGCCAACAACTTAATCAATAATTTTGCGACAATCCTGTTAATGCGCTCGACTTGTCCCTTACCGCGCGGAACTCCTCGCTTACCCAGTGGCTCGTGTGTGTGCGGCTTTGTGTGTATGCATGTGTAAGGAGACGAAGATATGATTGAAAGTTTTAGACCTGGGTACAGGGAGTTTCGTTGTCGGGTATACTCGACTAGAGCATCCTTACTTAAATTTATAATTTGTTACTTATACATATGGAAAATATTTTAATGATTTTACTTTTCATTCCTCGTATTCAAACTCTGCATTGGATCTAACAAGTGAAATTAAATGATGAACTTGGTAACTTATTACGTTGGTCCGATAAAATATATTTAAACACTGGAAATAGTCGCTCTACACTAACTTGGGTACATGGGATTGCTTAAATGATCTCAGCTATGCAACTCAAGGAACTTGGACTTCGCTACTCCAAAATTTCATGAGATTGGTGCTGAGCGGCATTCTTGTTTGTCGTTCATACATGAGATGATCAGTATCCAAGCGCTAATTTAAAGACATCGCTAGATCTTCACAGGCAGGATTTGGATCTATGTTGCAAAGAAAGTCACTCAGTGTTTTTGGCGCATGACATGCTTGACTGCATGTTGTGGGCTCAGCAGGAGTTGAAATATTTACTAACAGAATAAAAAAAAATTTAAGAGATAATTTTATTTGATATGGCAAAATATTACATTTTATGCGCAATTTGAAATACAATTTCTCAAATTCACGAGTACAAATGACTAATAAAAAATAAAATAAATACAATAAAATTACTTTTATTCTCGGATCGAGAAAAACGGCTGCGTTGAACAAGTCATTGTCGAATAGTTTTGACTTTCTTTTATTTAATGACTGTAGTAATGCAACTTGAATGCTATTAGGTGGAAGGTTTTCAACCTCGAGTATAATATCGATCATAATAACGTATAAGTCGCTGTAATATAATTTTACGGATTGTATGTTTTTACAAATTCTGCAACGAAGCTCCAGTTGTCATCACTTATTAAAAAATCCACATAATCGGAGCTTAATAACGTGACAAATTCCTTCAACTCGGATAACCTCTGAAGCATATTGTATGTAGAGTTTTATCTAGTCGCATAATCCAGAAGTGGTCTCTAGTAACCACCATTTTGCAAGAGATTGAGGTATGTTTGGTTTCTTAATTTTCTCACAACATATCGCACTTTCTCTAATATTTCTTTGATTGTATCTATTTTCAATATATCATTTACGCAATGTTTTGTAGTAGCATCGGAATTTAGTTACGGTAGCTGAATAAAAACTTTCCAATTGCTATCAAGCTATGTTCAGTGGCATTTTCTTCTATCGAATTTTTTAAGTTGGCATTCAAATCACTTATCGTTTTTATCATGTTGGACCCATTTTAGAATAATTCAGTTCAACAATTGCCTTTTCTACGTTTGATTTGCTTATTTCCTTTGTAATTATACTATGTTCTCGAAGGGAAAATGGTATATTGGGTTTGTGAAATGTTTGTATGTCCGTATGAACGCAATTTTTTCACATACCCATGAAGCTAGAGCAACCAAACTTGGTACACATGTTGGTGTATATCGTCAATTTATAAAGTGTCTAGATCGCCCATAAATAACTAATTATATAGGACTGGGAACATAGTATTCTGCACTCGGGTGCGTCCGACTGTAACGTTCTTACAAAGAGTTATTTTGTGGACGCGTCATTTTTGCACTGATCGAACCAACAGGCAAAAGTAAACTGATCAAGAGAGAACGATTGAAAAGAACACTATAAAGGTGGGAACTCACTTCAATCTTGATCGCGAGCATCATTGTATGCGTATAGTTGAGCGATAGTATGCAAGTGTGCGTTGTCCGTGTGAGCTTTGTCTGTAATCGCGCTCATCTTGATCGCGATCACAGCACGATTGAGAGGGCTCATACAGTGGACCGCAGCTTATTTCGTGCAGCTAAGAACTGAAAATTGAAATTGTTACTGCGGCTAAACTATCAAAGATATCAATAAAGTTTAAATGCAGAAATTTAAGGTTTAACATTAACTTTATAATAAACATAAACAATTTTATTAATTGTAAAAACAAAACAATAATATATACCAAAAACATAAATTTAGGGCTTTTTTCACGCCGCAGCTTATTTCGTGCAGTTACTTTTTAATAACATATTGTTCTTAATTCTAATATTTAATACTTAGTATGTCCTCCTTTGTTTATAATGACTTTCTTCAAGCGGTTTTCCATGGAAGCAACCAATTTTTTGTCGTCTCTGGTGGAATTTTTTGCCATTCCTCCAATATGGCACGTTTTAGCTCAATTGTTGGATATCTTGCGTTTCCGTATGGCGGTGTCCAAAATTGCCCACAAGTTCTCAATAACGTTTAAGTCTGGTGACTGTGCTGGCGTTTTGATTGAATTTTAAATAATAACAAAAATTGCCTCTTCAATACTTATATTTACAAATTAACAACTATACTAAATATACAAACTTAAAGCGACTTATTAACTAAACCATTCTTTCGAATAACGCGCTTCTTTTGCAAGCGGAGGGCCTTGCGCAGTTGCTCTTCTGCTGATCCTGACAAGCAAAAGGTTTGAATTGATTCTGAAAATATACATGAGTAAATATAAATGTAATATTTAAAATTGAGTTTTATTAGTAATGCCAAAAACTTTTGTGCATTAATAGTTACCGATGATTGCGCAATAAAAATGTTTAAGAATAAAAAGGCGCAGCCTTGAACAGATTGCAATGCCTTTTTCTCTAAACAACCACAAGATATCTCTAAACAAGCACAATATATTTATGTATATATGTATAATTATATGTAGACACATGTTTTGTAAAAACATTCACTTTTGATTGCTCTGAAATTTTCACTTAACTTACTCGTTCCACTCGCGCAAAAAGAATGACGGACGACAAACGTACGGCGCGTGCCCGAAATCGATGATAGAAAAAACGATGAATAGAGCAAAAGAATGAAAATTACAGAAACAACAAGCACTCTCGTTTTTTGTGGGATAAAAATTGCACAAACAACAAACCCAATAGATTTATCTTTTTGCATCATCTCTTCGTGTCTATTTATGCCAATGCATCAGCCAATGCAACAGCCGTGGGCCAACCGTGGGCCACAATGCATCGCCTATGCATCAGCCGAGGGCCAACTAGTGGCATTGATTTTGCTTTAGCCATTGTGAGCCTAGCCCAGGCTCGGGTATTAATGAAAATCTGAAGGATTGGTATAATTTGCACAATGTTTCTAGAAAATGTGCAATACATTTGATTAAAATTCTGCAAATGGCGAATTTAAATGTAAGCGCATTTTATAAGTCCGATTGTCCGTCAAAATTGAATATTACTAATATAAGCGGTGGTCAATACCTGCACATTGGTTTACAAAATCAGTTAGAAAAATTGGCAAAAACTGTAAAGTTTGATCATAAATTGAGTTTTGATATAAATATAGATGGACTACCTCTATTTAAAAGTTCCAAAACCCAATTGTGGCCAATCTTAATTCCCAGTAAGTGTTTTTGTAGGTAAAACAAAGCCTAGCGATTGCGATTCATTTTTAAGCAAATTTTCCACTGAGTGCTTTGACATTTTAGACAATGGGATGAAAATAGGAGAGGACAATATAGAAGTACAAATTAGGGCTGTTGTCTGCGATGCTCCTGCAAGAGCCTTCATTACCGGTACTCTCGGCCACACTTCGAGACATGGGTGTGCAAAATGTACACAGGTAGGGAAAAAAGTTAATGGGGTATTGACCTATAGTAGTTCTTCGGGGGTCTTAATTACAAATGAAGATTTTAATGATAGAAAATATCCAAATCATCATCAATTAGCCTATTTAAGGGAAAAGTCAGCATTAGAAAAATTGAGAATTAACATGATTAGTCAAATACCTTTAGATTGCATGCACCTTATTGATTTGGGTGTTATGCGAAAATTTCTTCTTAGGTTAATGAGCAACAGAGTTTTCTATAAAGTGCCAATCGAGAATAAACAAAATATTTCCGACAAATTAGTCGCCATAGCTACTTTCATTCCCAAAGAGTTTGCTCGTAAGCCTAGATCATTAGAAGAGATATACCATTGGAAAGCTACAGAGTTCAGGCAGTTTCTCTTGTATACAGGGATTGTAGCTTTTCATGATGAAATTCATGATCATTTATATTATTTGTTTCTTTTGCTTCACTGTGCATATCGCATATTATGCTTTCCAATGTTGCGGGCAAACAATCTTCCCAATGCACAATCCATGCTAGACCTTTTTGTTTCGAATTTTCCCAATTTGTTTGGTGAAAATAGCGTGTCCTACAATGTGCACAGTCTTTTGCACATAAAGGAAACCGTTGAGCTCGTAGGTGACCCCACTTCAGGATCGTCATATTCTTTTGAGAATTACCTACAATCTATTAAAAAAATGGTTAAGAAACCAAACAAAATATTACAGCAGATTCATAGGAAAATCAGTGAAGAAAAGTTTTCAGCACCAATTCAAGAGACAGAACCCAAAATTGTAGGAGTTAAATGTTTTTATAGAGGGTGCATCTTAAGTTCAAAGGAACCAAATAACTGTTGCTTTATTAAAGGTTACATTCCTTTAATAATTACATCATTTTCTGATGAGGGCTTCTTTATAGGTAGAAAGTTTTTGAATAAATATAGTTTTTATGAGGAGCCCTTAGATTCCACAAGTTTAGGTATATATATTGTAGATATTGCTGACTATGATGTAGAAGAGAGGTTTCCTTTAAATCATTTAGAATGTAAGGGTCTTTGTATTCCACATAAAAATAGACTAGTAGTTATGCCATTGCTACATTTGTATTAGTTTTTAATACCTTTAAATATTGTTATAATTATCATTTTTATTACTTTAAATTTATTTTATGCATTGAAATTTTCTAATATTATTAATCTATTCTTAAGTCATGGCTGACGGAGGTCCAAACCCCAAAAAATTTAAGAAATTAAATTTCACATGCACAAGTAAGTGTAAATTACAACTATTACTAATACAATTGAACTAACATGAAATTTTATATTTACAGACAAGGAGAACGAGTGCTCTAAGTGCCAACTATGGGAGGAACGGCTTGCCGAGATGAAAGGTTACATTTTAAAATTTTACTTTTAAATTATTATTTTTAATAAAATTTATTTTTATTTTCAGAATCGATGAAACAGGAAATGGCCCGACAAGCCGACAATATGAAAGGTTGGTTTGAATATTTTTTTTTTTTTTGTCGTCTATTATTACTAATTCTATATTTATTTTCAGAATCGATGAATCAGGAAATTGTCCGGCAGGTCGATAAGATAAAAGGTTGGTTTGAATAATTTTGTTTTATATTTGTCTTCTGATGGTACTAATATTATTTTCTTTTTTAGAATCTGTGAAGCAGGAAATGGCGCTTCAGTTTGAGGCAGTGCTGGGCGAAATCGTGGAGGTTAAGGTGTTGGTCGGGCAAAATACGACTAACAGCACAAAAAGTAGCCTGTGGCATTTATTTCCCATAAAGAACTTTGATGACCTTGTTCTTTTGGACAAAAAAATCGAGAAGGGTCATCAAAGCGAATTTGTATGTAATTTTAAATATATATTGTTTTCAAATATTAATAAATTATTTCAAACAGATTGAAGTTTTGCACAAACTGCTGCAGCCGGGAGGGCTGGAGAAAAATTTGAAAAATGTTATTGTGGATGAGGTTGCCATGGAAGTGAACGTGGATGGGGTGCTTGGCAAGAGGTCTCTGAAAGACCTCAAGCATTTTTATGGCGCAAGCATCGGCAAGTATTAATGCACAAAAGTATTTGGCATTACTAATAAAACTCAATTTTAAATATTACATTAATATTTACTTATGTATATTTTCAGAATCAATTCAAACCTTTTCCTTCACAGGATCAGCAGAAGAGCAACTGCGCAAGGCCCTTCGCCTCCAAAAAAAGAGAATGATTAGAAAAAATGGATTAAATAAGCAAATAAATTAAAATAAAATTTTTAGACATAAGCGCCAGAAGGCAAATTTTTGTTTATAATTATAATTATAATTTTGTTATTCTTCTTATTAATTTTTATTTTGTTATTCTTTTTATTAATTTTTATTTTGTTATTCTTCTTATTAATTTTTATTTTGTTTTCAATTTTTTTTAGAAATAAATGTTTTGAAAATTATAACAATGTTTTTAACTGAGCTTTTAAGATTTTAGACACATCTACTAATCCACTCGGGTTGGTCAATAGACTAATCCACGTGGGTCAGTACATGGACAGGTCCACGCGGGCCAACCCATATATTAGTCCGCGTGGGTCAACCATATGCTAATCCGCGTGGGTCAACCCATATATTAGTCCGCGTGGGTCAACCGATATATTAGTCCGCGTGGGTCAACCCATATATTAGTCCGCGTGGGTCAGTCCATAGACAGGTCCACGCGGGTCACGCGGTGACTAGTCAGCGTGGGTCAACCATATGCTAATCCGCTTGAGTCAACCTACATACTAGTCAGCGTGGTTTAACCCATGGACTAGTCTACGTTGGTAAACCCATAGACTGGCCCACGCTGTTGCAACGCCGGACCGAGACGTCAGTTCCAATGACATCGTGTGTAAAAATGGTATAGGATTTTACATTTAGACGGGTCGACCCGTGGACCAGTACTGGCTCGTTTGGGTTAGTCAGATGGCTAGTCACAGGTCAACCCACACAACTGCAGGGATATGTTCGTCTCTTACACATGCACGCACACATACATAAAGCCGCACACACGCGAGCCACAGCGTACGCGTGGCATTTTAAGTCGTGGCTGTTCTTCTTCCCCCCCTCGCTCAAGTACTGAATCTTGTTCGTTGAATATCTTCCGAGTTTATTATCCGATCAACTTGAAACAGATTAAGAGTGACCGAAGTAGTGTACATGCCAAATCCCAAAGCTATATCTTTAAAACTGTGGCTGTGAAACGTTTTGATCGATTTGCGGGGGATCGGGGTATAATTTTATAGATTGGAAACAAACTTGATCTGCGTATGGTATACAGGAACCTACATTCCAAATTTGGTGTCTCTAGCTCTTATAGTTGCTGAGATCGACGCGTTCATACAGACGGACATGGCCAAATCGAAATCTCTTTTGATACTGATCAAGAATATATATACTTTATAGGGTCGGAGATGTCTCCTTCTGCCTGTTACATACATTTGCACAAATCCAATACCCCCTTTTTACCCATTTTATAGGTACAGGGAGTAAAAATAGCAAAATCTAACATTGCCCATTTTTGACACTGTCAAGAAACTCTTTACACATATTGTTTCATGAATATAAATTCAAAATTATTAAGGATTATATAATATTTTTGGCTTATTTTAATATTTAGTATGCCCTCCCTTGGCATTAACTACATGCTGGAGCCGTTTTTTCATGGAATGAACCAATTTTGGTAGGTTATACTCAAGGCGGATTTTCTGCCACTGTTCCAGAATAAAAGCTTTGAGTTGATTTCGGGTTTTAGGCTTCCCTTTTCCCACTTTTTTCTTCAAGTGGGCCCACAAATTTTCAATAGGGTTAAGATCCGGACTCTGGGGTGGTGTATCAATGACCTTGCTGCAGTTATAAAGGAGCCAAGTCCGCACATTTAGCTCTTTATGCTTGGGATCATTGTCCTGATAAAATTTTAATTTTGGCCTATTGTCCGTCAGGAGACCAAGTTTTGCAGCACTGCTCTTCAAATGTGTTTTTAAAATTTGGAGATACTGCTGGGCATTCATTGTGTTTTCTATAAAAGCCAGTTCTCCGACTCCTTGGCTAGAGATGCACCCCCAAATCATAACGGAAAGTTTTCCAAACTTTAGTCGGAATGATGTTTCGGTTTTCTAGTGCAGTTAACGGCTTTCTCCATACTCTGGGTTGACCATCATTATAATACAGCATCATTTTTGTCTCGTCGCAAAATATGACGTCATCCCAATATTCCACCGGCTGACTGATCATGTGAACAGCAAATGTGATGCGCTTTTCCACATTGACCGGTGCAACTCTTGAAGAGTACTTATGCCGTATAATGGCTTGGCGAACTGTTTCATGTGACACCACCAAGTCACATTCTTCTTCCAGCTCCTTGGCAAGAGCTCTGACCGAAATTTGCGGATTTTGGTTGACCTTTCGCATGATTAGGCAGTCTGCCCGTTGGCCTTCCTTTCTTCCTTTTACGGCCACCTCCACTATTGGTTCAAGAGAACCTTCGTTTTCCGCGCGACTTATAACATTGTAAATTGTTTTCCTTGACACGGAAAACATTTCTACCAAGTCCGCAACAGATTTGCCCAACTTCTGATTATAGTAAATTAACTGGACTACGTCAAAGCTTAACCTTTTGCCAGGCATTTTAAAAATTTAAGTAAAATACTTTTTAGATGCACACTGAGCGAAACCAAATTAAAAGCAATGCAAAAAAAGTGCAGCATTAAGCAACGCAAATAGCGTAGTTCACGGTTTTTTTCTTTTCTTTTTCTAAGAATTAGAACAAAAGAGAACTCGAAAACGAAATGTGTAGAGTTTCTTGATAGTGTCAAAAATGAGTAATCAGAGATTTTGTTGTTTTATATGTCACATATTAATAGTTTTGTTGCTTTGTTTTTACAAATTTACTAAATACTTACCATTAAATTGTAATGCATTATTACGCTTTTCAGTAATGACATTGCCTGTTTCAGTTCTTCCTTGCAGGTATTGAAAGAAAGAAGAGGGTAACGATTTTCATTTACTCTCCACCACTGCAATACATCGAAATCATGACTTAAAATAACCCTTTCTCTATAATATTGTTCTATTTCTTCTATTAGAGATTCTGTAGAGTTGATATCAGATGGTGCAGCATCTAATGTTGGGAAAAAAATTCTGGTTTTAATACAGATCTTAAGCTTGGTGACGGCTCTGATAAAGTGGAGCTTTCTGTGCTGGATGAATATGGACTAGAAACATGTTGTGTTGTATCACTTTCTTTTGAAATATAATTTTAATATTTCTGAAACTCACTGCTCTTTAATGTTGGCCAGGTCTGTATCCTGCATATGTGCAACCGGGGGATACAGAAAAAACGCCACCTTGTGCCTTATGGTCAAATTTGTTGTCTATATGCCAATCATTTTTGTTTTATTGTTTTTTTAATGATGCAATTGATAAGATGTCTGATATATTGGGCTCGCATAGCACACAAATTTTTGTAATTGAAGGCAGCACAAAACAAATTGAAGGCGAGCTGCAAGTTTGAAGTTCTTTAAAAATTCTTTCGAAGGATTCCAGCAACCCAACTAACATTTTTAATGTTGACCTATTGACACCCATCAATCTTTCGACCCCTTTCTCGCTTAATATAGTGTTGACAGTTGACAGTGTTGACAGCCACCCAATTATCGTCGATAGATTGCAGCATTGCGTAGTTTGAGTTCCACCTTGTTGGGCATGAACTCTTTCAAGAAGTGTTTAACTTATGCTGCAAATTGGCTTTCTTGAAGTACCTTACAATTTTTTTGCATGTCGTCACTGTTTCGTCTACATCAGTTGTTTCTGTAAATGATTGTTCTAAACAATTGTTTAAAATATGACTGCCTAACTGAGCCTGATGTTGTTTTCTAATGTTTTTTATAATGTTTCTGCCCCTATCTGTTACAAATATGATCTCGTCAATGTTTTCAATATTAAATTTTGAGAAGACACTTAATTTTAGTTAAAATGTTTTCTCCGGTGCTTTTCTCTGATTCCATTGACTTAAGACCCAAAATTAAATCACAAAGAACATTTTTTTTTGATAATGAATTGTGATACCCAAGAAGTTTCGTTGTAGATATTGGTCAGACCACTTATCGACGGTGGCAGCTAATCCTGCAGTATCTGCTGCTATTTTAATTTCCGATGATATCAACCCTTTTTTTTTCTTCAGCGTCTTTCTGGACCTTTCGACTTAACGTTGATGGACTAGGCAGCAAGTCATCCACATCTATGTGATCCCCAAACTGCACCATGCTTTTAAATCACTGACAATCTTGAACAATCTATTGACTGCATTTTTCAATAGCTTCTGCTTTGTCTGTTGCCGACACTTTCGTCACTTCTCTTTGTTGCCTTTATGTCATGCAACATTTATGCCGAGACAAATTTGATGTGTGGCCAGCCACAAATTTCAGCACTTTTCGGCAGGTGCTGCAAAATAGCCACCCTTCCACTGCACTTTCGGCTTCTTTAACAATGGAAAGTAAAATGTTCCATACAACACTTCTTCCCTTATGTTTTTGTGCAAAAGTGTACGTTCCACAATCAATTTTACTTTTTATAGAGTCTGGCTTTTCAGTCATTTTGCTTATTCCTTCTAAGGCATCAATTAACAACTGAAATCAAGCGACTAAAAAACAAACCAGCGATCAGTGCTCAATGCCCTCTGCTCATGCATAAAAGTTGAAGACACTCGAAATCATAACTGTAAAACGTGAGCGTTTCGCTAACATCGCATTATTGTGCATTGCTTTTTCTGATCTATCGTTGCTGTTCGTACCTTTGCTTTAAACGCACTGTGCCGTTCACTTATCTACGCAAAATTTTTGGGTGTCTGGTGAAATAGAATCGACGCTTACTGTTTGAGTGAGTGACGAAATGCAAAAACACTAAACACGGAAAGCAATTTGTGCGTTTGGGTGTGTTATTTTTTTCTTGCTGTTTGTGAGTGCGACAAGCACTCCATATTTATAAGTGTGATTCGGGTGCCAAAAAGTGACACCCTTGACATTCTCTGGTTGACAACTATGTTCTTGTACGAAAAACCACACGAGCCGATATACTAACAAAATCAGTGATTTTCGAACAAGTTAAAAAGCTCGCGCTGAATTTCATGACTTGTGGCGTCACACGTTTGCTCGCAGAATAACGGCGACTACGGACATGCGCATGGCGTAACCCACGATTGAGAGAGCCACTGTCTCTCAACCGTGGGCGTAACCTACTGTCTCTCAACCGTGGTCGGCGATCGCCTGAATGCGCGAGCGACTGTCATTTTGCGGTTATATTGCATTGCGCAAACGTATAAAAGCGAAATAGTAACATGCACGCGGAATGGAAAGTAAACAAGTAAATCGGGTCCCTTACAGAGATCCCGACTTTTCAGACGTGCATACACTGTGCACCGTGCATAACTTTGTAGGCAGAGCTTCCCCATGCGGAATTGCCACACGAGGTAAAAGCGCCTGGATAGTCAGCCAGGATACTCTACGGCGTACTTAAAAAGCCTTCTTCCGACAATTTAATGAAAATCAAGCTACTCGTCCTCTGCAAAGTCTGGGGCTTTTTTACCATCAGCACTGGCCGAAGATATCGATGTCTAGCCAGGGTGTGGAGTCCACCAAAAAAGGGGTGTTGGATTTGTGAAAATGTCCGTCTGTCTGTCGGTCTGTACGCAGATCAAGTTTGTTTTCGATCTCAGATATCTCCCTCCGTTCCCCCGCAAATCGATCAAAGCGTCTTAAAATTAGAAAGTTCGTCAAATCATAACTTACTAGCAGGTAATATCCCGGCCTTGCCCGGGGAAATATTTAGATGAAAATGCATTTTTTTCTTGAATTTGACTGCTTTCGTCAACCGTAAGATATACAACTAAATAGTTGAGCCACGTGACTAATGTTTTCAGTGTAGGGCTATGTAAATGTCTTTGAAAAAAAAAAAAAACAACAAAAAAATGTCCCACTCATTTGTCCTTGACTTCCATTTCCCGACCGTGGCGACACGGAGCAGATTTTCCAAAATCATTTGGCATTTTAAGCCAATTTCAAGAATAATACTAAGAATCCAGATTAAATCTTTACAACTCATTTCCGCCCGTTGTATTGCCTGCAAAGTACCGAGGTTTTAGTATTTATTTATATTTTTCCAAACCGGTAGCACATGTGACGAATTATTTAATGTGAGGTGCTTTGAAAATTAGTTGCAAAATGATTGAATGATAAACAGAAGTTTGAAGTCAATTGGAACATAATAAAAACAAAATTCATACAACAGTTTTCCGTGAATTTTCCGGCTTTGGGGGTAGATTTTCCAAAATCTTTAACCACCGCGGCTATTATTTTTTCCCATAGAACCTTGAAAATGAGTTTGAAGCCAATCGCATGAAAACTAAAAATGTCGAATGCCAGACTTTTCCACCGATTTTCCGACCATGGAGCTGAATTTTCCAAAATCGCTGATACACGTGTCAAATTATTTAATATGAAGAGCTTTGAAAATGAGTTTGAAGTCAATCGGACGATAATCAAAAAAGTTTCATACAACAGTTTTCCGTGAATTTTCCGGCTTTGGGGGTAGATTTTCCAAAATCTTTAACCACCGCGGCTATTATTTTTTCCCATAGAACCTTGAAAATGAGTTTGAAGCCAATCGCATGAAAACTAAAAATGTCGAATGCCAGACTTTTCCACCGATTTTCCGACCATGGAGCTGAATTTTCCAAAATCGCTGATACACGTGTCAAATTATTTAATATGAAGAGCTTTGAAAATGAGTTTGAAGTCAATCGGACGATAATCAAAAAAGTTTCATACAACAGTTTTCCACGAATTTTCCGACTTTGGGAGTAGATTTTCCAAAATCTTTGACCACCGCGAATATTATTTTTTCCCATAGAACCTTGAAAATGAGTTTGAAGCCAATCGCATGAAAACTAAAAATGTCGAATGCCAGACTTTTCCACCGATTTTCCGACCATGAAGCTGAATTTTCCAAAATCGCTGATACACGTGTCAAATTATTTTACATGAAGAGCTTTGAAAATGAATTTGAAGGTGATCGGAATAAAATTAGACTTTCGCCCATACAACCTTGAGACCCCCATTTTCCACCCATGGGGGTGGATTTTCCAAAATCGGTGAAATATGTGTCAAATGAATTTTTGTGTAGATCTCTGAAAATGAGTTTGAACCTGATTGGATGGTAAACAAAAAAGTTTCATACAACAGTTTTCCGCGATTTTCCACGCTTGTGGGTGGAATTTTCCAAAATCCCGTCTTAGTGTGCACTTTCATCATAGATGGAACCTACTGTGGAAATTTCAGCATCCTAGCTCTTATGGTTTGGGCGGTGCGATGATTGCCAATCAATCAGTCAGTCAGTCAGTCAGCACGAACTCTTTTATATATATAGATGAAAAACTGAATATTATATACATGTGTACATGTGCTTGAAATTCTATTTAATAAGCTGGAGTCCGAGGAACAATAAAGAAATTGTGTGTGATGCACAGGTGGCCGAATCAAAAAGAAATGTCTATTGCCACACCGTGTCTATCTTGAAGAGCTGGCTGCAGATGTGCGCACACTGTGCAGTGTGTACGCAAGTTTAAAGCGTTCAGTGGACACGGTGAGTTGGCTCTCACGGCCACTCACGAATGCACTCTCGCTCTGACTGAAGTAGTCAGCGATAGTGCCGTCACACAACGAGCGACAACGCCTTCAACGGAACTCGATGCCGTTAGTCGGCGAGCAAGAGCGATGCTAGAGTGCGCAAGCGACTGCCAATTTTCAGTTACATGTATGTATGTATATTGCATTGGGCAAACGTATCAAAGGGAAACAGCAATATGCGT